>VZTF01005459.1:517097-572205 GCA_013397755.1 Cnemophilus loriae | reverse complement strand
GTAGCTATTAACCTCCCCCCCCTCCATTTTTCCTCTCTATCCTTCGTTTCCTTATATCTCTCCCTCTCTTCTATCGTATAATCGTGCTGTTTGCACTCAATAAAGGTGCATTATTTTGATTAAGCATAAAACTTTTCCCCGTTTGTGTTTCTTTTGCACTCTGAGATCAGGATAACGAACCATCACGACCCCCGCTTGTGTTAGCGGATCATGACAGTACTGCTGGGGAGAGAGCAAGTACTGTATACAGAATATAAATATATATCTAAAAATATAAAAATAGCTGTCACAAAGTATTCTCTCTTGTGGTATCTGTAACATACTTAGCTGGCAAGGCATTGAATTCTTTGTTGTGAGCACCTACAGGAGCAGGAGGCAGAATGGGGGCAGGACTAGGAGCATGAGGATTCCTTATTGCTGTCACAGACAGTTTATGAAATTTAGTAAAGGTTGTATTTGAAGAACAGAAGATGGAAAAATGCACCTGATAGTTCTCTTTCCCTATATATCGCACTTCTTGCATATAGAAAAATAATTCTAGACCTTTATTTTGGAGAAAAAACAACATACTGGAGAAATTCCTTTCATTTTGTACCTAGACTGGGTGTTCTGACTCACAGCAAAGGCAGGATAGGGGTGAAGGTGGGATGGGCCAGACAGTATGTCTCATCTGATCATTCTGAGTTGGATTAAGTCTGGATTTAAGCAACCTTTTCTCCTCTCTACATACTTATGGCCACTGCAGGCATCTCCAGCTGAAGTTAATCTACAACAGCCTGTAAGGCTTAACAAAATTCTGGCTGTGCCTTGTTCCAAATTTATTCTTTGCAACTTGAGGTAATGTGGAAGGCATGAAGACTAGTGTCTCAATCTGACTATTGAGATTTATTCGCAAAGCCCTCTGGAGTGTTTATTTACTATCCCGGCCTTCAGTTAAAAGAATATTTTTAACCCAATCTCTAGATAACTTGAATCCTGAAGTCATCTTACAGGTTTATGTTTTTGAAGTAATAAGATTTTTAAGATAACCTGGATCTTTTAAAATCATTGCATATTTGTTATTGCTGCTGTCCCCTCAGAGCCCTATCATGTGCATTTCTTGATTTTCACCCAAGGATGTGATGCAAACAGAATTTTAACAGAGAGACAAGGTACATTCCCACATACACATACTTACAGAGGATGGTGAAAGCCCACAGCATTTTCTTCCCACAGTTTCCTCTGCATTTTTGGAAGTCTGTCTGGGGAGAGAACCGTACCATAAATCACTCACATCCCTCTTGAAAATGCCAGACCTCCTGGTTTGATATTGCAACACTTAGTCCCCTAAATTCTGTGTAATAAAGCTACCCACATTCCTCTGCGGTACATTTCAGGCTTATGTAAAGTTGTGAGTGTTGGGATTTGAGTATTGTAAACCGTGCCTAATGCTTAATAAAGGAATGGTTTAGATCACCTGTGCACGCATCCAGAACGTACCAGAGTTGTGCATACTTGATTCCTCTCGTGCTGAGACAGGATTTTTTTATGTGAAAAGCCAGTTCTGGTAATGAAAGCAAACCCCGCCCCTCTGACATTTCTTCTGGTGTGTAGCAGTAGGATGTGCAGCACTAAAGCCCGGAGGGAGACAACCTGTCTTGCTCCTGTTTTTTCTCACCTTGGTGGACCAGACTTCCAAGCTGGCATCCCTGCCTGCCCTTATCCCTGCACGCGGAGAGGAGCTGTTGCTAAGCAACTGTGGACCATGCACCACAGCCTGGTTTGAAAATGAAGAATTAACTAGATTAGTTTTGATGAAGACAAAGTACAACTGAAGAACAGGCAGGAGAAAGGAAAAAAAATAAAATAAAAGGCAGCTGTGATTTGCACTAGAGAACAGACCATGTCCAAACAGAAGAGGGAATTTTGGAAGCAAAGAGGAAATTATGTGTGTGGCCTAAATGGAAGAAATATATAGAGAATGAGGTGTTCTTCAGGGCAAGTGCTGTCTCTATGCTTGTATGTCACCTAAGACTGCAAAGCTCCAATCCAAAGGTCTTCAAGGACACTATCATAATAGCAACAAGTAAACAAAAAGTGCTGCTTGCTACAAAACATTTCACCTGAGCCTCTCATTGGTCCCAACTTAAACACAGCCTCACAGCCACCTTTAATGGAAGATAAAGAACATGGAAGGAAAAGGGCTGGAAATTAATAGTTCAATTTTTTGTCCTGGGAAATTTTTACCTCCATCAACTCCTTAAGCCATGCTGGCTTCAGTGACATCAATGTTGCAGCCACCTTAGGTGACTGTGTTGTGGCTGGGAACTCACCATATATTTTTTTGTAACCCTACCAATGTCACTCAGCATTCATGCATAGCTCATAAAAAATTTTGCTTCCATTAAGACATTCTGTGCTAACTAAGCGTGGCCAAATCTCATTCTTTTGTATTGCCTGAATTCCCAGGCCTGAGAATCTGAATCATAGCATTCCATGAAAAAGCACAATAGCTATTTGGCTTGATATCTTACATTATTTTTCTAGAGATATTAAGGCCAAGCAAAAGCTATGCAAGTTTTTCTGAGCATATTGGTGCTTTGTCCTTAGTTCATTGCAGTAGTGTTTATTCCCATCTGTGTTCACTTTTCATTAATATTTCAGAAACGTGTTTCACAGGCTGAAGAAGTCTCAGGGAAAAAAAGCACGCAAATATTGAAGAACATTGTCAATAAAAATCCCTGTACTATAAATGTGATTCTACTGGTTACAGTCATGTAGCATACGTGTACCCCAGTGAACTTTTGGTCTAGTTATGACAAATCAATATGAATGAGAATTCAAATATTCTGTATTTAGACTGGAAAATTTACAGACCAAGTACTGTTTGTTGCAATTAAAATGTGAGTGGATCTGAGCAAACTTGACACTGTTTCCTGGTGTTTAGAGCACTGAAAACAAAAGTTTAGAGAAATAAGTAAGGATGATTGCTTTTCACCTGTGCAGATTTGCTTGCAGTGAGTATCAGCCAATCATTTGTTCTGTTTCTTCTCTGCTTTTAGATGCCTACAATAGATTTCTAGAAATCTTAATTCACAAATATATATTCAGACAACTCTCAGCTACTAACTAGAGTGTTAAATAAAGCAAAATACATAAATCTCATAGGCTTATTTGGTGACAGAGTCTGATTGGATGGATTTCTTATGTAATTCATCACTCTGAAGTACTTTAAAAGAAAATAATTAGTCGTTTCAGTAAAATATTATGCATATGGGTTTTCGGCATGTAAGCCAAATATCTCTAGAGAGGTGCTTTAAATTTAGGGACCTCTCTTTTCGTATTGGTATTGTTAGGAATGCAGCTGACGTATCCATGGATAGAGTATCATTCCTGCTTTGCTACCATTCTACCAATCAAGCAAAAAACCCCTCATTTTCTGTATTTGAAGTTCATCTTTTCAAATTCTTTATTCATTTCAGTAAGACTTTGATGTCACCGATCTGAGAGAAATATCTGGGAGAGCTATAGAAAAGAAAGGATGCCTGATCTTCATGATCCTTAATGAGAGAAAACCTGAATGTCAGCAAAACAAATCTGCCATCTCAGAGAATGAGTTCAGACTGCCATCTGGGGGATTAGGGCTGAGAAATTCAACATGTAAGGTGGATCTAATGGGATACCTTCCAGTAGTTAAAGCATTCCCTGCAAAAATCTTAGCCAATTAAATTTTTACTTAGTTTTTCAGTTCACAAATTATTTGCGAACCTGGCCTGATTTCTGAGTACTTGTGAAGTTGTTTGGCTGAATAAATTTTGACCTAGAGCTTGTTCTAGAACATCTCTTTAATAAGTTTCTAATCTGTGACTAGTTACTTGACATGGTAGTTTAGCTTAATTTTGATTGAGTGTTTTTTTTTCCCTTGGTTTCTTTTTAAAGAGAGAAGTAAAGTATGCTGAATAGTTAAGAGTGCTTAATAAACAAAAATCATGCTATCATACTTAATATGGTCATATAGGTCATATCACCTGTCTGGTCACCAGAAGAAAAGAGGACCAGTCTCTACCCAGTCTCTACCCAGGCATTCATAAGAAGTTGGGGAAATGCTTCCATAAAATTTATGTGTACAATATTGGCTTTGTGCAAAAGTTTTATGAACAATGTAACAAAAAACATCTAACGTGACAGCTGGTTAGACAGAATTGCCACCCACAAAGGCTTGTAGGGAAATCTACATTGGAGGGCAAAGCAGCAAGAGGGCCAGAGCCGCCAAACCACAGGGGTGTGCAAGACAGCTTGACAAGGCTGGTTTTCTGTGGTCATGATAAAAATGGGATTCCCTATCAACTATCAGCTGGAAAGGTGATTCTAAAGACCTGTGAGAGCTGAATCTATTTATTTTCTGCAGTAACTTAGATGATCACATGAACTGAACTGTACATGAAATTATTTGTGATTGCGAATCTGCTCTACACAGAGATAAGTAGGCTGTAACAGAGTAAAAAGCAGATTCTGAACAAATACTTTTATATAGTGCCATTTAAAGTTTTTTTCTGAAATAAGTGTTCAGCAGTCATTAGGCAAGTTTTTGTACACCCATCTCATCTGTGCCAGAGAAAGCTGAACAGCCAGGCATTATGTTTGGTTTTTATCCATAGCTTAAGAACAGAAGACCTCAGCACTGCACCTCAGCTGGACACCTCAGTAATTTTTTGAGAACCATGAAATTTGTTTGCAAGCCATGCTGCCCTTTCCAGCTGGGGAAAGTGGTAGTACCTGAAAACTTTGTGCAAAACTGCAGCTTGTGAACTGCTATTCTTCCCTTGGCACATTCAGTTTATTATTTCACACATTCAGAAACAAGAGAGGAGATCACAAGTAAAACTAACAGGAGTAAACCCTAGAGATGTACACAGATACACAATGTTGTCTGTAATTTCTCTTTCATGTTTCTGCATCAATCTCTAAATTATTTCCTTTTTTTCCTAAGGAGGAAAAACCCCATAGAAGGAAACAACTGAATTTCTTACCCTCAAAAGAGGTTTTATTCCTAACAGTTATTCAGATAGCAAGGGGCTTATCCACACATGCAGAGAAAGTCATAAATCTGTAGTGAGCTCCTGGAAAAGCATGACAGGATTTCATGGAAGGAAATTAAATATCAAAAATTGAAATGGAAGGGAAGGATCGGGAATTAGATGAAATCTCAAGATTTCATTTCCGTTCATGAAATGCATTTTCGTTTCATGAACGGAAATGAAATGAAAAATCAAAGAATGAAATGAAATTAAAGGAAACTTCACAGAATAAAAGGAAAAGTAATGAAATTTTAAAAAAAAATTAAAATAAACTGAACATAATGAAATGAAATTAAATGAAATCTCGAGATTTCATTTACTTTCATGAAATGATGGATATTTCAGAAAAGAAAAACATTTCCTAGTCCTCTTGGCTCTGTAATCCATGGCAGAGATTGTTCATGGCCAGAGCAGAAATGCGGTTGGCACTACCTATTATTTTAAATACTGTGGATGTGGTCAGTGTGACTGGACTTCCAAACTGGATTAAGTTTTCAGGCATAGTATTTCTGCTGAAGTGCTTTCTCTATCACCTTCCCACCTAACTGAGGTAATGAATCATATCAGAATTGGAGTGCCACTTATTAAGGTGTACTTAAAGATAGGTGGATGTGTTTTTTCTCAAATGCTAAGCAAATAATAAAAACTTGTCTTTTAAAACCTCAATTAGGAACATCATTAGATAACCAATCCGTTTCTATAATAATGGAGAATTAATGTCAGTCAAGATATGACTCCTCTGTTCACTTCTGCAGGATTTTATTAACTTTTCTTATTTCTATATGTCACTTCAGAGAAGCAGAGACCAAAGTCATTCTCTTATTTTTAGAAGACATAAGGAAAGAGAACATCCATAAATGCCTCTGAGATGATGTACTGCATGCACAAGGCAAGCAGCTGTGTACTACTGAGCTGGATGACATGGTTGGGGTCCAAATCTCAGCTATAACTATGAAAATTGCATGATTTGTGCCTCCTGAGAGGAATAAACAATGTCTAGATAAAGAAGGAGGACAGAGCAGCTTTAAGCTCTATGTAATTTATTTACCTTCATAGTGCCATGGGCTCATTAGATTGGCCACTGTCACAATCACCAAGTGTGCCAGTGGGCTAACAGTTAATCCCATTAGCATTAGCTGCTTAGTTTCTAAAACTGGAACCGAAATACTGGTTGACAGTCTTGCTCAGCTTCATTATTTTAGCTAGACTTCTCCTTCAGATTTGAAGAACTGCACAGCATGAAAAATAAATTCTCAAAAGAAATTATGTTGGTGGGGAAGGAGTTTCTCTTCACCCTTTCAAACTGCCTGCACAGGACAGCATGTGTTTACCATGCAGAACGAGAGTGCAATTACAGTACTTATGTAAATGGCTTTCTAAATTGGCATTTTAAACAAACATTTCAAGAGGATCCTGCTTGAATATACCTATTATACTAATTTTAAACCATAAAAAAATACTAACCCTCTTTTTATGCTACTGTACTTGTATAGGTTTCAGGAAGAAAACTTTGTTTCCTGTGTTTCTATTTATGCTCTCGCCCTTTCAAGGGTCAATCAGAGTATTACAATCATAGAGTGGAAGCAAACTGAGTAGCTAACACAGCCCCCTCTTCACAAGCTCATCTCAGAAATGGTATAAATTCTTTCTGTATCATCCATGTGGTTCTAGGGAGAAGATATCCCGAGTTCTGTAGCACAGACATGTGCTACATGTACTACCTTAGCCTCTACACTGTTTTTCACAAGTTCAGGAAGATAATGTGCCTTTGAAATTTAGTTTGGAGAGAGTCTTTTTCAACAAATGTAACTGCAATTCACTCAGTAGCAATCAGACTTTGTGTGCAGGAGGCAGAGCTGCTGAGGGAGGGGATACAAAAAACCAACCCAAAAGATCTCTTTTTCCCGTAAGGGTTGGTTTTGGTTTCAGTTTCAGTTTAAAATGTGGTGTTGGGGAGAAGTCTCTCAGCTGTGCATCTACTGATAGTCCTTTTATGTTTCTGAGTCACAGGAGTGATGTGTGACAGGTAACAGCCACGTGCAGGTTGTCTGCTACAGCTGTAGTGAAACAGAAGCAGCGCACACTTCTGCAGGTACAGGATACAGGAGGGGTGCAACTCAGAGCAGGAGCTGGTCCTGTGTTTTCCAGTTCGCTAGCAAAAACAATTTGTGATTCCTATATTTTGCTGTTAGAGGGCAGCAGATATCCTACATAAGGTCTGTGGACACCATGACCTAGTTCTGCCAGGGCTTTGTGGCATCTGCAATGGCCAAGAGATGTTGCTCACACTCCTTTCAATCTCTGGGTCTCGTCAGCTTGGAACATTCGAAGTTTTAATTTTTCAGGTTAATATTTTCCGTGTCTATCTTTCTCAGCTCAGGATTTTGTCAGAATCTGAACAGTTTTACAACCATCCTCGGAATGGCAATTAATCTAAAATTTATCATTCTGCTAATGCCAGCAATAGTCCCACCAAGCATGTCTTCAAATCACCTGACATTTCCAACATTTGAAGGTGGGGTATTTAGGAAAATGTAGTGCTGGACTCTAGACCTATTTTAATTTTTAGAAACATATTGAATTCACGGAATCACAGAATCCTTAGGTTTGAAAGTGACTTCTGGAGATCACCCAGTCCAACCTCCCTGTCCAGGCAGGGCCACCTGGAGCAGGTGACACAGGAATATGTCCAGGTGGGGTCTGAATGTCCCCAGAGAGGGAGACTCTATGATCTCCTCAGGCAGCCTCTTCCAGTGCTCTGCCACTATCAATGTAAAGAAGTTCTTCCTGACGCTGAGGTGAAACTTCTTGTGCTTAAGTTTATGGCCACTGCTCTTCATCCTGTTGCTGGTCATCACTGAATTCTATGATAAAATTCTGATATGTGCTTTTAAAGCTTTCAGGTATTCCATCAATACTGTGCTTTTGCTCTCTTTAGCAGGATACTTCCATGACCTTCTCCTCCTCCAGCTCTCATCATACATCTGTTACCTTGGGAGCTGGGGGAAAGCAAGAAAACAATCAAAAAACTGGCCTAGCTTTCTGGAAGCCTTTTAAATTTCAACTCTTTCAATAGTGGTAATTTAAGTTGATTAAAATATTAATCAAACCTGCATATCGTAACCTAGGATCCTGGGGCAGCTAAGTCCTGCAGATTCAGTTCTACAGTATAGGAAATTTATCTTCAATTTAATTTTTGTCCATTAGACTACAGTGATTTCCAAAAGAAAATTGTCCATATGCTTAGCTCTGATACATATAAATATCACTCTATAAAAATGGCATTTAATTGGTTCCTCTGGATTTTTAATATAAGCAGCAGAAAGTTCAGACCCAAGTCTTCAAAATAGAAACTCTCTGGGAAAGTGTAAGCTCTCCCTCTAAATGTGGCCAAAAAATCTAATAAATTAATCCAGGAGTCACTGCTGTCATTCCACACCAGTGTCATAGGGGCAAATGTGTGAAAGCTCAGTTTGCTTTCAAAAATTATGCAGGCAACAGCATCAAGATCAATCTGGGTTTATTTGTTATTACTTTACGTAAATAACCAACCACAAGATACCTGGAAATGCCAGAATTAAGATCATAGCCAAGACCTTCAAGCACATTTCTCCCCATATCTCATGACTCGTCCTCTGCCAACCAAATTTTAAGTGTGAGGTAAGAAAGATTCTATAGAAATCAAGTCACCTCAAATACATTCCTGCCATATTCTCTATCTGTCCTGTATATCTGAGAGAAAACATATCTCCTGGAGAAAGCAGAACATCATTGTATAGGCCATATTGCAATGCATGCCTGTAAAGGAGAATGGAAGTTGTGCACAGAGCTTGGATTTAAACCTTTCTGAATCAAGGTGTTTAACTTTTAAAGTCCTTGAGTTACACATTGTTTTAAAAAGCACATTACTTCACCTTGTTGACCCTGCGTTGACCCAAAACCTCACAGGTCCTGACTCCTTTTCAATAGACTTCAGAAATTCCCACAGATTTGAGGAGAAACAGGACCAAGCCTGTATGAAGATAACAGAGTGCCTGGCCCACTGCTTCTCAAAGCTGGTGGGGAAGTCACAGGCCCCATGGATTCTCCTCTGGCCACAGCAGCACTTTGATGGCAAGGCCAGCAGCATCTCCCCTGTCTCTTAAAAAATGGAAGGTGTTATTGATATGGCAGCCAAAATCATTCATATAAAAACCACAGAAGTTTTATTCCTTTCTGCTTCTTGTCCTCTAGAAAGTAGTACTGAACAGCTTACAGTGAGAGTTTCAATAAGTCTGAGTTGTATTAAAAACTCAAGGGATATGTTATTGCACAATAACATCCTAGTGGTAAACACTCAACATAAAATAGCAGAAAAGTCAAGCTCTGACTTGCTATTTTAATAAATTATTATTTTCTTTTCTTCCAGATAATGAAGATAAAAGTCCTTTTAGCAGTGCAGAGATTTAAAAGCTTAAGTCTCATTAAAATTTTGAAAGGCATGTGGTTAAATAAATCTAATTAAGTTGACTGATGAAATAAAATATCTTGCTTCAGTGTAGTTTCTTCAGAAATTCCAGTTTTCAACTAAAGGAGAACATTTCCCATCAGAAAGACTTTACCTACCCACCCGTTACTCATTGCTGGATTTATTTAAATAAATAAATTAGTACCTCTTGTGGGATATGGGGCATCTTACTGATGAAAAAGTTATATAAAAGGAATGCTGTTGGGCTACTTTTCCTTGTTTTTGTTGAAGAGAAAGAAAATTCAGCAATGAACTGATAGAAAACTTTGCTTTATGCAGGCCATGTTTTAATTTGGAGAAAGCAGATTCAAATCCTTTGAAAATCTGTGCACAGCAGCATTAGTTAAGCAAAGCAACTATGGCAAAGGAGTGATCCATTTCAGTACAGAATGGGTATTTGATGATCTCATGGGCACTTGCAATCCAAGGCCATAGGGAGAAGTTCCAGCACCTCAGCCCGTCTTGCTGTGCCCCACAAGTTATTCCTGCTCAGGGGCTTTCACACAAAGGTATTGAGGAGAGAGTTTCTGCTGATCTACACAGCCAGGCCAGTGTAAAAGAACTAAGATAAGGTCATGAACATCTGCATTATTCCGTATTTAGCCCTCTGAGTTCAGAATCTTACCTTATCAGATTCTGGGGGTATTTTTGTTTGTTTTATTAATGCAAACACTGCCTAGAAGTTCAGCATAGTCATTAAATATTCAATAGAAATGCGTGTGTTCAAGAGCAGTTTCTTCTTTCTCCTCTTTCCTGGTGAGTCTATTTTGAATACAGGTATTGTTTGTTCCTGTGATTTTGCACTTCATGGATTGCTATTGCTTTGGAGGAATTATTCAGAAGCTTTCTGCTATATAAATTGTTAGTGATCTGCCCAAAAAAGAAACCTTCAACAGTTACCTTGTTTTGGACTGCTTCTCTTGGAAATCCTGCCCAAACATATCAGCCTGATTAAACATACTGAATATAAATATTTCCTTATAAATAAAGAAAATTAAGACAGTCAGAGGTTTACAGGTGCAATGTCCACTCACAACTCCAATATTTAACAAAATCCTGTCACAAGGGATGTTACTGAAGTGTAGTCTGCAGAGAGAACTGTGCCTTGAGAAATTTTTTCTTCTGGACAGAAACTGGGTGCCTTTCTTACAGGCTCAGCCTAAGTAAAAGTTAAGTTTGGCGTTGAGAGAAAGAGAGAGCCTGGAGAGTTGCAGCTGCAGTGTGGCTAGAAAAGAGCACCCAAAGGGAAGTGTGGGCCGTGGAAAGACCTGGGCTGTAAAATACTTTTTCTTGGGTAATGACTAGTTGCCATTACCATTGCCATGTGTGGAAGGATAATCCTCAGATTATGGTTATTTTTAGTGGTAGGATTCAGGTTTGAGTTGAGTGTAAGCCTAGAGCTGCTGTTGGAGTGGGTCTGCAAAGGGGCTGCCAAAGGAAAGCAAGAGCTGTAAAGAGAACGGGCTGGGAGAAGTTTTCTAATGGGAAAGGTGAAATGGGGTGAACATCAGCCAGGACAGTGAAATTGTCTGTTCTCCTGTTGAATGAAGATAATTCTCAGGCTCAGTGAATTGTAATCTTGTGTTGTTCTCATTCCTTTTGTGACATTTCTGCAGATGGTTAATAAGAACAGCCTCTTTAAACAGAATATCGTATGGTTAAAGATGCAAACATCCCAAAGACCCAGGCCCCTGTACCAGTTTTATTCCAACCAGTTAAAGGAATTATTTATTACTTCACTAAATATCTTACTTTTATCTTAAGCATTTCTGCCTGACCTGGCAATTTAAGGACTCATTCCTTTTTCCCGGTCTCCTATTTTTCAAGTCCTTTCCTAATCTACTCTTTTTTTTTCCTGATGCACAGGTATTACACCAGGGTCAGTGACAGCAACAACTGAGCTGTATTTTAGGTATGTGTTTAGTGTTATTGAAGAAATTAGTTCACGATTACAGAAACAGCTCTTTACTAATAGCAGGAGTAATTTGTTTCATCTGCAAGCAGAAGAGAAAATGTCAATGTGCTAACTGGTTTGTTTTTGGGGGTTTTAGTTGGTTGGCTTTGACTTTGTTTAAACTGAAAGAGAAAAGGAAAAGGAAAGATTTCTTTGTACCCGNGGAAAAGGAAAAGGAAAAGGAAAAGGAAAAGGAAAAGGAAAAGGAAAAGGAAAAGGAAAAGAAAAGGAAAAGGAAAGATTTCTTTGTACCCGTTTCTCTGTAGAGCCTGAGGCTGTCCTGGAATAATTCTCTACGAGGTTAACTGAGACCAGCCTGCAGGTGGGGAATTAACAGTGATGCTTTCTCAAATAAAAGCTTCAACCTGCGACATAAACACCCTTGGATTTGCATAGTGTATAGAGCTGCACCCAGATGTGAATATCACTGGTGGTACTTACCTCCTGTGAAAATAAGGTAAAGCTTAAATCTGAATAGAGCAGATAGCAACAATTTTCTTTAATTCTTTTTAGCCAGTGGACACGCAAACAGAAAGCTTAGGAGATGTGTGCAGGTGCCTGTGGGCATTTGTAGAATGCAGCAGACCTTCGGGAAGCAGAATCATACAAAACAACAGCGTGGGCTTTTCATTTTCAGAATGATAGGAATAAAAGAATAATATTAAATAAAGAGAAACAAATATTAAATAAACAGAAAAGAAAGAAACATCCATTGCTTTGTGACGGATCCAGGAGCTTCCTCCAGAGGAGCACTTACTCCATGGCTGCCACACGCCTGCTGTTGCAAGCATGGGGTCACTGCAGCAGACACGAAGATGATTCTTCCCCTGGCAAAGCTTTCTGTGAGGTGTTTTAGGCTTGGTTGTGCACCACAGATAGTATGGAACGAAAGCCTGGAACATGCAACTGCTCTTGGGGTATGCAGGAGCACATTGGTTCAGGAGAAGGAGTGGGTCTTGGCCTGAGGCTGCTCCCTGGCCTGGCTGCTCTCTCTGGAGATGTCCACCTACACCTCTCACCACAAAATGTGCTCAAGTAATTTCTGAAAAATGGATGCAGTGAGGATAAAAGAGCAGTTCATCATGAATTTTAGAAGGTATTTTTATTGTTTGGATACCCTGACCTAGCTGAATGCAGAAATATAATTTGAGCAGACAGCCAAAACACCCACTAATTAACTTTAACTTCCTCCAGTGTCACCCTAGGAGCAGGCTGTAGCTGGAAATAATTAGTCATAGGAGACTGCTAAAACTTTACTGTTTCATTTTGTAACTACTTTGTCCTAGTTGACTACAGTTTGGCGCCAAGGGAATGAACCTGTTCTCACTTTGCTGCTAACCCTGGCCTGCCAGGAAGAGCCTTCTACAGCTGCGTTTCTGCAGATGGAAGGAATGTGACTCAAATGACAAGCCATTGCACCAGATTAAAATGGGAGACACTGAGTTTTACAGACCAGCAGCAGAATAAAAGCCTACAGCACACAAATGTAAACCAGTAGATGAAGCACATTCCCTCAACCCAGGGAGCAGAGGCTGAACCCCTGCAAGCAAAGGCTGGAAAACACTTTTCATCTAGGGTTAGAAAAGGAACAGAGACAGCAACACCCTTTCACCTCTGTACAAGGCTCTTCCAGGTATTGCCCCATGATGCCTCCAGAAATCAAGGACAATTTTACTTACAATCCTTATAGGTTGCAGGCTGGGATTTTATTTTCACAAGGGGAAGGTAAAAAGATTCAATACAGGTGTACTAAGATCATGCAGCTGCATTTATTCCCCTTCCCAGAGAGACAGGAGCTCCCCCAACACCACCCACTGCCAGCTCCTACAGAGGAGATTTCCTTTCTCTGTTTCTTTTGATGGATGAACAAAAGGGAGGAAAAGAAACCCAGTGCAAATAGACTAACTTACGGAAACCAGAAGTATCCTGGCCAAGCAGGGAAGTAAACTTGCACCAGTATTCCAACTGAGAACAGTGTCTTCCTTTCGAGTCCAGAATATGTCTTTTGAACTAACTGCACTGTTGTTATGATTTGGGGTTTTTTATTGCTCTAAATGTCTAATCCTGCATGTTGTTTGTCCACACACTCGTGTAGGCCATGTCTCAGCTACCTGTAAAGACTGCAAAAATAGGAGTTTTCTAGAGCTCTCAATGCCTCTCATGCCTTTTAACAACTGACCTGTCACCAACAAGCACTTCAACCACAAGGGAACCTGGAATATAACTGTGCAACCCCCTGAACTTTGGAGGTCTGTTTTACTGTTTCTCCTTCTGCCACATGGCAGAAAGTCCCTGCTCAAACAACTCCTAAATGCATGAGTTCTTTTTCATTTTACTAGCCTGTATATGCATTTGTCTTCATGAGGCAAACTCCTCAGCACGGTTATACTGTTTTACACTGTCCTGGTTCCAGATCAGGTTACTGTGCAAAGGGAGCCTGGGCAGCAGGCTCAGCAGGCCCTGGACTGACAATCATGTCTCTACTTTTTTCTAGACATCAATTTTCAGTCCACCTGCACTTGTTCTGAACCACAAACTTCTCCTGAAGAGGAGATAGCCCTTATCCTCCTTCCTTCTTACCACCTCTACAGCTGCACTGCCCTCCACTCCTAAATAGGAGGCAAGCCTTGAGTGTTGCTCTTTTATTACCTAAACCACATCCCCATCCCTCCCAAAAGCACAGCTTACCTCTTCCAAAGAGAACTCCCTCCTTGACTGTAACATTTTCCACTCCCAGTTTCAAGCCCCCACCTTTCTCTTAGGTGGGTGTAATTTAGATTTAACACGAACTTTGTTTGATTTCTTTTGTGTTTAGGTGAGATTTTCTTTGAACTTTGAGTCTCTATTATTCAAAGTAAATTAGTAGGCAAGGCATCACTATAAAAAACCCTCCTCCATGAAAAGTAGGTTTTATTTCATTTTCACTGCAAAGCTGGCAGTTGTGTTGCCTTTCCTCTTCTTTAATTAAGTCCAGAGTCTTCCTGAAATTTATTTAATTATATTGTAACAGCACTATAGGAAGTGATCTTATCTGGTAATTTAGAGTGACCTCTCTTGAAATGAACTTCAATTTGTTTTGAAATTCTCTCTTGAACTAAAGTTAAACAGTGCCACTTCTATCCAAATCTACTCTTTACAGAAGGAAGATCATTGCCTGTTTAATAGATGTTATATCTTGGAAACAGATTTTTCCTCAAACTGGGGAAACACTTCAGCTCCACATGGCCTTTCTCAGCTCTGGCAGAAGGGGCTGAAGCAGACAGATTTGCTTCACCTCTCTTCACTTTTGGAGAAGCACCTTCATTAGCTCTGCCCTCCACTACACTGCACAGGCAACCTCAGGTCCACCCTCTGCACTGCACCCACAGGATTCTTGTTTCCACAAACTCATGCCAAACCACTGTTGTACTCTCCAACGTTGCACATCAAAATAAATCCAGAAGTCCTCCTACAGTGATGCTCCACCATCAACAAATTCCTGCATAAAAACTCCCACAGAAGCACTCCACCACCAACGAACTCCTACAAGAAAAATGACACAACAGTATTACCCCATCAGCAAATTTTGACTTGAAGATTTCCACAGGGATATTCCACCATCAGTAAGGTCCTGCATGAGAACATTTTATGTTACCACTAAGATTTCCATGAGATGCTATGATTCTGTAGCACCCCAAGTACAAGAGTGCCACACTGCTCAGACTGTCAGGGAGTGCTGAGGGGTCCTCTTCTGCTCTTGGAACAGGGTTGGGAGAGCTCAAGTCCCCCCACTGGTGAGGAGAAAGTAACTCTCACCTTCATTACATCACCTCAAGCAGCCACTTGGTAGATCAGGGATGTGAAAACCAAAAGAAAAGCACTTTAAAACAGACTTTTTTTTTCTGGCTAAGTAAATGAAACTGGCTGCAGCCTGCCATGGCCAGACCTCCCAGCCGTGTTGATTCTGCACCTGGTGAAGGCAGGAGCTGCCCCATCCCACTGGGGGATGTCCTGCAGAAGTGTGGGCATGCCACACACCATGGTTACTGACGCTGAAAATGATTTAAGGCACAGAAGGCAGCAACAGAATAATTTCTGGAGTGAGTTGCCAGCACTCATACAGATGTTTTGCTTGCCCAGTGGATTAATAGGAGGGGGTTGGATTCAATCTCAGCTGTTAATCCTTTCAATGTCACAGGAAGCAAACGTATCAATTTTCTATTAAGACTGGTTTTAAGGCCGTGTGGGCCTACTTTTTTTCGAATTATACATAATTCCCTCTTTCTAAAGTATCTTGGGACAAGCATTGATCCCAGGAAGAGCTGAGAGATATCGCTGCCCCACAGAAAAGGTGCCTTTCTATTCTCAGAGAAAACATCCTCCTTCCTTAGTGCACAATTGCAGGCTCAGGCAGATGATGGATATGAAGCAGCATTACAGAAATTTGTTATCAAAGCCAATACCATGTCTTTATTGTCATTTATAAAGGCAAATGTAGCGGCTCTGTAACACTTTACAAAAAAAATATTTTCAGTAATCCTGCATTAAAAAGTCAAGTCTTCATTCATCAGATTTCCAGATAGGCAACAGTGAGAGAAATTTTCTCGTTAAAAACATATTCAAAGCATTCAGAGGCATTTCTGTCAATGATTGACTACTGAATAATGTACCCTTCTCTAACATTTTTGCAAATAAAATAATTACTTTTTTCTTCACTTAGGTTATCTATCACTATTACATTTTAATTTAGAGTTTTAGCATTTTTTTCTGAGTATGAATTCATTTAGTTATCCTGTATAAATTAATTTTGTGGTACTTTATTACTGACAGATTGCAATTCCATTTGACAAATACGAAAACTAAACAACCCACCCATCAACTTACATATTAAGTCAATTTATTGATGTTCATGAAGTTTGGCATATTACCTATGATTCACTAAGCTGTGGTTAGAAGGACGAATCTGCTATTTATTCTGTAATCCCTTCAGCTAGAGATCAGACATCTGTTTGTTAAGCAATTTTTTACAGAAGCATGGAGAAGTCTTCCTTGCACCCATGTGGTTAAAATATATTCCCCACTAAATTTCCATTTATCTGATTAAGTAATTTATCCACTTGATCTGTGACTTGAAATACCTTGCAGTGGTCACTGACTACAAATCATGCATCACACATGTCTTATTTCAGAGCTCTGTTTTCCTGATTTATAGTGAAAGGCAAGGAAGGAATTACTGTAGCTATGGACTTGAATAAAGTACAGTGTTATCTCACTTAAATAGCAAGTAAACTGAGAGCTAAACTAAATATCAACTATATCTGAGATTCCATAGCTATTAACTTTGTTTTGTGAACAAAAAAAATAAATCTCTGTACCTTTACCTTTGATCAACAATTGGGTTTATCTCAATTTTTAATTATTTTTTTTTAAGAATCAGCTGCAGGAGACAACAAGTGCCAACATTCCCGAGGTGAACCTTGAGAACCTGTGTTTGGTACCTGCTTGAAAGGGCTGTTACAATAAAACACTACCCTAGACCTAAATTATCAACCCTTCAGTCTGCTTTTTAGGCATCTGTCTTGGTTTAGCTTGGCCTAGTTTTTGGTAGCGTGGGCGCCACAGAGGTGGCTTCTGTGAGAAGCTGCTGGAAGCTTCCACCATGTTTGACAGAGTCAAGCCCTGATGGCTCTGAAGATGGACATGCTGCTGGCCAAAGCTGGGCCAATGAGAGAGGTTGGTAATGCCTCTGTGATAACATATTTAAGAAGAAAACCAAAACGAAGTGGGGCATGCACAGTTTTTCTAGTCAGAGAAGAGCAGGAGGTGAGAATATGTGAGGGAAAACAACATGGAGACACCAAAGTCAGTGGAGAAGGAGGGGCAGGAGGTGCTCCAGGCACCAGAGCCGAGATTCCTCTGCAGACCATGGTGATGATGATGATGGTGAAGCAGCTGTGCCCCTGCAGCCCGTGGGGATCCATGGGGGATGCAGAGATCCACCCGCAGCCCATGCAGGAGGTGCCCATGCCAGAGCAGGTGGATGCCTGGAGGAGGCTGTGGTCCAGTGGGAGACCCGGTGGAGAGAGGGGGTCCCTGCTTCCAGGCTGGAGCAGTCTGTCCTTGGAGGACTGCACCCCGTGGAAAGAGAGACCCAGTTGCAGCAGTTTTGGGAGGACTGTTTTCCCGTGGGAGGGACTCATGTGGCAGCAGGTGCAGTAGGGCTGCTGCTTGTGAGAGTGGACCCACGCCAGAGACGTTCACGGAGAACTGTCTCCCATGGGAGGGACCTCACGGTCTCACAGGTGAGGGACTCCTCCCTGAGCAGTGGAAGAAAACCTCAGGTGACAAACTGACCAAATCCCCCATGCCCTGTCTCCCTGCGCTGTCAGTGGGAAGTAGGGAGGGGCTAGGGGAAAAAGGTGTTTTAAGGGCTTATTTTACTCATTATCCTACTCTGATTCTGTTAGTAATAAATCCACTTTTTACCTTTGAGTTGAGCCTGTTTTGCCCTTGAAGTGTTTTCTCCCAGTCCTTGTTTCAACTCATGAAGACTTCGTCAATTTTTTCTCTCTCCTCCGCCCAGCTGTGGCAGGGGAAGGTGAGTGAGAGGCTTTCATGGGTGCCTGGTGTTGGACCAGTGTCAAACCATGACAGCATCTAACCAGTATCTACCAGTGCCATGATGGGAACAGGAGCAAGTCACAGTGAGTTCATAAGCAGGTTCCCTGATCTCTTTGTCCTCAGACTCTGGGGACAGCATCCTCTGCACCTCTGAATACGGTCTGAGAGGGGAGAAGGACACTGTCAGAAGTAGCTGACTAAGCTATTTTAATTCCCTTGGAAATTACATTCCCGGTTTTTGAGGAAGAGCACACCAAGGAGTGCAACAACTGATTGCAGGGCTATGACCAGCTGCAGGGATAGTCCTTGTGGTCGGGGGGTAATGTGAGCAGGGAGTTGTTACAAGAAAAACTTGATCTCCATCATTTTAATTCAAGGCGTGATCATGACATTCTGATTAACTAGTAATTACAGAACTGAAGAATGTACTGTATCCTGTTGCCTTGGTGGTTTATGGGTTTTGGGGATTTTTTTGTTGGTTGTTTTTTTGTCGTTGTTGTTGTTGGTTTGGGGGTTTTCATTTGTTTGGGGGTTTTTTGTTGGTTGTTAGGTTTTCTTTGTTTTGCCACTTGAAGTTTCACAAAAGTGAATTGCATGAGCTTGGAAATTTAAAACTTAAGCTTTAAAAAATACGTGAGTACTTACACGCATATGCTTTATACATTAGCATATTTGCAGCAGAACTATGACCACTACTAAAAAATTCTGGCTGGATCCTCAAGAGGTATTATGTCTGTGGAGCTATACCTGTGTACATTGCTTTTGCGTGGAGACCAAAGAATCCAATGACTTCTGAAATTAATCTAGTAATGATACTGCAACCATATTAAAAAGAAACAAACAGCTCCCCTGCCAGGTGCTGTTTAATGTTGGAATGTTTTATCAGTCTCAGCAGAGGCCAAAGACTGAGTGAACTAAAACCTTATTCCTAAATAGCTTGTAAATTTCAGGCTAAGAAGCACTAGAAGAGACAGAGAAATTTCAGCTTGCAAGAAATGATAAGATGAGCTTCCAGAGTTTCCTCTCAATTGAATAAAATCTTATCTGCGAACCAAGCACCTCACAGTGGAATTTAATTCACACACAGATGTGGAGAACACAAGGCAATTCAGCTGGGTCGTTTTGTTGTTTGAGCAAAGACAAAGAAGCGTCAGTCCAGAAAACTGAAAACTTCCTGGAAATTACTCTTTCCATTTTTTGGCCCAATTTAACTCAGGGCTGAAGCTGTGAAGCTATATGGGAGTATTTTATAAACTTATCTGAGACCACGATCCATACACATGTATGCAGAACATCTTGCTTAGCGCTCTACAAACAATGACTTAGATCCTGGTAATGCACCAGCTATGTAAGCAAATGTGGCAGCAGCTCTATTTCAGTAATAGCTGGCATCAAGTTCATCCCATCTTAAGAAAAAAGGAATGTTGGCCAGGCCATCAGAAGGAGAATTATTCCCCAGCGTATTTCTAGTCACAGAATCACGGAATAGTTTGGGTTGGATGGGACCCTCAAAAATCATCCTGAGATGAGCAGGGACATGTTCAAACAGAACAGGTTGCCCAGAGCCCTGTCCAGCCTGGCCTTGAATGTGTCCAGGGCATATACCACCTCTCTGGGCAACCTGTTCCAGTGTTTTAGCACTCTCATTACAAAAAAATTTCTTCCTTATAGGTAATCTTAATCATCCGTCCTTCAATTTAAAACTGTTACCTCCTGTGCTATCACAAAAGGCCCCACTAAAAGTTTGTCCCCAGTTTTCTTGCAGCCTCCCTTAGGTACTGGAAGGTGCTCTAAGGTTTCCTCAGAGCCTTCTCTTCTCCAGGCTGAACAACCCCAACTCTCTAGGCCTGTCTTCACAGGAGAGGTGCTCCAGCTCACTGTGCATTTTTGTAGTTTCCTCTGGAACGACTTCAACAGATCCATGTCCTAAGCTCTTTTTGTCCGTGGAGCTGTCTCTGTACTACTGTTTTATAATGATCAATCTCTTCTGGAGAGAAAAGCACAAGAGTTACAAAGTTTCCACAGTAGAAAAGACCAACTGGTTGAATTAATGGTAATGCCACAAGATGGTGCTGGACATTTCATTGACACAGGTCCTTGAAGCTTTTAATTTGTTTCCTTTTTATGTTCCCTGACTAAACCTTTCCCCAGCTGGAAGTTTATTCTCAAAACCAGCACTGGCTGGCTGCATAGGGATACACAAACAGGCTGGCATCTCACCCATGGTGGGTAACAGGGTCTCCTGTTTTATACTTTTCTGAAAACATCACTGGTGTTGCTTTGCAGTTGTGCATCCCAAGATGCTTTCATGGCACATCAGCAAAGCTTTTATCCTTCTATGGAAAAGCCTTCCAGATTAATAGTGTTTTCCAAGACCCCACTGTTGGTCACAGCAACCCAGGATGGTGACCTGACAGCACAATGCACTTTTCATGGCAATTATGATGCTTTTTTGTTTTGAAAGAGAAAAAAGTTATACAAGCAGGAGCTATATAATTTCATTCAATTTTATAAAAACTCTAGAAAAAAGGCATCTTGGAAAAGAGATTACCTGCCTGTTACAGGTTATAATATACGCATAAACGGAAAGATGTGGTCATTATTTTTTTCCACTACTGCATTACTAAAATGAAATCTTTGGCACTGGGAGGTTTAATGAACCGTTTTTGACATTTCCAGTCCATGACTGACAATGCTGCTAATATTTCCTACACAAATGTTTAGGAAAAAAACCGAGAATGTTAAAACTTTTAGGTCAGATTCTCAGTGAGATTAATGGGCCTACAAAGATTTCACATGACTGCAGATTACACCCTAAAGTACAAAAACCATTTCATTCATACTCTTATGAACTTGTTGGAGTTTGGATTTGGATTCTCCAAAAACACCCCACTGTATTTTATAATGGAAATCATCCAAATCTGGAAATCTTGAAGTCCAGAGTGTTTATGTTCTTACCTGAGCTTGAGGAGCACATCCTATCTTTAATCTGTGGTGCCTCTGTGCTCCACAGGGCTTGCAGTCTCCTTTCCCACAGACAGGACCTCCTACAGGTTCTATTTCCAGCCGCTGTCCTGATTTTATAACCAGTTGACCCAGGACAACACAGCAGACACAGACTTTTAATATGCAGCATCTCCACTTGCTTATTTTCCTTAATGGTGGAGATGAGTGGTTTCAGTGGCAAAAAGAGTTAAGCGGTCCAGTTCCACTTTCACCTCCACTTTGGAATATGGTAGTCATCTCTTGTCCTACTTCAGCTTTACACCTCTTCACTGTCATAGGGCTTTTCCCCCAAACTCCATGCCATCCACTAAGGTGTATGACGAAAGCAGAAAGGGTGTGACTTCTGTTTACAGTCAGCAGTGCTCCCGGAACAGTGCTAGTGATGTTAAAGAGGGAAGATTAAAACCCAGTGGCCAGTATTCGATGCAAATCTTGACTGTATTTTCTATATGCGAAGTTACAATGGTTTGTATTTATGAATAAAATTGTATATGGCAGCCTCATAACATTTTATTAAGATAAGAATACATTATTTTCTCAGACTGAAAGAGAAATTAGGACATAGAAAATTCAAGAAAATAATAAAAAACCAAACTGAGTCGATTTTCACATCTAAATTCCTGGATTTCTAATTGTCTGTCCATTCCTTTCACAGTTTGCACACACTGCATAGTATCAAATGACAGTTAGTTAGCGTTTTACATTCTATTTTAAACAACTCAGTCAACAGAAAAATCAGCAGCTCACAAACTAGTAATTCCAGATTTATTTTCAAATATAACTATTGAAATATTTTGCCATAGCTACTTATTACTGATTTATGATGACTTGGTAATTTTTCACTAATTAATGCAGCATTTTTCGGCTTTAAAAGATCTATTATGTAAATGCAGTATCAGTTAGACTTACTGCAACCAGAAATACTGGTAAGAATACAAATGTTCCTAAAATGGCATTATGGTAAATAAATAGCATCTTTTCCCAGGCATTCTGCTGTGCATGTGTTGCAGGGTGTGAGGTTGGTTTTCCTCCCTTTACTCCTCGGTGTGGATGGCAGAATGCATTACTTGGTTTCCTATTGTTGTTATAAAAGACTATGGAAACCTGGTAGATTGCTACATAAATAAAACTAAATTTCTAATCTTAAGAATTATGTGTTTTCCTAAGCACATTCAAGTTTGGAACATTACTTGGATTGCAACAGATTCTTAATAGGAGTGAGAAGCTTGGTGTTTGCATAATGCCTTCTGTACCAGCTCTCTGACTTCTGGAAAATGTGGTGGAATATTCACACTCCCCACCCTCTATGAGTGATATAGTTATTGTGGCCTTCTGACTAGTGTAAATTACAGAGTAAAATCTGCATTCAAAGTCATTCACAGTGCTCTCACACTGTCTGTCACTGCTGGAGTAGCTGCTTGGTTTAAGATTCCCTGGCTGCTCTACAGGAGCCTAAGGTGGCCTTAATGAAAATTAAACTCTTGGCCTGATGCTTTGATCATCTCACCAGTCTCTCCACTACTTCATCCTTCCAATTACCTAACCAAAGCCAATGGGAGGGGAAAAATCTAGGATTTAGCATGCTAATGAATTTATCATGACACTTGTTACAAAGCTATTGTTACGATACTTACTAAATAAGCCTGACTATAAGCAATGAAATAACCAGGAACTAACTCTGTGACGCTTCCTGCCTCATCCTTGGGATGTTTAGAAATACGGAGAAGCCACGTGTCCTTGTGATTTCCACAGGTATGACCAAGCCAGCAGCCATCCTGCCTGCCCAGGCCCATGGCATCAGGCAAGGGAGTGCTAAGAGGTGCAGAAGAGACTCCATGCTTCCGGCTGGATTTTCTGTTGTACTCAAACATGCAAATTGCTTATACCTAAGCAAAACAGGTAAAAACCCTGTATATATGGGTGGGATGTAGAGTCACTTTCTACCACCAGACTTGTTGCCTGGCTTGATCCTTCCTTGGCTGGTTGTCGTCGCGCAATTGTTTGTGTCCCTGCGAGTTTGCTCATGTACCATTATGTACCATAATGTACCATTCTCAGGGAGCACACTCTGTGAAAAAGTATGCTGAGAACGAGGTTTGGGTCTATAAGGGAACATTCACAGAACTATGAGGAAGGTTTATTAGAACCTGTTCCTAATCATGTGCAACCACCATTGAGGTTGTATAAATTCTGGTGTGTGTGAGTGCTAAAGGAATGAGGGTAATACTTCATACTGCTGGGGGTATTGTTGTTACACCAGATAATGCTCACCATCACAATACTGACTTAAAACTTATCTTAGCAGAGTGTAATATATGACTTGGAGCAGTCATTGAAAACTCTTTGTGAATACTGTGGCAAAGGCTAATGTAAATCAAGGAAGATCAAAGAAAACTTGGAAGTAGGAATGGAGCCTGACATAGCTTAGCAAGACGTATTGTACTTACGCATAACCCAACAAACTGGAAATATTTCATTTTCAGTTTCTTGTCCAAGATATAAGCCTTATTGGTTTTTTAAAATTTTTATTTTTATTGTCCATTTTGGTTCTACCTGCCGTTAAGTACAAGCTGTGCTGGCAACTTATTTTACAAGCTTTCCATAAACATATGTACTATATTTTCTTTTTGTAAACTCTGTTGGTAGTGCTTTATCATACAGCAGAACAGTGCAGTTTACCAGCTCCTCTGCACTTGGAGAATGATGTCAGCTCCCTCACCAAACCATGGTGCAGCAAACAGCTGAATAAAGGCCCAAGAGAAGGTGGTAGGATGTAAGTGAATCAGCACACTCATCTCCTTTCTTCCATCCCTATTTCCACCTTCGTGTAGCACCTCTCATACAAGCTACAGTGCTGCAAGCAGCTCTGCCAAGTCTCATTCTCCAGCCCTGTCAGATATGCTCAGAAGGGGCTTATCTCATGTTTCCAGCCATGTATGTCAACTCAGGCTCTTGAGGGAAGCAACACCTTTGAGTCTGATCCTCAACAGGTCTTCATAATTCTTGGTCTCCAGTGCTGGAGGCTCCATGGGACAATCCTTCTGCCATTATGGCTATTCAATGCCTATGGATTGGGCTTTTTTCCTGCCTTTCAAGCCCCAGGGGAAGGTGAATGAGCATCAACTGCAAGTGCCTACCACCCTTACACACATTCCCACACCCAAAGGCACATTCCAGCCCAAGTGACTTCTCACTAACCCGTGCAGCGCAGCCTGTCAACCACTGGGCTATAGCAATGAGCTGGAGCAAAGGCAGTCACTCGGGGTGTTATGTCTGCTGGAGACAAGTCTGAGCAAGCCACTCCGAATGCTAACCTGGGCTTCTCCAGAACCCTCCTGTATCACATCCGACATGGTAATGGGCATATTTTATTGCTGCATGATAGACAAAATACAAATGACTTTGATTTATTACTTGTCAGGTCCTTAAAAATTACTTCTGATAATTTTCTCCTTTGCACAGAGAATGCTGGCTCCACTCTCCTCCTCCTCTGGCGGTGGGAAAGTGGCAAAGATGTCCTGCTCTGTCCATTCCTGCAGTCCTTGAAGGACATGGTGCCGGGGAAGTGGCATGGCTGCTCTGGACTGAACAAGGTGATAAAAAGCAGTCTGACAGCCCCTTGCCCCCAGCTCTCCTGGCTGCCCTCCCAACTGGAAGCAGATGCCACAAGGTAACAGAAAACTCCTTTATGTTCCCAACACCTCACTCAGCTGCAGCCAGCAAAACACCTGGAAACTGAGACCCCATTTTGAATAGTTCCTGAGCATAACATGAGCACAACCACCACAAAAAAAGCTCTGGGCCTAAGTGATTCCCAGTAGATCAGCTGCAGTATACACACTGACATTTCCAAACAGACCTAGTCCCTTGTGGAGATTAAAGTAAATCCCACAGTATTTCATTCTAGCTATAATCCTAAATAACAACAAATCTGGATCTGCTGTATAATATTAAATAACTCCGCCCTTACTTTTTGTCTTCCCTGTGTCAAAGAACATCATAAGCTTCAACAGTCAAGTGCTCAGAAATGAAGAAATACTAGAATGCCAGCTGTTCTGTTCATACAGAAGAGTGGCCAGCCCCTAACACACTGTACCACTAACTGGATTAATTGCATTACAAGCTCTCTTCTAGAGAGAGAAACTATACTCAGCTGAGCAATCTCAGGGCCTGCACTCAAAATGCTGATTGCTGGGTCAGTGCTTTCATTATTAGGGGTTCGTGGCGGAAACACAAACCACGAGAGCAGATAGGTCTCGTGGTTTGTACAGCTCAGCAGAACATACAGACTTTTCAGCTGGAATGTATTTTTATTAACACTGAGCATTCACTTCACACACAGATAGCTTTGACATTGTTGGCACTTAAGTAACAATTAAAGCCGCTGTTATCTAGCGGGGCTTTTTTTGGTTTTTAAAGTGTTTTTCAAAGGCAGCTCCCTTTGCAATGTGAGGTGCTTCTGTATCATCTCTCTGCCTTAAGGGATGTGGTGTGATTGGTGTATCACTGCTCATAGGAAGCCAGGCTCTGGGGCTGCAGCTGTGTTGCCAGAAAGTCTGCACACTATAGACAGATCTTTTGTGCATTGCCAGTAAGCTGTGGCTGTGACTATGTCCCCAAGGGATTTCCCCAAGGGAAAGGTTTTGAACCGTAGGTGTATCTCTGTGCTGCCAGAAAGAATGTGGTTGTGGATGTCTTTGTCTATAGAGATGAAAAGTTGCGGGCTGCTGATATATCAGTATGCACTGTAATAAAGCCTATGCACAGAAGGTGTATCCCTCTCTTCTGCTAGAGGTCTTCAAGCAATTCCAGAGCTGTTTGTCTCCACAGCACTTGGGACATTCACTGCTCTATTTGCCCTGGCATACCCACATGGTAATAAAGTTGTAGGTGTGATAATACATTTGTGCCAAATTACTCACTGTATCAGCATATGCACCATCCTTCTGAGGAGCTCAAGATGATTTGAAATTCCTAATTAAGCTTCCTACACTGGAGACAATTAAGGATTATTATGCCCATTTTGCAGATGTTGATGCCATGTTCCCTGGAAGGCCTGTGTGCTGCCTGCCAGGGGTGCACAGAAAACCCTCTGTGCCCATTCTGGGTCCCCAGTTTGCTCTTTACCATGACACTGGTCTTGATAGCAGTCAAAACTAGCACTCTGCACAAGGAACAAACCTTGAGGCTCGAGGCAAAGGGAGCTTAGCTGGCCTGTATGCAGCAAACAGAGAAAATACCTCATGCATTCATTTTCTTGCCTTCAGGAACTGCAACTTTTGTCTCAAGGCCAAACCCCAAGATACTGCCCAGACTCTTGCAGAGCCTGGGCAGTCTCAACACTCCTAAGTATCAACTTCAGTGTGACTTTGTAGCACAGTATAGCAGTCTGTACTTAGGCACATCCCCAAAGGAAAGAATTATCCAGCAGGATACAGTGTGCAAACATATCGCAATGTTCCCATCTGAATCTTTGTATCCATGCCTGCTGTGTACTTCTCCTTGAACAGTTAATCATCCACAGGGATGAGTCTAGACAACACTTTCTCTTTCTTTCCCAAGTTAAAATAAAAAAGTGTGAAAAGATTCTGAATCCAGACAGACGTATAACAGACTAAAATTTTCAGAAGATTGTGAGGATTCCACTTATTGTTCAGTAACTACAGTTCCACCTTATTTTATCCTCAGTGTGAAAAGAAATACTGATCATCACATTCAGTAGTAACACAAAGCTGACTATATTTTTCTCTGAATACTCAAACAATAGATATATAGAAATGTGTTTAGTCAGGAAAGGCATCTGATCATATATCCAGATGAAAAAAGAGTCTCCAAATACCCACCTAGATTCAAGAATAAACTCAGCACCTCTGGCTCATCACTGATGGAAAGAATGACACACACTAGCATGACTTCATGGTCTTAAGGCCTTGAAAATGTACATCCAAAATGTATATTGTAGCAATATACATTTTATCACTTTCGGAAGCTGCTAGAAGAGACCCAAATGGTTGAACCAGTGTAGACTATCTGCAGAGAAAAGGTGCTTTGTGCCAGTAAGTCAGGGATATTAGCTTTGGCTCATGAATCTGCATTATTTTTTTGGCTGTACATTCAAACTTGACTCACATAGACCCTACAAAAATGTAAGAGAAGCAGAAGATGTCACTTGCTTCCTTAGGTTCAAACCCTGCATTTTAAAAACTAATTTGAACATTATACACAACAGGGTTGTCTACCTGTTTTTCTTCCCTTGTAATAAATACAGGAAAACGGCCCTGGAATTGTGTGGATACAACCAGAAGTTTTTGCATAAATATTTCCCAGTTTGAATGTTTAACTGGACATGCTCCAGGCATAGCTGCTGAGCAAGCACCTGCACTAAACCTGACAAGCTGGAGAAGCCCAGGAGGTGAGTTGTGAAGGAAAAGTAAGCAATGGCTTTTGTACTACTCGTGGCTGAACATGGGTTCTCCTCCATTTCCACCACCAAAGGTCCACATGAACCCTGTTATACCACTGGTTTGCTTTGCTTTGAATGTGTTTCTACCCATTCTGTATTTCCACTTTGTAAGGACTTCAGCAAAATAATTTACTGGTGATGGTATGTGGTAACAATGGCATTGTAAGGATTTGTCAAATGTTTAGGTTTTGAAGCTGCTGCCTTTGAGGATTTACATTGCAAAAGTATTTCCAAGAGCTGCCTTCCTCCTGTCAGAGAGCAGAGCAGCACCTCATGAGCCATGTGTAAAGGCAGCTTGAGATGGGAGATGCACACATCCCGATGAGCTGTGGCTACCCCTTTTCTTGCACAGACACTTGTTCAGCCCAGTGGAGGGGACCATCAGCTCCACTTTCAGCTACTTCAACAAACATGGCTTATTTCCACCTCCCTGGCCCTATCGGGGAAAGCTGGCACCAGTCCCAAACCTATCCTAGCTCTCTCCTGAGGCTGCTGTGGGTGACCTGCCAGTTGGACTGACAGCCAGGATAAGTGGTAAGTGCCAGATTGCAAAGTTTTCCCTCAGGCAACAACCAGTCAACCCAGAGCAGAATGGGTGAGAAGCTTGGAGCTGGACTGGAGGTGGTTAGGGTTTTTTTTTTGACTCATAGAATAGGCTTGAATCTCTAAAAATGAATAAGAGCATGTTATCAGGCAGGAGAGTCTGCAGCTTGTAGGGTGTCCCCAGGAAAGCCCTATTCCAGGTCACTCAAGGGATGTGGTAAGGAATAATGTGGGGAGAGGATGGGGGAGGAAATAGCTTGGAGGATCCTGTGTGTCTTTCAGACAGGGAACACCAGCAGGTGATGGCCAGAGAAGCTTGGACTTGCTCCTGCTTCCCAGGCCTGCTACTCCTTCTGCTCCAGCAGTTTCCAAGCACTGCCAGTGCCTTGGTGGTATGTGAATTCCGCTCTTTAGAATATTTGCAAGCAGCTTCAATGTGATGCGCTGCCAGTATTTTTTCTTTCAGTAATTCCTCCAGGAGTGAGGAAATGGTAAATTTTCAATCATTTCTATTATGGCAACACCTGAAGAGAAATTCACAGAAGAAAAATGAGGTATTTTCTGTGCTGATTGCTTGCTTCCTACCAGATTTCAAAGCTGCCAGATTTTTATTCTCAGCATGAAAACAATCACTGAAACAATGAGGGTGAAACAATTAATAAACATGAAAAAATTAATAAAGGTGTTAGAATTTCCCAAAAGAGGTGGCAGGAACCTTTCACTATGTGAAGTGCCAGTGAAAGGGATCACAGTACATTGTCTAGCTCTATAAACTGGCTGGTGAATTCAGCCCATGTGGATTAAACAGATTTACAGAAGGTGATAAAGGATATTCGACCCTAGATAAACAAAATAAAGACGCAAAGCTCTCAAAATCAAACTTCCTTTTGTGAGAAAAACCACCTATCACAATGGTAATCTCAGTCTTCCACTCCTCCTCCTGTCCCAGGGAGGTGTCTGTGGCAAGACCTGGGGAGCTGCTCTGTCTCTGTGACACCCTCTTGCCTGCAGATAAAGCTCACAGGAGCTGACAGCGCATCAGAATTTTATTCTCAATTTTCCATTGCATCACACCAGGCAACTACAAACACAATACCCAATGTTAGCTAGGCTGGTGTGACATGGGTTTTGTTCTACCTCAAAACTGTGTGTAAACCCATTCCATCAACACTTTTTGTTGGGTATGAGACATGCAATGATTAATGGAGAGAGACTTCACCAAGAAGAGCCATTCCACACCCTCATCCATGTATTACCAATTCCCACCTATAGAAAACCTGTCTGGGCAAGGCTCCACTGTATTTGCTTGGTGAGATGTTTTCTCAGGAAAATAATGAGATTATTCATCCAAAGATTAGGGAGCTTGATTTAACCTTTCCTTTGAAGGAGCAGACTCCTTAATGACACAGTGCTCTCCTGGCAATACCACACAGCTGTATTTTCCATGTTGGACTTAGACCTGACTTGGGTGTACGGGTTGTGCTAAATGTGTCATAACTCCTAAGGACTGTGTAAACTGGAGTCCTGGGCTTTTTTAATTTTTTTTTTTTCTTAAACTGAATAATTAGGAGTAATCACTGCTGCAGATGCTTCTTACCAGGGAATAAGCCATATGCTGTGGAAATGCTTCAGTATTACAGTTGTTTTTCATTGGTTTGTTTATTCTACTCTTTCAATTATACTGAAGTAGTTAAAGCATTTTCGTATGGACAAAGGCTTCAGGATTTGATGGATAGTTCACTGAAGCTGCTATCGCATGTTTATAAATTCTAGTTTAGACATTTGTAAACATTTATTTCCTGGATGCCATCAGTTAACTCAGCCCAAACTCTAGCAGGGAGATATTTTTATAGTAAGAACATAGCTATTTTCACTATATATGTTTATTCTGACAATTCTCCGTGTGCCCTTGCCCAACTCCTCACTCGGGGGCACCTTCACAAGCATTTCTGTGCAAGTGGTTGAAGTCCAAGCACAAAAAGCAGGGCAGTGTGCTTTCAGTTGGAATTTTATAGAAACAAGCACATATTTGTTAATTTTTTCCCCTCTTAATTGTCTATAATTTGTAATTTTGTTTAGCTTTTTTAATTTTTTTTGAGGATTGTTACTGGAGAACTGGAAACAAATGAAATGTAGTGTGGTTTGAAACAGATTGACTGCCAACTAGATTTTTAACAAAGGCTGTAATAAATCAGTGAGTCATCTGACATTCACAGGAAAAATGTGGGATGTGCAGTAGGAAGGGAAAGTATAGAATGGAAAGAGTTGCTGTGGCATGCCCTGTCCTCCTGGCGTGCCTGTGTTACTGACTGCTGGAGATTGGATCTTAACCAGCATGGCCGTTCCATATCAGAAAGAACCTGCTTCACAAGCACTTCACAGGAGCAAGGGCAAGAGCTGAGTTCATACCTTGCACCAAGGGAATCGCCAGAAAGAAAAGGTTGAGAAAGAAAAAAACAATACAAATTACCTCTGGATAATTTTAAGCGTGGGATAGGTTGATGGAGAGCAGAAAACCTTTCAGAAAGCCAAGTGAAAGTCATTAGTGCCTGGGACTATGGGGAGATTGTAGGGCAGGAAGAAAAAATGTATTCTGTATTAATTACACTGCAGACTTTTTCCCTTGGGTTCTCTCCCAGTTGGAGTATTAATGCTTTGTAGTTAATTAGCTCTTTCTTCCTTCAAAGCAATTCTATGATATTAATTAATATAATATTGTTAACCAATTAATCCTGCCAACTGGCTTGAGGTATTGCACAAATGGTTAAGAACAAACAGCAACTAAATCAGGGACATTATTAATCAAGGTGCTTTAACTTGAATTGGGCTGCTCAGCCCTATAACACAGAGACTCTAGGATCCCTGTCTGTGGGAAATTTTAGGCAGACACACTAAAGGCCATATAGAAATGCAGATACCAGTCCTGAGATACCATCCCAGGTAAAACCATAAGTCAAGATCCAAGAAGCCTTTTCAACTCGTACTTAGCTGTCAAGATGTGAACAGTCTAACAGAAATTAAAAAATGTTCAAAGAACTAAGTGGTGCATTGAAAACCAGTGGAGCTGGTCCCCACTGTCAAGATTCATTTCAGGGAGAGTTTCACAGGGGTGTGGAGCTACAGCATGAAGACCACTTACAGCAGCAGATGCCAAAATATTTTGAAATTTTTGAAGCCAAGCTGCAGAGGTCATTATAAATGTCTTTAGGGAAGATGTGAAATACAGTAAAGAAGCAGGAAGGGTTGGTTTTGAGATGAGCAGTAATTCAATGTCTTGTAAAGGGTAATTGATGAAATATGGAGAGTAGTGAGGTTGAGTTTAGACAGCACTTGTACTGAGCTATACTTGTACTATGACACATTGGCACCTCTCATGAGCTGCTATTTTATTTACCACAATCTCAAGTTTCTTTAAAAGAAATAGCAAAAGGTAGGAAAAAAAGTGGATATAAATAAAAATGCATAGAGGCAGGGTGGAGAGCAGAGCGGAGCCTGCACAGAGCTTGGAACTCAGCCACAGAGAGCTCAGAGGAGTTAAATCATCATGAGTATCAACATTTTAACTGCCGGGTTTGCTTGTGTAGTGGCTGAATGCACGGACTGGGCACACCCTGCAATCACACCCCCAGCTCATGGGGAACAAAAGATCTCCGGTAGCTTTTGACCGAGCGCACACAGTCGCAAAGCTCTCTTTTTTATAACAAAATCCAGGAGAGGGGTAGCTATGGCCATTGCATCAGCACATTTTCATCACACAAAAGAGGCGGCACAGGATCACAGATCTACCCTCTCACTGCAATTTGCCATCTCGTAGAAATGTGCTTTGGGGGTTTATTTCTTCCTGTACAGTCGCGATCATTCCTTCAACATCTACCAAAGTTCCCAGATGTATTTGATATATGAGGCAAAACCATAATTCTCGCTTCTTGAGCCTTCCTTCCTCCCAGGTGAGGATAAACCAGGGAAAACTGTGGGAGTTACTTGGACGGGTCAGTCCCAGGTGGAATTTTATTTGGAAGAAAAGCACAATTCTCACAGAATGCTGGCAGCATTATTTCTTGTATTATTAGACAATAAACTATAATGCATTGCATCCCAGCTTTAACAGAGAAGCTTCACAGTCATATCATAAACAGGAACATTAGGAGTTTTATCATCTTGTTCCAGGTAATCATCTTGTTCCATATAATTTAGCTTTCGCTTCTTGGATGAAGCAATCTTTGAAAATCTGTTCATATTTAATTAGGCACATTCCCTACTGACTGCCACAGGCATCTCCTGTGCAGGTGTAGTCTTGAAGCTGTAAATTCATTTTCAGCAGTGATTCCAGGAAGGAGCTGCTCAGGGTGGAATCTGCAGCAAAAACCTTCTTCAGCATCAGTCTTACCATGTAAGACAAGAAGACAACCTGCTCTGAGGCTCACTTCTGAGCAAGGAACCAACCGAGCAATAAGACCTGGTCGGGGTAGGTTTTCTTGTTACTCTTTTGTGCTCAGTACTTGGAAACCTTGCTCTTAGCTTCCTTGAAGTTACCTGGAGTTTAGATGTACTCAGAATCATCCAAAAGTAGGTCCTGATTAACTGATCCAAAGGCAGGACATGGAATGAATAATGGCCTGGGGATGGGCTTTGTGTTCCCACTGATGGAGGGATAAGTCCTGTGATTGCACACGCACATTTGTACCCTGCCCTCAGTCTGATGATCAGCTCCACGTGATCCCAAGCTTTAATGCCAACGAAAAGGATGTGCATTAAAGCTGACAGCAGCGTATGGCCACTCCCAGCATTTCAGTCTGCTTCATGACTGGCTGGGGATTTCTCTTTAGGCAAAGAATAATAGTAGCTGTGATTGTTGTGGAAAGAAGAGGCTGGGAAAATGAATAAAGGGGGAGGAAAAAAAATGAGGCTTCAGTATATTCCACAGTAAACCAGCAATCAGTGTCTGAGCACCTCTGTCACACTATAGGGCACAATCAAAACAGGGTGACTGTGCTGTAGCCTTGTGATAAATGACAGCAAAGAACGAAAGTTTCTATGCTTCTTTCATTTGCAAGCCATGACTGTGTCAACCTCCCTGGGACACAAAGATTGTACAAGCTTAGAACATCTCCATTAGAAAGCAAAAAAAAGGCATATACTGAGTTCTACCAGCCTTGGTGTTCCAGCAGCTTCCAGCATTCAATGAAAAGAGGGCCTGGAGAGAAAAAAGGAATAGAGATACTCCAGTGAGGCTGGACCCCTTGAAGAGGTCTTGATGGCAACGGTAGTGTCCCCGCATCAAACACCATCTTGAGGAATTTCCCATTTGTTGCCTCAGTACAACTGCACATACTCTGGAGCTCCCATACCTTCATTTTAGGAAGAGGAAAGTTCATTGTTTGACTCCCCTACCTGATCTTGAGATGATGTCTGACTTAGAGAAAGTAATAACCATCTGCTAAGAAATAGAAATGATTTTTTAAAAGAAAGGCTGAGACTTTCAAAAGAGTAGGTGGGGTGTTTGCCTCAGACCAGAGACTCCAGAAAAAAAAAAATCCCCTTTTTAACTGCTCAGTTTATCTGTCAAGTTTTTAAAAATAGATCTCTCTAGTCTTGTCTCAGAGTTTCACATGAAGCTTTGGAAATCAGTTCCTGGTTTCTCTCTCCTGGTGCTGCTTTTATAGGAGCACAAATTTCCCCTGACATTGGCCCAGCCTTCTCCCTTTATAGTGTTACATAATGTGCTTTGGGCAGTGGCAAATTCAGCTCTAATCTTTTCATCTCCAGAAGCAGCTGATTTTCTTTAGGTGTTATAAGAAGAGACTTTGGGGATCCTCTGGAGGGGACAGACTGGTAAGTCCAATTCTGCACTGTGTTCACAGTTAGAACAAATAGCCTGAGCTAGAGGGAATCCTCCTCTGCTTCAGAAGGTTTATTCCCCTGGCCCCAGGCCATAGCAATAAAGAAGTCCTTTGAAATTATTCCCCAGTCCATGATAACCTTTGTAAATCCCACATCAGGAAGGGATTTGGCAGAGTTATAGCTTCTGGTGTTGCCATTTTTCTTTTCTTTGACCATCATCCAAAGCATGTTTGTGTTGCAGAAGACAGAGTGAGTTTTTCTTGAGTGCCTGTGCAGAGTATGGACAGGGAAAAGCTGTGAAGGGTCTCCGTCTTCTCTATCCTCTCTTTTCTCCATGCTGCTGTGCTGGGCTCTGGTAAGGGTAAAAGCCAGCCTTCACGCGATAGTATCATAATTATTATTATTCTTGGATGATATCCTGAAGTGACATCAAACTCACTAGAACATATAATAAGTCATTAGGAGGATTAAACTGAACTTAAGCTCTTTCTTGCTGTCAATATGTATTGCCTACCTACTGGCACCTGAAACTGAGGAGCCTCTATCAGACAGAGCCCGTTTTTCATTTCTGCTGAAGGAATTTCACAGACGAAAATCCATCAGCTTTAGAAGAGATGCTCTTGGTTTGAATGAGTATAACAAAAAGATGAGAATCAGGCTCCTAATATTAATATATTAACCTTCTGCTTGGCTACCCACCATCATTCCTTATCCCTGCTGTAAAGACATGGATGCTGGTGTGATTTCTGGATATAGTTAAACAGGACCCTACTGAAGGGATTTTTTGGGAGGGAAATGACTAGTGTGCCTGCAGTCAGCACAACTGAAAGCTCATCAGTGCCCTACCCTGCTTTTTCCATATACTGTCTTTGATGGACACCTGAGAGTCTCTGAGCACTTCCAAAGCCTCAGAGTGGACTGGTGTGATGGGACCCAATTTACAGGGTATTACATATTCACTCTGCCAACCTTTAAGCTTCTGGCTTGGCACATAGGAGCCTTAGGCTCCTTATAGAGTCAGTTAAGGCCCCTACCACCTAAATTAAGTATTCTGAATTATCGCAAGAGGTTAAAAACCTGACTTTCAAGCATGGCTTCTAATTTGGGGATTTGCCACTCCTGGTTGTTCTGGGAGCACCTTGCCCTTAATTAACACATGGCAAAAACTGCAAGTCCCACAATGAGACTTCTCATTGAGCTGGAGGAATTAAAGGCCAGGCCTTCAACTGGACAAGCAAAACCAAACACGACAAAAATCAGAAGCCAGTTTTGAAAACAAGCCCTATAGCTCTCTTGCCAAAGGAGGCCTGGAATAACTTTTGGAGGATTACTTCCCTACATTTTGAGTCCAAATGCAATACTTAACCACGGTACCATCCTTTCCGCTCAATGATAGTAGCTACAGAAAACTCCAGAAGCTACAAGTCAAGCCAAAGTGTTTCCTTTGGGTGTTTTAAGCAGTAATGCGCAGGAAAAGAATGTATGGGAAGGTACTGGCTCTTTAAAGAGGGGAAAAATAATTTATTGGGAGGAGGGGACTACGTTTTACCCACGATCTGCCTTGTTTACTCAGAATGCAAGGAAAACAGGGCTCAGAGAATAAAGCGCCACATAACTACAGTAGCCAGTACTGCTGGACCCATAGGTAGAAATGAGCCCTAACTAGAAATGCAGGTAAAGTACCATAAAAAGTGAGAAACTGAAAGCTATGTAATGTGCTCAGATAAAGTTAAGAGAAATGATCCTTTTTTGTTGTTGTTCTACTCTCTCAGTTACTTTATTCCTAGGCAATGCTACATAAAACAAAACCAAATCCAGCAGGGAAATCTGAAGTTGCAGCCAGAATTACTTGATAGTGTAGAAACAAAAGTCTTTTGAAAAGACTTCTACAAATCCTCAGTAAGCCTCTATATCTTAGGCAATCCATAGTTGACTGACTGAATGATAAAAAAGTAAATATTTATATTTGGGGTCAGAGATAAAAAAGTCTCCAAATAAGCCTCAAGTCTTCTTGTGAATCAGGTCCAATTTTCTTAATCTCTGTTTCCTGACCAAGCAGAAAACTACAAAGGTTACATACAAATCTATGAACAGAAGATTTCACAAGCTCCAAATCAGTAGGTTTCTTCTCTGTATTTTTATCTGCCTTGAAAGAAATACTTTTAAACTGAGTTGTTCTTTCTCTCTCTCTTGCCCTCTCTATGATGTTGAAAGTCATCCTGAGAAGATTTAACCTCTAAAAAATACTACCTTGCTTTCCTTTCACCTCATATCATCTGGATTGCAAATTCTGGGTCTTCACTATTTTTGCATTAACATCTGCTGGCATCCTGTAGGGATATGTGTCAATACTTCTCAGGCGCCGGTTAAAATCACCAGTACGGTGAAGTGAAAGGAAAGACACTTAGCGCTGGATAGCTTCAGAACAGAGGTTTCTTTCTTCCAGCACATTAATTCATTTAAAGTCCAAACAGCCAAGTGCTTTTTAGGAGAATATATGGATGGAAACACAGAGCTATCATTTCCTGACTCCTTGTAAGCTACCGCTGGTGAGTGAATGATGTCATGTCATCAAAGGATGCCAGGGTAAACCCAGTTACCTTCTTTATTCTGGGGCTACATCTGGGCCTGGATTAGGGCAAAATGTTAGAGAGCACATTTTGGGCATACACAAATTAGAAATCTATCTTTTAAAGTTCGTTTTTTGTTTCTACATGGCAGGTCATTTTCAGCTGTTATTCTGTGAGCAGCACAGTAACCTGTCCTGTGTGCTCATCTTTAGGCATACTTGGACATTCTGAAGCAGGCTGCACTGCTTGTGTCTGTCATCACTTGCTGGCGCAACTTTTTAATTAAAAACTGACAAGACCAAGAAGACTGATTGTGCAGTTGTCAGTGATTGATTTACAAGAAGTTTCTTGAAAGATCCTTTACGAGTGGAGGTTCTTTGTTATTCAACCCAAAAAGGAGCACGCAAACCATGGACATATTCTTGGAATCTGAGAAGGCATTTGTCATGACTGAGTGAGAGTATTCATTTGAAGTTCTTACGAAATTTGGCACAATAGGTCCCATTTTAAAATCAATCCATTTTCTCAGCCTTGGGGGCACAAAGTGAGACACAGAGGAGAAATCTGACATCATCTAGTTGTCTGACAAATCAGATGACTGGTAGAGTTGTTGTTCTAACAAAACATTGGGATGGGCAAATGATTCACTGCACTATCCAGGGAATAATCTGTGTGGACTCTCTGGAATGTGAAGTCAGCCAGTGGTATATTTAAAAGACTGATATGGTGCTCACCTCTATCAGTAACTGCTTATATTTGTCTTAATTTCTTAGGTTGCGGTCCTGCAATGGTGCTAAGGAGCAAAGCTGAATTGTATCATGATGTCTTTGAGTTTGAAATCAATTTCCAGAGGTAAAATCAAAACCAGTAGAGTAGCAAGCAGATGTGGCACGCAAGTTTCTAAGAAAGTTACTGTCAGGAACAACTTAGCAAAAGAAAGCAAATCTTAATGGTCTTGCAGAATTTCTGTACTTAGAACCACATCCTCCCTATCTCTGCTTCCTACAACTGTGGCTGCAGCTCGTGGGCTCAAATACAGGCCATGGTCACTGCCACCTCATGCCATGCAGCTCTGTGCTGTGTAAGTGCTGGCAAGCTGTGCTGAGTGCTGGGACTCGCCAAGTTTCCCAGGCTAGGCTTAGATTAGGAGCCAGAAGGTTAGGGGTCAGCACTTCACGTGAGGCTAGTTTTGGGGTCTATGAAGACCCCAGGCTGGAACATTATGTGTGAATTTGCTACTACTCAAAATCTTAAAGAAGAGTAGCTACCTGCAGTGTGTGCCTTTTCTGAGAGAGAAGGTTTCACTGGCACTCGTTCAGACCTTTGCAGTCTCTCCCAGAAGAAGCACCAGAATGCAGACACCTTTAGAGAATATTTTCAAGACAAAGAGGGAATAACAAACACACAACACTGGCCCCTCTACCAAGGCAAAGCTGGAGAGCTCCAGGTGAATTAATTAGCAAAGGACCAGCTGGACCACCTTATTGCAGGTATTGCAGGCAGAGGCTCTGAATGTTCCAGGGTGGTTGTGTATTTGCAAAGCACCCAAAACTGCAGCACAGGCACTGAAGACAGCCAAACAGATAGCATAAACCCCACTGCAAGCTCCTTTGATCTCGTGTATGAATTAGGATTCAGTCAGGAGATTTTTGAGAGCAGCCAGTGCTGCACAAACCAGCAGGGCTGAAAATTGCACAAGAATCCAGCACAGAGAGGAATACTGAAGAACACACGGCCACTGTTGTGACAAAATCCTTTCTGTTGCATAGGACTCTTGCAAAGCTCTTTCTGATCTCCGAGGCTGTAATACCCTCCTGTGCAAACAGAACTGGGGGTACAGTGGGATTGCCAACCTTCTAACTGATGTCCTCTATTTATATGGGCCACCACAGCCCCCCACCTCCTCCAGCTAGTTGCCTTTGTCTTGCCATGCTCCAAAGCATCTCATGATTGCTACATGAAGACTGACAGCAAACAAAAGCAATTTGGGTTACACTCTGCTGCCTTGCCTAGACTCCAGAGCATGAACTGGAATGGGGCAGTGTTAAGTGAGCAGGTTTTTTTCATTTAGCATGAGGACTGATTTTAAGGAAGTATAACTTTAAACCCTTTCCTCTTTTCTACAATCTGTTACAGGCTTTCTGATGCCACAACTCCCCCGAAGCAGTAAGCAGTGCTCACAGACAGAATGACCAACATGTAGCTCAAAAAGAAATAGGAGCAAGAGGGGGGTCTATTCCAGCAACTACTGGACCTAATCCAAGAGAAGGCCCTAAAGCATTTCCCGGAGAATCCTCAGAGGACTGAAATGGAGCTCATTGCCCTGGAAAGAGCCCTGACACAGGCATTGCAGAGAGGAATGTCATGGATTAACTTCCTTTGTGATTGGCTCTAATGGCTGAACCCTGGAGCGCTGCACTCTGGAGAAGATACACATTCAGGGGTGATTGGAGGGCCACCCCACAGCGTGCAGTGTGCAATCCCACCACCAGAAGATGGATGAGAACAAAGGCATTACTTACACAGGTCATTCTTAAGCTGTGGTGTGTGCTTTGCAGATCCCCAGCACTTTTCCAGTGGAGGTCCTGATTTGTATCCAATTAACTTCCAGTCTGCTTGTTTTGTTACTTACCTACCTCATTACCGAAAGGTCAGCTCACCAAAGGCTTGCTATTCAAGAAACAATGTGCTACCTCTGTTTTTGCATTTATTTTGTGTTATTGTTTATCACAAAATAAACTTATTCTGATGCCACTCAGCTGCAAAGTTTCATTGGAGTATCACCTATTGAAAGCGTAATATCCTTCCATGCTGTTAACTCCAAGTGTGAGTCAATGCAAGCGTATTTTCTTGGTTACACGACATTCCTTCCCTCCAACTATTTTCTGGTCTCTAAATGAGAGCATAATGCCTCCCTGATCCTGTTTCCCTGACCACACTAGGCAGCCTGCCAGCGTATCCTCTTTGGCTTACACATGTCCAGAGGATCTCTTGACCTCCTGATCCCCACAGTCCTCCAGCATCTTTCTTGTATACTCACAAATGTGCAAAAGCCTTCAGACACTTGGCATGAAAAACTCACGATGCTAAGAACCATCAGCTTTAACGCAGGCGTTGCTACTGACTTCAGCTATTCCGGAGCATATCCACAGCACTCTGCAAACCCATAGTTCAGGATTCCACCACTGTTTTTTTCTGTACAACCAACATGATGAAAGTTTTTAGAAAGCAGAGAAGCATCAGGCAAGGTGTTTTTTCTATAATGGTGTGAAGCACTGAACTGATATATGTCAAAATCCAGTAAGAGTAACCGTTCTCACTGGTGGTGTCCTTGCATGAAGGGCATGAAAGGAATTTATGTTTGCATAAATTACCTCTGCACCAAAGCAGGAACCTACGACTTGGGGCACGTGATTTCGTTTTGTGTGGTCATCTTATTTTTTATGTTATTATTAGTAATCAAAGTATTAATGTGTCAGCTGCTACAGATACCTGAGAAAGCCCATTTGTAAGAAGGGACTTTTTCTAAACTGTTTGAAATGCAGTGCAAGCAATAAACCCCTTTGCATCGCTGCGTTGTATTAAGTGATACAGCAGCATCACAAAAATCCCAAATGCCTGTGGAACAACCTCCACAGCTGATCAGTCATTGCAAAACTGGATCTGAAGAGAAGCTCTGTGTGCGAGCCTGTTGCTGATGCAGACAGGAGTGGAACCTCTGGCAACAGAGGTTGGTGGCCTTAGGATGGCATCTGCACCCTGCTGCACCCACCACTGCATCCAAAGTGCTGCTGCACTGAGCAGAGCAGTGGCAGATAAATGTTCTGCTGAAGTACTTGCTCAGTTTCCTCATCATCAATACCCAAAGAAGAAGCAGGGACGTTGATTTCCAAGCCCCCTTTACTTCGTGGTGGCCATCCCAAGGTGTACTGCCAGAGAAAGCACCAGGTGCAGAACGAAGGGGCACAGCATCACAACAGCGGCTGTCTTCCCAAAATACCATACCATCCCATCAAACAAGGTCATAGCTATATCAACACAGCGGTCAACAAGGAGGGTACTATAAACCAGTGTGGCTTAGTGTATTTAAATGCCACATAGTCTGATGATGTTTTGGCAAACAAAATAACAAAAGACAATATCTATGTGTGAACTCACAGCTGTCATAGAAAACAATACAATGTTAGTTCTGCAGAGGGGATCTCTCTGCCTTATGTACTTCCAGAGGGGACTGTGAGCCAGCCAGCAGTTCTCCTGAAAATCATCCTCCCATTAGAAATTACTGTGTGAATGCACAGGTAAGATACATTAGAACATAGCCCATAGAAATGGCTCAGGAGACTTTTGGCTCAGGTCCAGCCTCGAGTCAGCTGAGCATCTGCAGAGATGCTGGGCTCCTCACTGCAGGCATTGTCTTCGGGCTGACAGCAGCACAGCTGTGAGAAAGCACACCAAGGAGCCTTGGCAGAACTCTCCACTCAGTGCAAAATATTGGTGTAACATACTATGTTTAGATTAACTATAGGAACTATCATTAAAACCCTATAAATTTGATGGTATTCTTCCAGTGCCTGAGGCTCATAGAGCCCTCAGTCTATCAGATATGAATGCAAGAGACTGGATCACACTCTAGAAATTTTTCATGTTTTCCCGGTATAGAATGCCTTAAAAAAAAATAAAAACCAACAAAAAACCAGAGAGAAATTGAAAAGGAAATTCCTGAATAAAGGCAAAAAATTCATACCATATATGGCTAGGAATATTTGAAGAAGATGTCCTGATTACATAAAAGAAGGAATATTATAGCTAAACAGAAGATTATCGCCAATTTGTTCTGACAAACACTTTTGGCATGTCTCATCTGATGGTGTCCAGTACTTCGCAGGCACTAAAAAGAACTGATGTAGAGACAATTAAAATTAATGGAATCTCTTTTGTGACCTCATCGGGAACTGGAATTTAAGTGCCAGAATGCTATCAGCATTTTATGCTTATGCACTTCCTAGGGGTCTTTCTGTCTCTTAGATTTGAAGATCACACCCCTTGGCTAGATCACAGAACTCCAGAAAGACAGGCAGGGAAACACTTATAAATATGTAGTGAGGGAAATGGATAGATCCAGTACACTAAAAGCATTACAAGCATGCACACGAATAAAGACGATAAAACTACTTTATGGTCAGAATCAGAGTTGTTGTGGGGTGGTTTTTTGTAGTTGACCTCTAAACTACAAGGGGTGACATTCTTGCCCCACTGAAACCAGTGGAATTTGTGCCATTGACTTCAAGACAGCTAGGATTTTACCCCATGTAATGAGCTATGAAACCAAGCCAAAAGAATCCCAAGTGTTCCTTGAACTCTGATGAACTGGAAATCCAGTTTCAAACTGCAGAGCCCATGTTCAGCTCTGTATGTAACAGATGCAAAGCAGAGGCTGTCATTTTCAGAAATACATCTGCAGGGGAGCTAGTCCCACAGAAAATTTTTTGAGAAAAGAAAACCAAACCTCTAAAAAATCTGTTTTTCATATTGGTCTAGCTACTGTATCTGTGTTCCCATCAGTATGCCTCTCCAGTTCCCTCCAGTCCAGGATTTTTTCCCCCTTTCTCTCAAAGGAAAGCCTTTGAAGCATGAAAAGCTATTGCTAAAATTTTGCCTGTTAATGTCCCAAACTAAACAGGTGGATTATTACTAACAAAAAGTAAAATATTATTTATTACTCTATTTAGAAGATAACCAGGGTCATTATCATTTTATGGAATATGGTAGTTATTTATGGCATATGGGAGTTCCCCATAGAAAATTTTCCCATATTCAAGTCCCTGTTTAACAGAAGAAAGATTCCTCTGTTGGGGATTTTGTAACACAGATGAACTTGGGTTTTAAAGATCACATTTACAATATGCCATGTGTGGCTTTATCTGCCAGGGTGGTAGCTAATTGTACATGAAGACAGGGCTGCATTACCTCATTGGCAGTACACAATAAATTACTGACAGAAAGAGTATGTGCCCAGTGGCTGCAAATTCCTTTCTAGAGGGAATCTGGAAGAACCTTAGTTTCTGGAGGCAAATTCCCAAGTGCAATAGTTAATAGGCTGTTTTCACTGTCCTCTCCCTGTTCTATCATTAATGTGTCCTCTCATGGCTGCAGTCGCTGGATATTGATCTCGGTGGACTTCGAACTCAAAGAGCTGAGAGTGGCACAATGACACTCTGCTATGGGGAAAGGAGAGAAATACGCTGCAATCAGAAACTAATATCAGATTTGGGGGCTTGCCTTGCTCTATTTCCTTCCCCTGCCTCCTGTACAAGGGAGTTATTACATCTCCCCTGAGCAGACATTAGCAGCATGGAGAGTACCTGCCTCAGAGTATCCGATGTGTGGAAAAATAAGCCAGAGCTGGCCCTGAAGGTGGTTGAGGTGACGTGAGGTGGATGCCCGCTGCACAGACTTGTCCATCTTTCTAAGTGACTAACTGCAGAACTGACAGCACAAGGAACAATCTGAAAGCTGGGATGTATCCTGGATGCATTCCTGCTGAGAATGTTGAGAAATGAAGGCAGCCAGGGAGGAGAAAACTTGCAGAAGGCTCCTCTCCTGGTTTGCTGACTGAAGTTAGGAAACCTTGTTATAGTAAGGCCTCAACAGCAACATCCTGAAAACATTGAACAATAACAAGTTTCCATTATATTCACAATATATTCTAAGACAGCTATCCACACACTGTTGGCCATCAAGAGCATGAGATTATCAATATCCTTTCCCACATATACAAGAGCAGAGACAACAACTTTCACCTAAATGCCAGTCCTGTAGGTTTTTAGTGGCTGGATGTTTCTGTTTAGCCTTTCTCTGTATTTTATTAAAATCACAGCGGTAAAAGAGCTCAGCAAAATTTATATTCTGTATTATACAGCTTGACAAAGTATTTTGCAAGCAGAAAAATACAAGTGAGATTTTAATGGAAGCAAAAAGCTGTATCCTGGATACAGTATGGTCCATTTACCTGTATCAAGGAGAAATGTCACACTGCAATGTGTGTGTGTGTGTGTTACCATGAGATAACATATGCCCTCTGGGAATTAGGAAACACTTTGCCTTGCTTGAGCCTTCAGCAGAACAGCAGGAATTATCTCATGGTAATAAGTAACCCAAAATGCCTAATTCTTTCAAGAAAATGGCAAGGAGAAAACAAACAATTACTTCATTGTTATGAAAGATCACGTTCCTTCCCACTGACAGAAAAAAAGTTAGTGATTGAAGACGCCTTGGGAATGTATCTAAACTATCTATATGCCTCTACCTAATGAATTTATGGGTCTGCAGTTTATTATGCATACAGGTACAAACACATGTAGGGATAGATACCATTTTCAGATGTGCATAGACATTTGAAAAAATCTTTATGCCTATACTTTATAAATTATGCACATATATTTAACTTTATAACTGTTTAACGTGATGTTACTCTTTAACTGGAATTTGGAATTGCTTTGAACATGTGGCACGATTACATCTTTTTATATGCTCTAAATGCTAATGCTACAGGATAAAAATGGAGCTTTTAATACAAGGATTTATGTACAGGTTCATAAGTCAGTTTTAGAAACATCTAGCTATATTTAATCTTGAAAATAACTGTGCATATTTAGAAGTATTATTTTTATGGCAATTAGTTTTTAATAGACTTTTAGAAAGAAGCAGCTGCAATCCAGAGAATAATACCTTTTGTCCCCAAAATTTATTGTTTTATAGGTATTGAATCTTCTCTTGATTAGAGCTAACTGCAGAATTATGACACATTATAAAGCACTTCCCTGCATACTTAACTTTTGAGATGACCGCAAACCTATACACCCGAAATCTGCCACAGACAGGCAGGCACACGGCTGTCTCATTATTTTCATCATCTCTGGGCAAAATTCTATCACTCTCAGCCTTAGGTTCTTTAGGAATTTGCCAGAAGCCAAAAAAAAAAGAAAAAGAAAAAAGTAAGGGAGGATGTTAATATTTGACTCTAGGATTAGAAGGAGTTTATGTTAATTATTGATATGTCTCCTTTAATGTATGTCCCTTGACATGTCCCTTGAGACTGGTGAGATAGCTACAGAATATTAACGATCTTTCCCTAGACTAATGTTAAGGAAAATATTAACAACAAAAATTGCATTCCTTTAGCCTTATTATTGGGAAGAGATCAAAGAACAAATTTGTAGCTCCATAAACATGGGCCTCGAGACACATTCCTCATACCAAGGTGAGGGAGTCAGCCCCATCCATTCATTTGCAGAATCTACCCTTCAGTGCTCATTATTATTTGATACATGACCAAAACCAACATATTGCAGCCAATGGCTCATTCATGAACTATGCATTAGGACAACTGCTTAGACCAGCTGCCTAAAGCTTGGCCTGGTTTGTTAGATGGCACCGTTTCTGGCCCCTGTCTGTGCAGCTTTCCAACCCATAGGAAGATTTCAGCATGGTTAATTCATGCAGTTTATGAACTAGGTGAACACTTCCACAAATATTTGCAAAACTTTCTTGCTACCTAGATATGCTTGCGAGGAAAATTCCGTTATCAGCATTGTCAGTAGAAGCAAAACTGCATTTTTATTGAATTCAAGACTCAAAAATATGAGAAAAAGGAGAGAAGCATGGATTAACATGTAAAAAATATGGTTCCACATAAAGAAATTAGCCAGGGTAACAGACTGCATGTGAGATTAATTTTGGGGGATCTCTCCCTACTGTAGACTTTCTGGATAGACTAATTTATTCTTTCCATGCTTCTATTGCCATTAGTATGAAGGGCATACGATTCCCCAAGAATCCCAAGATAGATGGGTAAAAGTGAATTTTGTAGTTGCACTGAGCAAGTCTGAAGGGAGGAAGACAGGTAAGATCCATGAAATACAGATGGAGATAGGAAGAGTAAGAGTTTACATTTTTTCCTTCTCCCAAAAGCAACGGCTCTCTCCCTTCCTCTGAGAAGCAGGAGTCCCAGCCTTCTCACCTGTGTCTTGCAGGATGCTGGGAATAGAGGGAAAGAAGATTGAGATAGTGGCACAGTCATGCTGCAGGGAAACCAAGAGCAAGGGTGAAGACTGGGATGGGATGGGATGGGATGGGATGGGATGGGATGGGATGGGATGGGATGGGATGGGATGGGATGGGATGGGATGGGGAGGGCTTGGAGAGCTACTGCTAGGTGGCAGTGCCAGCAGCTGTGCCCTCAGGAAGTAGAGATCAGGTACTCAGGCTAGGACAACTCATGCTGGCTGTGCCATCCCTGGAAGTCTGCCACCCTCCCAGGGATGCCAGCTGCTGAGGGCCTGCTCCAAAGCTTCCCAATTGCACAGGATAAGAGGACTGTAATGAAAAAGATGCTCAGGTGCCATGGTAAAGCAAGTTTTATAAGTAACAGAGATAGAAATATCATAGAATCACAGAATGGTTTGGGTTGGAAGGGACCTTAAAGATCATCTTGTTCCAACCCCCCTACCATAGGCAGGGACACCTTCCACTAGACCAGGTTGCTCAGAGCCCCATCAAATCTGACCTTGCCAGTGCCCCACAACCCTCACAGTCAAGAATTTCTTCCCAATATCTCATGTAAGCCTAACTTCTGTCAGTTTGAAGCCATTCCCCCTCGTCCTATCACTACACATCCTTGTAAAAAGTTCCTCTCCAGATTTCTTGCAGGTCCCCTTTGGGTACTGGAAGGTGCTCTAAGGTGTCCTCAGAGCCTTCTCTTCTCCAGGCTGAACAGCCCCAATTCCCAGCCTGTCTTTTTGTCTTGTCAAGGAATTCCCATTTTCATTGATGGCATTGGTTTAGATCTATATTAAGGAGACCAATCAGTACATTTCTTTAGCCATTCATTAGTGGTTTTCTTATTGCTGTCATAATAAATTGTTCTACAGCGAGTGTGTGATTGTTAAATACTAGTTAATTTTGTTGGATCATCTTCCCTAAACTGAACAATATTTTATTGGCTTTGTCCCTTGGTATTCCACTCTCATCCTGCTATTTACTATGCTCATTTATTGCTTAATTTGAATTTTAGTCTGCTCTGCCATTTGTCCTCCACATCTCAGCATGCTATGTACTGGTAATAATAAGAACCAAGATCCATATTCTGAGCTTGTTAACAAAAGAATAAATTTGAAACTTCTATGTGGGCTTCACCAGAGGTGTAGAGAGCTTACAAGCACCATGATCTTTCCACTGAGATTGCATATATATGCATTGCTTTTAGTGCAGATCATGTTGTAACATCAAGGCTTTTGTCTGCATGAAACCTTAAATTCACTGACCTCGTGATTTCTCTCAGAGTACTAAAACAAATGAGTCTTACAAAGAATAAGTAGCACTTGTAATTAGTAACAATTACAACGAGAGTGGAATCTATCACTATGCACTATTTTGATATAATTACTAAGCATTAACATTTGCTTTGGCCCACAAGATGAGTCACTGTCTGCATTAATGATGACGGGGACCAGACTGTCTGCTGGTATATACTGGGATAGCCCCAGCGGGGTCACCAGAGAGGAGCTGTCTTACAGCCCCAGAGATTACAGCCCTGGCAGCTCCACCAGGAGCCTCACTGGAAGTCAGATCCAGTCTCTAGTGCATTTTCTCTAGGAGGTAAATTAAATGAATAACTAACTAGGAATGAAAATGAGAGAAAGAAAAAATACTCGCACAAATGTGTGGTTTCCTTTCAGTGATTCAAGTTTACTGTACATGCTACATCAAAACAAATCTTTGCAATTACATTTTTCTTGGGGGAAGGGAGGTGGTTTTTTGTCTGAACTCCTACACCCTGGTTAAAAGCTTAAAGCAGGCTGAGTTGTGCAAGGCTGTGTTGAGACTGATTAGACAGGAAAGCGCGCTGTGACACTCCCATTCGTGTGAAAGAAGAAAGAACCAGCTCCTGAAGTCCATCCTTGCTGGAGCTTGATCTTCCTCCCACTTGTTCATGTCAGCAGTCCTGACGCAGGAGCAGGAGATGCATCCAGTTCTTACTCAGCAACAACTGCTAGGGAAATCAGAGGGAAGGGTGTGGGCTCAGCTGTTTTTCATACATCACAATTTGAACTACTTCGAGTTCTTTTCTAGTAAAAGCTCAATAAAAACTGACCAGAAGGCCTTAAGATTTGTTCCAGTGGATTTTCAATATACTTTTGCAGGGCAAATAATGGCAATACAGGATAGTGCCAAAAATAAGGCTTGAGACACAAATCTAACTTGAAGAATTTATATATATATTTAGTTTTGCAATAGAAATAAACTTTGTTGTTGTCAAAGACGGACTTGCAAACCATACTGGAAAGTGTTCTGGTACCCCAGTGAGATCTTCTGTTCTATACGTCATTGAAACCACATCAGACTGTGTAAAAAATGAAATTATACTCTTAAGCAAACCATTCGCTTACTAAACTTATTCTCAGATATTTTACTTAGCTTTTCAGTACTCCTAAAAGATGCTGGACTTTACAGCGTTTCAGTTAAATGTCCTTAATTCATTTTACATCACTATCAACAGCACTGCGCAGCTGAGTTATGAATATCCCAGAATAAAGTCTGGCATTTTCTTCCATCCCTGAAAGCACTGGCACCATCACAGAGCATTCTCACTAACTTTAAACTAAGCTGATGAGTTAGAGTGGGGAACAACTTTTCCTGTAGCAGCAGAGAGCCAGATAGGAATGACTGGCCACGGTTAACCTCTGATAGATTTGAACAGTGACCTAGATATCAGAAGCAGCATAGCACCTAACAACATGAAATAGAAACAAAATCCATAACCTTTATTAAATACAGTGTTGCATTTCATCCCACTGCAGAGACGTCATTATCATGCTGTGGGCAAAGATGAAAATAGTACACCTGATACTATGCATTTATATAATGCATAATAATGCTTAGCAGACATAGAGCACTGTTCATCCTCAAAACACTTACAATCATTTAAACATCAATAAAACTGTGAGGTAGAACAGTGTGTTGCTTCTTTTTATTTTTTTAATCATTATTTTCCTCCTAAAACTTATTGAGTAAGTGCATCACATCAAGGAACAATAGATCTATGGCCCAATTCTACTCAAATTACTTTGGTGAAACTACTAATTATCTTTGAAGCCAATGGAAAACTTCCAGCAATATGACCAAAGTCAGAATCTGGATCCTATTTGTACATGCCGTAAAGCTGAATTGTTATTGGATAGCTTGGTACATCTAAAAATAACCCCTTTAGTTTATTTTTATCTCATTTGGGAAATCAGGTTGACATTGTTTCTTACTTCTCTGGCTAACTTAAAAAGTAGAATCTGACAATGTGCTTCTTTTCGTGTTTGCTGTGTTCTCCTATCTGTCTCCAGGCACCCTCCTTTCCCAGCTGGGAAAGCAAGATGATGTGGTTTTGCAAGGGGATGGTACTGGTGGCAGACTAAGGCCCTGTACAGTCAGTTATCCCATCTCAGCAGTGGCCAGGTAACTCAGAGTAAGGTTCCCTTCCCTCTCCCTGCACCTGACTTGAGGGTGCTGGTTTTGTGCAGACATTTAGTCAATTCAAAGTGAACCCTGCTTCCTATCATTCTCATCTGGTTGTTTTACACCCTCTTGGGATATATAAAGGAGACTTCTAGAATCCGTCCTCTTTTAAATCCATGGCTGAAGCTATTGCAGTCAAGGTTACTGCCAGCTCTGGCTCAGCAGCTGTTACAGGAGCCCCAGATGGCCTTCCTTTGCTCCTGATAACCTCGCAGAAGGTGGGATGGATTTCAGTTTAGTCTTCAGTCCACTGTAAGACATGGTCAGGACTCATGGCAGTCAGCAGCTGTTGGCCATTTTGTTCTGCATGCAAATTCTGGGAGGAATAAAATTTACTTTCCCTTGTGGAAGTAATGAATTCATTTGAACAGGCCATTGTGGTTGAACTGTCAAAAAGTTCAGGGATGCCTGTGTCAGTTCTTCCCTTCTAATTTTTTATTCTATCCTGTCATTTTGTCAATTAAGGCTATTCTGCCAGTTCAGTGCAGTCAGCAGAAAAAAAACCAAGGCGACTGCTTTATTTGGGGCGGGTGGAGGAGGGGCTATGGGAAAGATGATAGAAAAAAAAGTACCACACAATCCAAGTCTTTTTAAGCCTCTAAAGTGGTAGAGTGACTCAATAAAAAAATGAATCCTAGTACACTTAACGAGGTATTTTAACCAAATAAGATATCACAAAAATAAGTCCTGAATAAGTAAAAAAATACTTACACACAGACATATACACATACATGCTTAAATGCTGCAGTCAGGAGTTTAGCTCAAATCTTTCTTTCCTTGGTCACCTTAAAATGGGCAGAGGAAAGACTTCAAACTGACCCCATGCTCCCTGAGGATTACATAGGGTCTTTGCCACAGTTAGAGACCTTCCTGTTACAGAATCATTTACTGGATCGGCTAATAACAAAACCTGCAACCGTTCCTGGATCAAAAGCTGTTCTTCCTCGGATCAGAATATGCAATACTGCTGCAGGATAGCTTTGCACCTTTCTGCATCAAGGAGTTCTTGTTGTGCTACTGTAGAATACATCTTTGAAAAAATTAGACCCTGCCAGGGATAGCAGCTCCATTTAGCACAGAGTTTCTGTTTCCACAGAAACCACACCACTGAAGTCTGCAGAGGGCAGATGTGGAGTGAGAACATCTGTGACCACTTAGGTTAATTGCCTTTCCCAACTCTTCCCCCACTTCTGGTCTCTGGTGGCCCTCTGAAGATCAATGGCAGATCACCAGGCATCTTGTTGCAGGCTATCTGCCATCCTGCCCCATCTCCTGGGGTTATCTAAAGCTGGTTTTAAAACTGTATCCAGAGGGTCCCCAAGGACTACTAGAGAGTCTGCTGTCTTCTTTGTCCCTGGCTTCCTCTCTGCTCCTGGACAGACCATTTAGTCTCTCTGCTCCTCAGATCTACAGCTTAGCAACAGCTCGAGAAGCTTCCCAGCTCGAATGCAGAGGTGCATTTTGTTTTATGAGATAGCTCAGATACAACTATGATAGGAACCATGAAGTACCTGATTTAAACAGTTACTCTTTAACATGCTTTCATAACAAAAAAATATTTTCAGATAAAAGGAATACCAAGATATTGCATATTCATTACAGATACTTCCAACATACTACACTGTTTTCATTATTACTCTCTGATAGTCTTTTCTAAGAATGTTAATGTTTCCCAAAAAATGAATAACAAAAAAGATATTGTCAGTGCTGATGCATGAAAATGATTCAAGCCCTAACTCCTCTGCCAAGACACTAATCTAAACTCAAGCTACAAAATAAAAGAGGAAAGAAAGAAAATGAAACTTTTTTAAAAAGTAAGTCTGAAACCACTACTGAAAGCCACAACAGTCAAAAATGCTGCAGCAAAAGAAAACAAGGGGTGAAATTCACAGAATTGCCATTGCCCCAGGTTTCATTGTGGTTCTACCTCCATGCTCTCTAGTTTCCTTTTTGAAACTCTTCAGATGTGGCAAGAAGTTGGCTGTGGGGCTGAAGAGACCGGGGCCATCAAAAGAAAGATGAGATATCAAAGCTGAAGGAAACAATCAAAACTAGCTATTTTTAGCAATGATTATTAAGAGCCAGTGCACAGATCTTTAACACAGTGGGACCAGTTTACAAGACCCTTCTGGTTTTTTAGGCCATCAGAGACATGCCCAGGGACAGAGCAACTGCCCTTACAAGTTTCTTCAGACCACTGGCAACCCACATGTTTAAGAGATAATTCTCTTGTCTCTGGAGAGGATTTTCTGATACCATTTTAAAGGCCTTGGGGATGTGCACGAAACTTCTGGAACTATAAAACTGTACTGTGATTTTATTATCCTTCTCCCAGATGTCCAGGCTAATTAGCGACAAATGCTGCTTTTATTTACTGTTTTCATATAAAGTTCTTACATGGATATTCTTAGGGCAGTCCTTTTTAATGGCATTAAAACAATAAAAACCTTCAGTTACCCAGAAAAAGTGAAGATACGAACTTAACTACTAAATTCCAGTTGGAGACAAATTCTGGCCTGTTGAATGTACATAAGAGTATTCACAAAGGGTATGGCTTGCTATTAAAAAACCCCTCATTTGTTTGCAGGTTTAAAGTATTAGAGCAAATTATAAGTTACTTAACTTTCCACTAAGACTGTACTTCCTAATGATTCTTACAGCAAATAAGAATCTTGATTGTAACTATTATTATATTTACAAAGTCTACATATATTCAGAGTACATATAATTTTTTCCGGTGTCCCTCATGAAAGTAACCAATCCATGGAGCCCTGTACCGGTAGTTTGCAATGACCTCAGGACTCCTTAATGCTCCTGCAGCCTTATTGCATGCAGCTGGAAGTATTTTACTCTTTCATATTTGCCAGGTCTTTCATTTAGTTTTCCACACTACAGTAGATGTCCTGGTGTAATGAAAGGCAATAAAGAGCATGATTTTGCTCCATTTTATTCACCTCTCAGTGGTCACCCGTTCCTGTGTTATTTCTGAACCTCTCACCCTTTTGCTGTTGAGAATTGAATTTGAAAATTATGGGAAAAGGTTTCATTCAAGCCAGTGCCTGAAATCACTACTACAGTAGTGGATGGGATTTGGGTAAGGTGGTGGAATATCGTGGTAAGGTGGTGGAATATCCATGTTTTCAGTGCCAAAGTTCAATCCACCCACTAAATATACCACATGATGGACAACTCGTGCTGAGCACCAAGCAGGACTTAATGCTGCCTGAAGCAGCAATAACTTTCGCCATATTTTAGTTGCAGGTCTCAGACAGTTTGAAGCATTCTCCTTCTAGGCCATTTTTGTGCTCAGCCCACTGCCTATCTTCTGCTTTGTCTCTTTGAAGAGTGACTGAGTTATGACAAGACCATCTCTGTGGTCACCTTCTCTTCCATGCAGCTCTTCAGTCATTGTCCCCACACCTTCCCACCTGGGGGAAACATGAAGCCTGTAGTGATAACACAACAAAATGAAAAAGAGCTATTAAATGAATGACTGACCTTATTAACATGAAAGAAGATGATAACAGTAACAGCCATGGCCAAAACAACTGCAAAGCAGATCTTCAGATAACAAGAATTATGACATTATTACACTTTTAATTTCTGATGAAATTTTCCTACAAAATACTGACCAAAGCATATTCACATTGTAAGGCAGGAAGTCTCTCTAAGCTTTGCCTTAGTTAATGGTGCCATTAAACACATTTAGAAGACATTGGAGCTTACACTTCTTTCTTCTCCGACCACAGGCGCATACACAAATCCATACCAGGATGGGTTTGCAACAGTGGGAGTTTTGACTAAGCAAGGACTGCAGAGTCAGGCCCCACACAGAGCCCTAGACACGGTCTTGTTCTTACTTGGGATAAAAGTGAGTGCATTTTGATGAGCTAAGCAACTAAAGTGGGTTAATATCCAGTTTGTCAACAAACTTGTTTTGGCATGCCGGCTAGACCATGGCTGCTTACCTCAAGTAAACCCAATCTTGGATTGTTTCCAGTAAAATTAAGGACCCTAAAATTTCCCTTGCAGTTGGTAGTTCCAGCTATGTGAGGAGAGAGCTAGGAATTCACAGAGGCCCTTGCCAGGATTTGGGAGGCTTTGGTCTGAGGATGAGCTGGGAACCTCTATCATTTCTAGACTGACAAAACATGCATGCTCAGAGCAACAGGATGCTGAATGTGCAAACAGCGAGTCCAGTTACACTGCTCCTACAACATGGGAATGTTCTCTGCCTGTGCCTGCATCAGCTGTTTTCCCAAATACGTGGAAAACTCCACTGTGGACTGACCAGTGCTGAGGAACTGAGGGTACCTCCTGGATGACACCAGAATTAATATAGCCAGAATTAAACAAACACTATTAGGGTGTTTACCTATACATACAGATGCATTTATATATGTTATCTATAAGTAATGCATAACAGCCAGTGCTCTTTCATGAGCACATAAGGGCTTCTTGAAGATAGTCATACAACTCATGAAGTGCCTTCCAAAGTGTTTTCCTAAGGAAGGTCTTTCAGAACAAAGATAGTGTTTACAGAATTTACACTTACAGCTTCAGCTACACAATCTGTCAAAAATATTGCAATGGAAATTCAGACCCACTGTTTCGCTTCTGGTGCAGGGGAAGTTGGGTTTTTTGCATTTTTTGCAGATTATTTTTAGAATTTGGTGAAGGGTTTGGCTGGTTTTACAGCAAAAGCTGCTGTTGTGTAAACACTAGTAACTTTTCAAAGACAAAAATGCGCATATGGCTCTAATTTTAAGCACATGAGGTCACTGGTTAAGTGTTCAAGGACTGTGAACTGGTCAGACACGAGCGGAGGGATGCGCTGCACAGTCTTGTTGATCTCATTTCAGCTTCAAGTGGGCAAAGGAGGCTGGCGGGCTGGCTGGCTGAGGTGCACAAATAAATGGTTTGATTTACACAGACGCTTTGATGCTGACACAGGGTTTTACAATCCTCCAGAGAGTCCTCGAATTGCAGACTTGAAGGTGTGCAAGAGGCAGGGCAGGGCTGCCCCACTGCCCTTCCTCAGGCTCCTGGTTACCAGAGACAACGGAGAGCCAAGGAGGGACAGCTGCTGGCAACTCACAAGCCAACATCAGTGGCCTCAGCACTCCACAGGGTCTGTCCCACAGCCCACACGCTGGGGATTTGGGACTCCTCAGGAGAGCCACTCGCCGAGCCCCGCTGGCTTTCTCCGAGGCCTCTCCATCCTGCCAGCCTGAGGGATGCATCCGGTCCCCTGGCAGGCCCTGACCCTCGGGCACTGCGACACGCCCTCCCCTCGGCGAAGCATCACATCTCTCCCACAGAACCACAGGCTCTCCTGAGTTGGAAGGGACCCACAAGGACCGTTGAGTCCCACTCGTGGCCCTGCACAGGACAGTCCTAAGAATCACACCATGTGCCTGAGAACGTTGTCCTAAAGCTTCTCGAACTCTCTCAGGCTGGTACTATGACCACTTCCCTGGGGAGCCTGTTCCAGTGCCCAACCACCCTCTGGGTGACGAACCGTTTCCTGATATTCAACCTAAACCTCCCCTGACTGAGCTCCAGGCCATTCTCCCCGGTCCTGTCACTGGTCACCACAGAGAAGAGATCGGTCCTGCCTCTTGTAGACTACGAGGTCCCACTTCACTTCAGCCCCGGGCCCAGAGCGCGCTCCTGCCCGGCCCCCACACAGGACGAGCCCGTGACGGAGCTGCGGCCACAGCGGCACTGGCGCCACAGCAGCGCCTGCCCGCCCGCGTTTGCCACGCCCGCCCGCACCGCCCGGCGCTTCCTGCGGCGAGGCCGGCGGGGCGGGGGCGGGCAGGGGGAGGAGGCGGAGGAGGGGAGAAGAGGGGAGGGGAGCGAGGCGGAGTTGCTGCCGCCGCCGGATGCTGCGAGGAGGCGCCGCGGCCCCCCTGCACTGCCGGTCGCTCACCTGAGCGGGCAGGAGGGCGGGGAAAGAGGAGGAGCCGGCGGCCGAGCTGCGCGGAGCCTGGCGGCGGC
>VZTF01005459.1:424163-516949 GCA_013397755.1 Cnemophilus loriae | reverse complement strand
CCGCGCCTCAGGCTCCTCCATGCGGCGCTGTCGGGGCGGGTCTGGCCCGCCGCGCTCCACGTCGCCCCAGCCCGCCCGTGGCCCCGGGCCTCCCGCGGGGAGCCCTCCCGCAGCCCCTTCCAGTGCTATTGGGCCGGGCCGGGCCGGGCTGGGCTGCCCTTATATGTCCTCGGCTGTCGGCGCATACGGGCTGCTGGCTGCAGGCCCCCGCCGGCGAGAGGCCTGTAGCCCCTGCGGGCGGCAGCCGGGCCGCCCCGCCTTAGGGCGGCCCCCACACACGGCACCTCCGCGCCTGCCTTGGGATACCCACTTGTGGCCTGTCTGACCGCCTGGCACTTGGCCTTGCCTCACCTTTTGGGGTTCAGCCGAACTTGCTCTTTGTTCGGTTTGCACCTCCAAGACGGTTGTTAGTGCTGTTGTATTCCTTCCTCTGCTTTGCTTTGTGTCGCCTCTGAGAGAGGCTGTGGTCGTGTCCGTGGTTCTTCCCGAGTTCATTGTATCTTCCTTTGTGCTCTGTTTAAATATCTTTGCGGTCTCCTCTGCTCCACCCGGACTCGATGGAGTGGGAGTACAGTGGTCTTCTCTGCTGTGGTGTTCTTCCGTAGGAAATAACTAGTCTTGGCTATGATGGATGATGTACCTGAGGAATGCTGGACCATGTCTTGTCCTGTCCATCAGTGGTGATTATTTACCTAGGTGGTAGTGTGGGAGGTGTGAAATTTTCCTCTTGGGTGAGGGGACCAGTGTTAAAAGCCATATGTTTGCAGTGTGTGTCCTTAGTTGCCTTTGGGAAGGTGTCAGAAGGAGGGGGAAAAGGAGCCATAGGAAATGGAACACATGCAATCATACCCACCTTCTATTTGTGTGGAAAGGGATTGGTGAGGAACGAAGGAAGATGGCCTAGGGGGCTGAAATGGGTTGAAGAAGATGCTTGTTTGTATTGCATCAATCTATTCTGTAGACGTTCTGGTTAGTAGCAGGAGCTCCTAAGGTTTGTTACTGTACAAGCCCGAGCAGTAGTGTCTTCTGAATAGGTTACTGACTGATATGAAATGAAAAGTGAATGTAAGAAGATGATTTGGAAGACAAAGGTAACAGAAAGAGGTAACATAGCTAGAGAAGTGAAACCTGAGCATGGTGAATTATTATAATGAGCTTTTAGTGTCAGTCACTCAGTGGAAGCTTAATTGACACAGCAGTAACAGAATTATTGCTAGTTAAAGCAAATAGATGCTTTTGGTCTGTCTTTACTCTTCATGGACTGATGAGTTCTGTGTTACTGTAAAAATGAAAGCCAGTCCTTGGGATGAAAATTTCGATTTGATTAAATGCTAAAGTCTAGGTTTGCTTTTGTCCATGTTTGATACATGTTACTCATGAGTCTCTATTTCAAATGTTTATAGGAATGTAGATGAGAGATAGATGACAGGAAGGGATAAGAAATATTTATGTATATATCCGGTGATACTGTCCATAAGACTTGCAAAATTTACACAAGGCAAATGGAAATATTTTCAAATATCATCATCTTTTATGGAATGAAAACTTCAAAGTGTTGGTAGTTACTTTAGAAAATATTATGCTACTTGTAAGTGCACAATTTTGACACCTAAGGAATAGTAAGGGTTATTTTTTTATTACTGTAAGTTCCGAGAGTGCATTGGGCATCTGAAACACCCGGGTTTGTACAGTGGATCAGAATACTCAAAATTGCACGTTTACTTCTGAAAACCTTGGTGTAAGTCTGAAACCTTATACTGATTAATATAGTCTTGTAGCCAGATAAGCACCAAAGATCTGTGCAGTTGTAAGTTCCCAGATCTGCACCGAGTTACTCCAGTGCTGTCATTAGTGAGTGTCCGCAGGGTTTTGGAGCGGAGACCTTGAGCTCTACCTGTTGGGCAGCCTCACGAAGCCATCCTTGCTACCTGTGGTGTCCCTTACATCAGGCCTTTGGCTCAAGTGGCAAATGTAGGATGGAAGAGGAGTAGGTGGTCCATTGCTGACTTCCTGATAAGCAGCATTCCTTGATTTAAAATGGATTCTGTGAGGGTGAGGTGAGATTCTTAAATTATTTTTAATGTGCTTCCTTCTGCTAATAAACATTAATGGACTGGGGAACTGTTTATGCTGGTTGGTCATGATGTACAAAGTCGAGCTAGTAAGCTCTGGGTAACTGGGGTGGTGAGAAGTTGCAACTAAAGGGAGAAGTAATTGGAAAGCATGAGGAATTAAGGAGCAGATTTTGGCTTGGCAAAAAAGTCCATCTTTGTAGTGCATATTTCTAGTTCTCCAGTATGTATATTAGCAAAGCTGTCCTGAGCAGCTAATGCTGATCTACGGGAGAGGCACTTTTCTTCCATCTGGTGCCTGTGGCTGTCTCTCAGTGTTGCTTGGTTGTGTGACTCCCAAGGGACAGACTGGAGCTCTATATCCCGGAGAGAGCTGATTGATGCTTCTGAGTACAAACCTATATGCACGTCCAGCTGTGGTCTGCATGTGGGGTGAGGTTGTTGCATGAAATCATGGGGAGCTACCCTGCCACTGCCACCCATTGTCTCTTGGCACCTGCTTTCATTACTTTAAAATAGAAAATAAATAAAATTTTAATATGTGCTTTTCTCAGTGAGTGTGCAGGCATGTGTGTTATCATTTGAAAAAAAAAATTATAATGCTTTGATATAGCACCTATCATAAGAATATACATTCCTTGAGGAATTACAGGAGTTCCTGGTGGGATGGGTGAAAAACTTGCTTGTTTCCATAATTCTTTGTGCCTTTTGTCCCACAGTGCCCCTTGAAAATATTCTAGAAGGGATAAGATCAGGCAGCATAACACTTGATAAAGTCTTATCAGAAAGCTGGAGTGAGAGGTACAGGAACTGGCGGCAAGGGACAGACAACAGGTGGAGGGAGTCAGGGGCTGGGAAGCATCAGTGGGTGTGTAACTGATAGGTCTGCCCTGTGGAGCTTCACACTCTTTTTCTTTTCTTTGCCTTTTTGCTATTCCTGACATCTCCCAGTGCTATGTTTAGCTTCCCTAGCATATGTCCATAAATACTTTTCACTGGAAATGTTATTTCTCATTCACGAAAGCTGTGTTTAAGGAAGCAAAGTAGATTATGATTATCAAACACTTATTCTAGCTAACAGTCTATTGGGAATCTTGGGGAGATTAGTGGGTGGAGGCAGTACCGTATTTTCATGTGTATTACTGGATTTATTTTTTTCAAGTGAGGGGTAAGAGTAGTATTCAAAATAATAGTTTCCCCATGTTTTGATTTTGTACATGTAACTATTTACAGCCTCCTCTTGATATATTTTACGTAGGTTGTGACAGGTAGTGTGTCACTGCATTCAAACAATTGCACTTGGGATTTGTTTGGGTGAACTGAGCTTCCCATCTCTGCTGGAGAGAAGAGAAGGACAGGAATCAAAAGCTTTGAGCTAGGGTATCTCTTCTGTTTTCATTGGGTTCGTATTAACTGAGGAAAGAGGGGCTTTTATGTTTTTCCCTTCATAATGTGTTGCCTTGTATTGTGTCATTGACTTGGGGAATGGTTTTCCTGAATTAAGGCCGAAGAGAAGAAATGCATAGGTAATATATTCTCTTAGGTGTTTTTGGGGAGCTCTGTGTAAGAAAAGACTCAGATTCAACAGTTGGCTCTGTACTGCTTGCTGTATAGTATTTCTAGTGAAGTTCATAAGAATGAGAACGCTGTAGTTTGCTTTTTCTTTCGTAAGGACCTCTTCATCTGGCATAAGAATACATGTTTTTTTCTTCTATACTAAGTGTAATTTAATCTTTTGAAGGTATTACTATTATCTATGAAGGTATCGCTGTTTACTTGTGCTGTGGTCTCGTCCATCTAGTTAAGTTTTAAGGTATTATTTTGTTTTGTACTTTTCAAATACCTCAGAGTTGTTTAATTCTGGCGGACTGATCTGGCATGTTTACAGTGGAAGAAGGAACAAACAAGGCAGGAGTGCTGGGTGATAACTCTGGCCAGAGTCGAGGAGGAATGTGGGAATTGTGGTTTGCCTTACCTAGCCGGTGCTATATGAGAATGATTGAGATGTCACGCCAGGGGAAGTTTTAAGAAGGATAAAACAGTGACCTATGATCGTGTGATTTGCTTCATTATCATGTAAATAATTATAACTTTGACACATGCACACCCGTTTGTGGGTTAGCTATGGGAGAGTGACAGCTCGGATGCCAGCTCAAGTGGGTGTGGTTAAGGATGCCTTTCTGACAGGGAAACCTAAGAGACAGCTGCATTTTAAAGAGGAAAAAAATTGAACAGGGCAAGAGATAAGAGGATAGAATGAAGCGGTCAAGTTGGGATGATAATGATTATACCATGTTTAATTTATTTGTTTTTTTTCCTTCTGGATTTGCTTTTGCACAATAAGAACACATGGTTTTGATTTGGACAGAGGGGGCGTGGGAGAAAGTATCTGACAAGAATTCTTTCCTTCAGTGCCTTAAGCAGAAGAATGGCCTAATTTCCAAGCCTTATGGGTTCAAGAGTACAGCTGTATCTTTCTTATCCACTGGAGATGGACTTGAGCAAAGTGAAGAATGCCTGTGTTTTTGCCTCGCAAGATTATTTTCCTTGATCATAAATACACCATTAGGTTGTATGTTTGAACGGTAAGAAGAGGGCGTGTTCTTCTAATCTTATTTTGAAGGTTTGTGTTTTCTCTATGCAGACTTTTTCTTATTGTTATTTTGCTTCACATCTGGAGCAGCTCCTATGTTCTGCGGGGAAAACACACGCTTAGCTAGAGCATTGTCCATGGAGAGAGCAAGGTTCATTTTGAAGTTAACCTTCTGTGTGGATCAGAAAGAGCAACGGGACAGGTGATACACATATTTAGTTTCATTTTCTTTATGTAAAGAGGAATATTTTGGTACAAAACATTGAAAATGTAGCTTCATGGTTCAGTGTTCTTTCTAAGAATCACAAATGAGTGTGCAGTGTTAAAGTTCAGAAAGAGTTAATGCAGTTTGCTTGTGGTACTTGTTTCATACTTCTTGGGGTTTTGAAGTTCATAGGTAAACATAAAGTTGGATTGTTTGTGGTTGATGTTCTGAAAACTGTACTTACATGCTCAGTGGACTTAAACACTTAACTAGAACAAGGAGAATATGTTCTAGGAAAACTTACCAGTGGGATCTTCACTATTGTATGTTTCTGATCCTTTGGACTTACTATTTATAATAATAGGGATTTAATTTTTTTTTAACTCTGCACTTAAAATGTTTCAATCATCAGTAAAGGCAGAATTTTTTTCCCCATGACACCTGATTACATTTGCAAACTAATCTTTCTACTGTAAATGCGTTAAGTTTCTACCATCACAATTGCTATTGCTTAGCAGAGGAATCTTGCCAGCTTCTAATTTATATCAATAGTTTAAACACTGAAAAAGTAGTCACTTAATTTTTAAATGCAGATACTGTAATTTCTGTAAAATCGTGTTCTCATTCAGTGATTTGTAGTTGCACTTGTGGAGTTTTTCTTCTTGTTCTCAGAATTTAGATAGACCTGACCTTAATATCTTACTTGAGAGAACTTTAAACAGTGTTGCAGTGGAGGAGATTCATTGAGAGACTATCCTGTAAGAAGGAGATGATATTAGAATTAATGTGGAGCTAGAAAACTATAGTGCAACTAAAGCCCTGAGACAGGTTTCTTACAGATTGGCCTACTTGCAACTTGAGAGTTTGAGCAAACTTTTCATATGTTGCAATATCAGAGAGAAAGCATTTTATCACTTATTTTTAGATCTTATCTTTCAGTAACTTCAGCCTGTCCTTTATTTTAAAATACATGTTTACAGTCTATGCTGCCCTCCAGGTTAAACATACTACTTGTAAGCTGCTGCAAACAGTGACAAGTTTCAAATTTAGCTTATTTATGTTGTGGTCATGATACCATCTTGTTGTTGTTGTTAGAAACGCAATGCTTGCTTTTTGTGGTTGGAGTTGTTGTTGTTGTTGTGTTTTTTAATCTTTCTGGAATTTCAGAATAGCCAAAAAAATTTTGTTAGGATTTCACAATATTTTTCTGGGTCTTGATTCTTGAATGTTATTCTGCTCTAGATAGTGGTAAATTAGGAAGAAATGTTTTCCACAGCTGACTGTTTGTGAAAACAGGAAAGTTTCATCGAAACATTCACATTGTTCAGTGTAATGAATATAATGCAACTCAATCTGAGTTTTAATAAGAAGCTCTTTCTCCACATCAACTACCAAGCCTGTTTAATTGTTAGCATTTCTCTACTTCTTTCACTTTGTCAATTAGCTTTTCTTTGGTGTGTTCTCTGTGCTCAGTGTTAAACTGAGCTTTAAATTGGGCCAGTTGTATTTCATGTAAGAATGAATCATCTTTGTTTTTCTGTGAATAACTTCAAAATGGCAAAATCAAAGGCTTGTTGAGATCTCAAGGTCAGTTTGTCACATAGCTGTATGTGATGATTCAGCTTAGATTGTTTTGGTGAGCATCCTAGTGAATCTAAAGTTAAAAATTCCAAGATGATAAGATGGCCCTTGTTTTTAAAGTACATTTCCCCATGACTATTTCAACTTTTATTTCCTGAGTAGTGACCAAACATGTTGTAGCTATTGTGGGAAAATAGTTGAAGGCGAGGGCCTTAAAAAGTATTCTCTGTGCTTGTTGTAATCATGCTTCTTTTTGACCTGAGATGGCAATTGAAAAAGAAGTTTTGGTGGTGGGGTTTTTTTTGATTGGTTTGTTGGGGGCTTTTGTTTTTTTTTAACATAAGCATTTTTTTCAGGGATTTCTTTTTGTATGCTTTCAAAGAAAACAGTGACTTCTGCTGAGAGGCATATGTTCACAGTTGCAGTAAGGTGCTTGCACCATTAAATTCAGCAGGGCTACAATTAACATTAAAAGCAGTGAACCTGACATGCTCATGGAACACTTCCACATCTTAGTGTCTAATGATTGATCAATAGTTGTATTTATGTGAAACCCAAAAGCACAGGTTTATTTGGCATCTCTGTAGAGTGAAAGATCGTTATGTTATTCTAAAATTTTCCGTCTTATCAGGACAGCTGATGAACAGTCACTTCACATTGCTTAAATCCTTGTGGAAAGCAGGCTCTCTTGCTGGAATGAATGTGTTCGTGAGTTTTCAAGCTCTCCTGTTCTGCTGTTTGTTTTATATGGTTTCAGGAAAAAGTAATTTTCCTTATTTTATCTTGCTGTTCCTATGCTTGTGGGACACCTTAGGTGTAGGCTGTGGTGTCAAAATGAGAAGTGGTCTGCACTCCACTTGTTTGGTTGGCATGAATGTGCCTTACAATTAAGATGACTTTTGTGAAGAATTCTTCGTGTCTGTTCAAGATTTAAGTGCTCCGTACCAATGACTTCTGTCCCTTTGTGTGCAAACTATTTCAAGTTAGCAGTGTTTTATAAAAGTGTATGATTGTTATAGAAACCCAAATTCAAAACACAGCAACACAATGTGTGTTGAAGAAAAGGGTTCTTTTTCTTCACACTTGCCTTCTTCAAAAGCCTGATGGTATCTCAGAAAGAGAACTCTTGGTTACAGTAAGCTTTAGCCAGAGTAATTGTTTATATTTCCAAGATGTATACCCAATCGAAAAGAGCATTGAATGGCCACACACTGATACATGTATTCACAGCCATAATGATTTGTGAGGTAAGGGTTGTTACATGTAATGGAGTTTTACTGAGGTCACAATGAATCATGTTTGTGACTTCAGACCAGCCTCTGCATTGTTCGCTGTGACCCTACTGATGTGCTGGCAAGAGGCAGAATAATAATCCTGGTTTTTGTTTAAACACCTGTAGAATTCACAAAAGTAGCCGAATGTTAATCCAAGCAGAGAATGATGTCCAAACTTAACATGTATTTCAATTGATTGAACATAAGGAGTTTTGTCCAGCTGTGTTGCAGAACTGTATTTCAAACATACATGGTTGTGATATGTTGAATAATATGACAGAACTTTACTTCACCTCTGATGAAAGCACTTGTGTAGTACATCGATGTTCATGTAGATGAACGTACAGAGTTACTGCATAGCCCATGGCAGTCTTTTGCAAGAGCAGATAATGATAATATTACTGGTGACAAAGTCTAATTGCTTCTGTATTATAAAGTAAAGTAGTGCATGATAACTTTTAGAATCTCAAGCAGACACAGAATTAGGCAAGATTGTTAGAGAGAAATTATATCTTTCATTAGACAGATGTGGTTGAACAAAATAGATGAGATTTGAATAGTAGCAGGGCTTGCTGGAAAGGCTCTTGCCTAAGGTGAGACTCGTGGTAAAACCTGTAGCGCCTCTGCCGTGCTTCTGTAGGAGGGCCCACACCTCACTCATGGTGCAGTGAAACGCACACACCTTCTTGTAAGCAGAGGCTTAGCCTTACTCACTGGGGTAGAGTACTATTTTAAGCTCTCCTGGAAGGTTTCCTCCTGGATTCCTCCCTTCCCCACTGCTGGTTCTTATCTTTTTCATCTTAACCCAGTACGCAAGAAGAAAGTAATAGAAAAAGAAAGTAAAACATCTTTTACTTGTCTTCAAGCAGCCCTTTTTTTTTCAGAAGGGAAAAGGCCATTTATTTGTAATCTTAAGGTTGTCACAGAGATAATTTGTCTTATTTAGTCCCTCACATATTTGACCAATTTAATTTTAAACCTGATGCTATTCTATAACCTGCCATCACATCAGCTTTATCCTTGCATATCCAATATCCATCTTTCTGAGATTCTGATTGACTCTGTTGATTAATTGGCTGGCCATTAAACTCCTGCAATTTGCTATAATCTCACATTCTGGCTCCCCTTGCCCCACTTGTTTTCTTCCCCATTTTGCTTACTAATGTGCTTTTGTGCTGGAGCTTGGCATGCTCGTTGCCAGCGTCCTTATGCTTCTCACTCTTTCTGGGATCTTTTCCAGTTTTGCTCATTTAATGACATAAGCAAACCCAATACAAAGCTTTATAAAAGCCATGGAGTTGTAGCTCCTGTTTATCCTTCAAGTAATACCCTTCTGTATGAGTCCCGAGGAGCATTTTAATGTGGGAATAATCTGAATTGTAAAGCTAAAGGGAGTGAAGAAATTATTTGCTGTGGATGGGCTGGGAAGACCTGTTTCTGTGTTAAGGGCTCTTTCAAATATTAGCAAAAAGGATTGTTACAACTTGAAATACTCATCAGTTAGACCATATTTTCCTCATTCTTTCCTTCCCTCCACCCTGGTAAAGTTACTGTGCTTTCTTCTCTCAGATAACAGCAGAGGGTAACCAAAGCTTCATAGTGATTACTTAGACAGGACATACAATTTTATCATGTTCTCTTAGAGAGTTTCTCCATACGTTTAGATACGTGAGGAATTTAATAGGTGAGAGTTGCAGAGTTGGAGAAGGGGAGTAGAAGGTGTACTGCAGGCGGCGTAGCAGCAGTGTAAATCACTTGTGCTTAAACGCTAAATATCTGAAATTCCTTTTGGGAGTGCATGCTTGGCTTCAGTCATATGTAAGTATCCTTCTGCTTCTTAAGTGTTTGTCTTTACTTCAAATAAGTAGAGACATAGCTCAGAAATTCAGAGAATCTTATGTGTTAAGGAGAGTCTTGTTTTTGCCATGGAAATTACCTTAGTCTGTGAAATGCTACATCGAGCTCTTACAGAGGATATGGTTGTTTTCCACAAGTGGATTACGTGTGTAATGTATTTACTCATATCTCATTCCAGATAATATTATTGATTCAAGGTAATATAATTCTTTAAAGCATTTAGGGTTTTATTTAGTAATTTTTTTTTCCAGCAATAATCTGATTTTTCTCCCCTCGCCATTATAGTAAGGACAGACTACTGGTGGTTAAAAAAAAATAAATCAAAGAATATGTCTTTACTTGTTGAAGGACTAAAATAGTATTTTTTCCTGAAGATCAGACTTTTTCCTTAAGATCGAACTCCCAAAGGAATAGCAGTTTTAATCATTCAATACAATGAAATGGATACAGAAAATATTGATAATACTGTCCTGAGTAGTCTTTAGCAGGCATAACTGTGTATAATAGCTTTTCAAATTTGTTTTTCTTAATTTGATATTAAATGAAAAAGACTGGCTGCTTTTTAGACTTCTTTCTTCCAGTGGTAGACATAAGATGCACATGAACAAAATAAATTTATGAAAACCCTTCATGATGTAACTCTTGCTCTGTCTACTGTGTAGTCCAGAGAAATCTTATCCTCAAACCTGGTATGAGCAATGAGGGTTGAGCTAATATAGATGCTGGAATTAGTCAGTGGAAGATGTAATTATTATGAGAGAGTGTATGCCTCCAGCAGTGTTTGTAGTCAGGCTAAGAAAAATCTAATCCCACAGCCCGTGCAAAGTAGACTGATAAAATTGCATTTAAAGGTCCTTTTTAAGAAAGCTGTTCTTGCTTATCCAGTGATTGCAGAAGTATAGCGCTCATATAAAAGTCAAGTTTGATGTTTCCTACATACTACAAGATAACATATTACTATTACTGCTGCTGTTGTTATTAGTTTTTTTGTGTGACCTTTTGTAAAACTTTGTATTTTGGTATTGCGTACAAGCTTTTTCACCGTTACTCATTAAATTAATTTTGTAGTGGTGTGTAATATGTTTCAATAGAATTATTTTAAAAGTGAGAGGTGTCAAGCGCTCTGGAGTGGTGTGGAAGAGACAAAGTGTACTCCTCTATCCATCTGTTTGTTTTCATTACCTTCATATAACAATTACTGACCTGAAGAAGCTGAATTAAATACAGCACTTGAGTATTAGATTGGAGTTATGATCAAGTGAAGTGTTAATGGTGCACCAGCCATTTTCCTAATAATGTCTTGATTTAATTGAAGATTAAACTCAGCGAGTGACAGAGGAAAAGAAGAAAGCAGACTGAGGGACTGTCAAGTTTATTGCCTGGTAGAACAGTTATATACTGGAGTTAAGTATGCCTCCAGATGGCTTCCTTCCCTTTCTCCAAAACTGTGCCTGGTTTCAGGTCAGCTGTTGGATCATAGGAAAGCAGTAGAAAATGAATAGATTCTTTAACTGTTTGGTGAAAAGAGAAAAATATTTAACACAATAGGTGTCATCACCAGAGGTTGCGTTCTAGTTAGTTTGGTAAATTAAGGAAAAAAATAAGAGTTCCCAGTGAGCCTGTGACAGTTCAGGGATTGCAATGTTGCATAAAGGGATATGTGATCATCTCTTCTACCATGCTGTGGCTTTTCTCATCTTTTAATAGGCAAGGAGCATTTTAGGACTGTGGGTGGGAGAAGGACCGTTGGCACATGGGTGGTGGAAGAGAGAACAGAACATTGCTGGCGGCTCATCCTGAGACTCGGAAAAATTCAGTTGTGTCCATTTGAAATCTGCTTAGAGATGACTTTCCTTTAAGGTTTTGGGGACAAATTCCCAGTTCTGGTAGGAAGGTTGGTAATCCCTGTCACCTGTGACATTGCCCTCAGGTTTGCATTACTTCCTCTGCTTTAATGACTTTCCCTTCCTTGAGACTTCCTTGATTAATCAAATTAATTCCTCTTTTAATTCCTATAGACAGCATCTGATTTGGTAAGGCACTTCACCTGGGGATTTCCAGGCATGCTGCTCTAGTATTATCCAAACCATTTTGATGTCCAGCTCAGGATAGAATCGAGAGTTATGTCTGCTAATGGTGGGCTGGAGGCTGCTGTTGCTGCTGCTGCTTATTTGATGTATCTCACCATCTAGATAAAGAAGTCTGAAATGCCCAGTTTTTACAGCCTGCGGACTGGGCTGCTGTGTAAAGCCCATAGCTGAGGATCTGGGATTCCTTATCCACAGATTGTCAAGGACTCTAGAGAGGGTCATACGTCTTTTTTCTTACTGTTGATTGACTGCTTATTTTAATGACTATTAATTTTGAATACATGCTAGATTTGTTCAAACCTCTAATCACAGATTATCTGGCTTGTCTTATTAAGATTTACCTATATATATGTGTGCGTTATTTCTTCCACATTTTCCGAACTTGTTATTTTAACGGTCTGGGTAAATGCAGTATCTGCCGGTTTTGGTATTTTCTTTGCATACTGTGATTTTTTTTTCTTTTGCTTCCTTAGCCAAATTGTGTTACATGAACTATTAAATTTGTTTTGTTCATTCTTTTTCTTGTGCTTGGTTTTTACATCTCAGTTTAACTCACGTGTGCTTTCTGTCCATGGTTTGAATTCAGCACATTGACATATATCTGCTGTATATGTGTGGTTGTCAGTATTCATTATCTACTGTATCTTCCAGTTTAAAACAGCTAAAGAAATGTATTCTTTTTTCTAGCTATATTACATACTTTGCAAAATCTTTGCGGAATATTGCTGCTGTTTGCTTTTTTCCATTTATCAATTTAGGTTCCTAGTTGCATGTGTTTCTGGAGTGCTACATTACGGTAGTTTGTGATCATATATAATTGAAGCCCAGAGGTTAAAACAGGGTGGTTACATGCGTTTAGGAACAAGGGGCTCTGTGGATATTGTAGTCTGAGCTCTGTGAAAAATGCACTCTTTGATCATAAGATAGGAGCTGGTCCAAGGGCCAGACACTGGACAGCTTAAAGTTAAGCATAAATCTGTGCAAGGCTGAGAATATATTTGCTAGGTTGAAATGTGGTATAGAATTATCCAGATAAAGGTAAATAATTACTACAGCTCAACTGAGGACATTTTATTTGATCTGTTAATTAACACTTATGTGAAAAACAAGGTAGAGAACTCAGCAGAAGACTATCTTCATTTTGCTGTTTGTTTTGAGTTTGCCGTGTCCCAACCAGTTGACTTGGATACATTGTCATAATCTTGCTCTGTGTTTAAAGCATAGTTGGTCTTCAGAAAGCATAAACTAAGTTTAGCACTGTCCTTATGACTTTATCTGCAGCTCCCACCATCAGGTCATGGTCTGCTAGCCTTTTCTGAGGAGACAAAACTCTTGTAACTGAATGCCGCTTGAGTGCAGGCTTATTGGTAGAAATGTCCTATGCTAGCTAAGGTGCTGCCTCCTCTTAGGATGGTGGTCTGGTTTTCCTGTGCCAAAATATGCATTACTCCTCAGGGTCAACTTTATGCTTATAAATGAACCTTATGCCTATGAAAAAAAATATGTCTGCAGAATGCTTGGTCTGATGGGATTCTGGCTTAAATGTGAAAACCACATGTCGTTGACAGATGAGGTCCAGTAGGCCCTCTGCAGCTCAGTCTTCTGAGGCAAGACTTGTTGCTGACACCAGAAGTCCTTGGCTGCAGAGTGGTGGACCAGCACATATTATCAAGCCTTGAAGGTGGAGAAACTAAACTGGTATACGCTAATGCAAGAGACCATGAAAATGCTCTTCAGGTCGGGAAGGATTCCATGCCCCTCCCTTGAAGGCTCTGTGGAAGGGCTTGAGATAGGCCTTGTTAATCTGCTGTAGATTCGTGCTTGTCATTCCGCTCTTCTGGCTAGGCAACAAGTTAATTTTGAGAATTACTTCTAGTTACATTTATTTTGTATGTATTGTATTGTATGAAGGGAATTGTTAGGAAGAGTCTCTGTACTCTTTACATTAGACTTCCAAGATCCCTAAAAGGAGTATGTCAAGAGAATATTGGAAAATCATGCCAAACATTGGGTAGCAGCATTTGAAATAGAGCTGTTGTGATCAACACACAGATGAGAGTGTGAGTTTGAGAGTCCTCAAACACTGCAGAGTCCTGCATTGCCCAAGACAGTTTCTTTTCTAGGACATGTGTGCATCAATTAGTATGTACTGGTATCGGGTTGGATATTTTAATTGGTCATCTCATCACTGTTTAGAAGCTGGCTTTACTTCAGAAAGTTAATAAGACCTTGAGGTAAAATAGTCTTCAAAATGAGATTGTGATCTCTCTTGATGAATTTGTCATTGGATCCACTGGATGAATCCAATAATGGGCATTTAAAGACTTTAGGAATACTGTCCAGCTTGCTGGAGGAGGAACTTTACTCTCTTTCGTGTAGCAAAGTGTTGGGATGCCTTGCCCACTCATGTCATCCCTAAAGGAGAGCTTCTTAAGCTCACATTGTGTACTCTTCTGAGAGTAAACAACATGAGTAAGCAAGCTTGTTTACTTGTTTGTGGGATTGTTTTTGTTGGTTTGGGGCTTTTTGTGTTTTGGGGGATTTTTGTTGTTGTGTTGGTTTTGGTTCTTTTCTGAGTCCTTGTGTGTTTTTACCTTGTTGTGGAATGGGAATAAATATCTCCTAGCTAAAGTTTCACTACTGGTGTCAATTTGCCTTTGGAATATCAAGAAAAGTAGTGTGATCAATTTTCTTTTCCATGTTGTTCCTGTCCTGATAGCACAGTTCCATGAGAGTTTAACATAGGGCTGATGTGATCCTGTCTTCCCAGAGCTGGGTGTTGCCCTTTGTCCTTGTGCCTGTGCTGCTGCTGAGGAGGTGTCTGGGGGTGCCTGTGCTCAGGGAGCTGGAGGTGACCCTGGCAGCAGAGTTGCAAGGGTTTGTCTGGCTTGGCTGCCTGTGCTGTCTGTCTGTCCTGCTGCCCCGGCAGTAGTGGAGTTGTAGGTGTGTGTGGGCATGGGAGCGGTGTTGGATCAGCTTTAGCAGCCATCATGCCACGTGGGGACTCGTCCAGAGTTGTTGTAGGTATGCAGTGGATAAGGAAAAAATGCCCATTTTGTAAACTTTGAGAGGAAGAATGAGTTGCAATTCAGAGCCTGGTCCCAATTAGCTGCTGTATCCTTTCCTTCTGTAGGAAAACCTCAGCTGGCCCAGAAGAGTGGTTGTTTGATCCTGAGTGTCAGACACGTTTCACACTCTAATCTGGTTGCTCTTTTGTGAGTAAACCTTTCCTCCTGCTGCTTTCCTCATCTGGAGGCAAGCCTCAGGTTTCAGGATTGCACTCTAGACTGTAGAAACAGCCCTTTCCCCTCAGTTTTGAAGTTTGGTATTAAAGCATTTCCTACTTCTTGAGCCCTGCAAATGCTTGAGAAGCTCCATGTGCTTGACATGATCCTGAACTGTAAGTTGTTTCATGTCTCCCCCTTCTGCCTTTCATCAGGCTGATTGAAAAATGACCTGGCTGCATCATTTATAAGTGCGATAAAAACTCCTGCCAGTTTCCTTTGCCAGAAGTTTTGCTTTCTGGGTGTGTTCCTGTTCTTGTTTGGTTGGTTCAATTAACAACTAACATTTGCATTTAGTTTTCTTTCTGTTTCACAGAGGGTTTTTGAGCTAACTGTGGGTGCTGTGACATTCAGAATCAGAAGTGCCCTGCAGCTGTCTGTGCCTCCAAGTGCTGGCAGGATGTCCTGGGAGAGATGGGAATGCTTACTGGGAGCTCTGTGCTGGCAGGTTTGAAGATCTCATGAAATAAGTCAAAAAAGACTGATGAGGTTAAACTGCTCACCTCCTGAGGAAAGAGCAGTGGCTGGCAAGAAATGTTGAAAGAACTCTGTCTGTGAAGGGCTGTGTTTAAATGTGTCCAGGAGGCTGCAAAAATAGTCTTGCTCTTTTCCTTCCCCCTCCCGTAAGTGCTTTCCTTCAAAAAAAGTTTGTGTTTCATGGGTGAGGGACATTTGACATTTTATTTGGACAAGATAGAAAATGTTTTCCTGTTTTGCCTGATAGGGCTGACGGTAGTTTCTAGTACTGTACCAAATGACAGAAATGAGTAAACAAGAGGATTTTACAAAAACTTTCCCTTTTTTCCCCTCATGTTGGTTCCACCTGTGGTTTACTGCAGCAGCTCTTAGCTGGCTTGTCTCAGTTTTCATGGGGCTACAGGGAAGGTTCAGTTTTGTCCTAGAAATTAATGGAGATGATATGGGCTGGCTGTCCTGAATTAGCTCTGGAAAATCTTGTTTGTGTGTTTGGGATGAGTCAGGAAGGAAAGTGCCAGGTTGAAATAACTGTGCCAATTCTGAGTGAAATGGAACAAAGGCAGGAACGTCCTGTTTTGCTGCACCTGCGTGCCTGGCCAGGCTGAGGGCTTCAGGCCCAAGGAGAGGAGGAAACATGTTAGCTGAGTTCAGGTTACAAGACCTGATTTCCTGCTATGGAGGTATTTGTTTTTCTGAAATGCTTTGGCTGTCATCTTGGGGGTTGACCAGCACATTTTTAAGTTTTTTTTATCCATCAGATAAAAAGGATCTGTAGTTCCATGTGATAATGAACTCCACCCTTCCACATGACGTTACTGCAGTGTTCAAAAAAAGGGAATGAGCATACTGTATCATGCACAGGATTAATACAAGTTGGTGTAACCATATGAAAATTAGAAAGATTCTAAAGATCCTTCTGTAAGGACGTTTGAAACTCTTACTAGCTGTGTCTGGTTCTGCACTGGTAGACCATGGGATGTTTTCTTTCCTAGATTGCTTTAAGTATGGAGCTGTAAACATTGCATCCTGTCTAGCTTGAGATGAGAAAAACAATTCTGTCTTAAAGTTGGCGAACTTATTTCTGTATGTCTCACATAGATCCGAGTATGTTGAGCACTTAAAAGACAAACAAACAACAAAAACCCAAACAAAACAAAAAACCCCACCAAAACTTCCAAGGGCTTAGATCCCATAGTAACGAGCACAGATTAAGATTTACTCAATGCTCACCAGAAGTTTACCTGTCACCTGTGTACGTGTGCTTTTAGAAAGGGAACACTATTTGTCTCTTGGCATTGGGGGATTGTATTTCACCTTGCAGTAGAAATGTTTTCCTGTTACCATGGAAGTTGTCTTTGTGAAATACACAATATTACAACTGGAAAGAAAAGGGAAGAGATGCAAAAATAAAATGAGGAAGTTATTTTGTTTAGTAGCTCTCTTCATGCTATATAGTTTGGAGTTTTTTACAACGTTTTATAAAATGCCTTTCAGAGTTGCAGTATCAGTTAATGAAATGCTTGTGTATGCTTGATTCAGGCTAGCTTTATTCAAATCGTATCTTATAGCTGATAGATTGAAGCTATTCTAAAAAATCATGTCTGGCATTTTTACATATTATGTAAATGAACTAAAGAGAAGGATGCACATGCACGTGTTCGATTGTTTTCTTCTTGCACTTTTGGAAAGTGTGCATGAGCAGACACAGGAGATGGGTACATTCTACATTTTGTCACAGGTTTGTCTGATTCTCTTCTGTGTCTGCCATGCACTGATCTTGGTATCTGATTTAAAAACTGCATCTACCTCTTTCCTCGCTCTGTCGTTATGGTTTTGGTTTTTCCAAGCGTAGTCCTGCATGTTATCCCCCCTTTCAGTGGAGAAGGTTGGTTGCTTTGCGTTTTGGTGGTTTTTTAATAGCAAAGTTTCTATCATGCATTCCTAATCTAGTATGCATTTAATTACTGTTAAGAAATTATGAAAAAAGTCATGTGTACATACATTCAGTCTTCTAAATTGCCCCTTCCAAAGCACTTCTTCACATGTCTGAGAGGAAGAATTACATAGTGCTCTATTAATGTTTCGATTTAGACCAGAGGTGCTTTAGTAATTGTAGTATGATGTGATAAGTATGTGTGGCAAGAGTAAGGTGTGGTTTTGTGCAGATGTGAGGCTTACTTGGAAGAGGAGGGAATCCCCTTCTTCTGCCTCTAGCTGGGGGATTGGGTGCTATAGTCACGTGCAGTTTGCATCATACTTATACCACCTGGATGCTCTTGACATGTGACGCAGAACAAGCTCATCTGAACATCTCTGATGGTTTCTGCATTGAGGTTTACCAAGAGCTTTCAAAAAACTGGACTCTTCTAGTTTAGTTTGATTGTTGCTTTAGCAAAAATCTTGCTTGAGGTGGCTTGCTAGAAGCTCCTAGGTCCTAAAGGAATAGTTACAGGCAGCAACATGACAGCAGCTGGACGTCCAGGACAGTATTTCACATCTCTATCCCCTTTCCTTTCCCGGCATTGTATTTTAAGAAACATCTAATTTTATGTGTTTATTTCTAGAGACTTTATTTTATACTGACATAAACTGAGTATATCAGGAGTCATGTTTATGGTGTACTAGAAAAGGAATGTTTACCACTACATTATACATATATTAAAAGCAAAGCTGTTGAAGATCAGAGCTATTTAGAAGACTGTCCTCTCAACCTTTCAGAATCCCTCTGTCTGGATTAGCTATTTTGAAAAATACTTGCATGTTTGCAAAATATGACAGCTGTTACAAATGCTCATGTGTATGGCACATGCTTGGAAATGGTAGGAGTTATGAATATAAAAATTGGCTGCAAGATACTTATGTCCAGGACAGGATATAAAATACTGAGAGAGAAAAGTGTGATGATTTGCCTTTTCTAGAATTGCATGCACACTTTGCTTCCATGGGCTGACTCTGCCAAGGAATTTGCCTTGTGATAAATCAAGATGGGGAAAATACAGGACTAAGGGGTTGGTTTAATCAGGTGAGGTGTGCTTGTAGGCAGATTGATGAGTGGAAATTACCTTCTTACTATGAAGGATTATAGAGGCCTTCAGTGTTGTTTGATTGAGAAAGGCTGTGTGGATTGGTGACTCAAATGGTTTGGAGGAATTTTTAAGACTAAGCTGTAGCAGCAGTTAATATAGGTGATGTTGTAAGTTTAATTACAGTGTATAATCCCTGAGAATACTACTCCAGTGACTAGTAAGTGGCTAAAGGATGCTGAGTATGTAAAGTAGTGAAATCCACACGTTCTATCTACTTGGTGGGGTTAGTTCTTCTGCGCTTTCTTAAAGATGATGTGTCTGGCCATCAGGTCATCTTGGTTTGGCAAAGTTACCTTGGGTAAACAAAGAAAATGATAGCTCTGAGAAGCAATGGGTCAGGTGAACTCTCTTGTGGTCTTTTACTGCCCTTGGCTTTCTGTAACAACTCTGGTGCAACGTGTCAGAAACAGACCTAGTAGGGAGCAATAAATGTTAATTGAGCTCTCTTCCACTGCAATTTAAAATTGAGTGCTCAAAATACTTTTTTGAGATTTCTGAAAAGGTGGTGGATTTTGTTTTGCATGTTTTCCTATTTTCAAATACTTGACTAATGTGCAAAATACCTAAATGACTACTACAATAAACTGTTTCAGCTCTAAACTTGTTTCTGCTTCACTGTATTTTTGTTTAAAATTGCATTTTATTTTAAGAAACATCTAATTTTATGTGTTATTTCTAGACACTTTATTTTACACTGACATAAATTGAATACATCGAGTCATGTTTATGATGTACTAGTAAGGTAGTGTTTGCCACTACACTATGTATATAGATATATAGATATATTATCAGGGTATTTAGTGAAATAACAATCTCTAATTAAAATCTGTGTGGGAAATGCAGCTTGTTAGCTGGAATTGGTTTTAGATGACTGTGAACTTCAAGGAGAGTGTTGGTTTTTACAGCCCCCTTGTTTCCAGCACCCTGAAAAATTTCTCAGAATTTAGAGATTATTCTACTGAAATGGCATTTTAAATAGTCACGTAGTAGCTGATGCATAATGAATGAAGGTATGGTAATGGACCAGAAGGATCTGAAAACTATGTAGCCTGACCTTCTAGACAGTGTGGATATTCCATACTTCTGTGAAATTCAGCTTTAGTATTGTTTGGAAATAATCTGTAAGATACTGTTATTTAACCTTGATTTTTATTTTTTTTTCGACTTCTTAATCTTTTGTTTCAATTTCACTGAATGTTGATTTCTAGAAGCTGATAAATTTGTACTTTAAATTTCTCTTTACTTTCCAGCAATAGCAAGCTGTTTATGTGCAGAAAAGACACCTATTGCAAGAATAATTTGGATTTCATTCAGTGCTGTTCAAATTCAGAAATCGTATATATTTGTGTGGCTCACAAACTAGGAAATTTGACCTTCTTTATGCATGATTTCTGTCATCCTTGGACATAGCTGGAGAGAATGGTCGGTTGACTCTGAAGATGATCTGTTTGAGATGTGTAATTAGGAACCATCTAGAGTGGTTTAGTTTTTCTGTCACAAAAAGACCAAAATCTAGAATCATCATGACCATGAACCTTGTTACTTTTTTTTTCCTCTTCAGATTTGATACTGTTATACTGTCGTTTTGATTAGAATTGCTTTCCCTGTTAAATCTGCATTAAAATGATCTATCCTGTGAAAGCATCTTCCTTTTTGCCTGTAGCATTGGTTAAGACTATCCAACTGTTTCTCTAAGAGATCCCTTCAGTTATCTGCTGGGAGTAGCCTAATGCTGTGAAGCATATGAAATTGGCAATTGATATTAGGATTGCTAATGCTTCTGGTAGGCATTGTATTTCCTGTAGTGAAGATCTAATTCAGTGAGTAAAGAGGCTCAAAGCCTTCTAAAACTTGTTTGTGTAGCACAGTGCTGGATGGGGTTCTAGGTACAGGTAAAATACTCATTGTTAGCACCATACAGATACCGATTTTGCAGGGTGCATTTTTAGGGGAGACTTTTCTTTGGGCTGTGGTTTATCACGTGTGGGACTGGTGTCTGATGCTGAAGGAATGTTTCAAAGCCTTTTTGCCTGGAACTGCCCTTCTGGTCTTCTCTTTCAAAGTCCACAGAAAATATTCTAATGATGTGCTTCTAAAGAATAGGTACTAGCATGTTATTTCACAGCTGAATAAATTTGTCTGATATGCAGAATCTAAACATGCCTGGCTTGCTTGGTTCTCCAGTAATTTGGAAAACAGTTTAGCAATGGGAATACAGTAGTATTTTGCAGAAGGACTCATGCAATGAAAAGACAAACAAAATTATATTTAGGGCTGTTCTCCTGGCCATAGTGAATAATTAATAATGCTAGAGGTGATGTAAGCAGAGTTGTGCTACATTTGGGAAGAACATTCTGGTTGTGGTATACTCCTTGTTTTTTCCGGTTGTGTTGCAGCTGTTTGCTGCTTTTCCCAATTCCACTACTGTTTATGTCCTGAAATAGTCTTGCCCGGTTCAGTGGGGCTGTCTGTAAGCCTGAGTGTTTATAGGAGGGGATTGACTTCGGTCTCTAACAAATGCACACTGAAGCTGGAAGTACTGATTTAAATTCTGGTTTGTATGTGAAAATAGTTCCATAAGGAATGATGGGTGAGATCAGCACAGCCCAGCATTAGGTTGGGTATTGGGAGAAGTAGTAAAACTCCAGCTACCCTTAGACTCTGCTTTCAGCTTAAGGGCAGGGATCTAGGAACAGGCTCGTTAGTGCTCTATACAAAGATATCCACTTTTTAATTGAGTCAATCAGTAATGGGAAAATATTCAGGTGTCTGTTGGTGCTTTATGCTTAGCTGGGAGTAAGCATGCCTTTCTGCTACAAAATCTAAAAACTGCTCTGGGAAGACACTCTTTCTCCCTCCAGTATTTGCCAGCCTTCAAAGTCTGTAACTGAAAAGATTAGAAGCTAAATTTTACCTGTTAAACATTTGTACCCATCTGCCACTCTTAGAAAGTATTTGAAATACTGAAACACTTAGCACTCCTTTGACATTTTTCATTGCTTTGGTTTCTCCTTGGAACAGTTCCAAGCCCCATCTGTAACTTGCCCCTTATATACTTGGAAGTTAGAGTACAGAAGCACTGCAGATTTCAGTGACTAACATTTAATGTGGGATGATGTGTTGGCATGCATTAAAAATAACTTCCTTTTAGTTCTTCAGACTTTTGAGATTTAAAATATTTCATGCAATCTCATGGAGTTTTAAAGAATAGTTATTTTTAAATAAAGATGTAGATCGTTTGCTACTTGAATAAGAACTTTAAAAAGATGCAAACATGTCTGGGGAACAAAGCTTACTTGAATAACAATTTGGTAATGTCATTTGACTGAAGAAAGTTAAGAAAAAAATAGAGTGAAACCTTGTTTCCAAATATGCCAAGGTACAAGTATATTTTGTACAGTATATTTTTAAAAGACTAACTTTGATTATGATTAGACAAATTTATCTCCAACATAGATACACAGTGTGGTTCGGCATGTTTAAAAAAGTCCATAATGGTTTGTAGATTACTGCCTAGGTGTTTCTAGTTTTGCTTTTGAAACTGGTAAAATCTTTCTGCAGACTCTTTTTCATGAGATATATATTGAACTCTGCCCAAGGGCAGCATTTTCTCCTTAGGCTGCCATCCAGAGTTATCAGTTATATTGTAAAAGTTAAATAAATGACTCCCCTTTACATCTTTCTATGCTTGTGGTCCATTCTGTTGCAGTTGTCTAAAAGCCATGTAGCTAAATTCCCAACTATTTTCATCTGCCTTGCAGCACACCTCTGTGGATGGATACACTGAACCACACATCCAGCCTATCAAGTCAAGTAGCAGACAAAACATCCCCCGATGTAGGAACTCCATCACATCCACAAATGAAGAGCATCCTCACATTGGAAATTACCGCTTACTGAAAACAATAGGAAAAGGAAATTTTGCCAAAGTGAAGCTGGCAAGGCATGTGCTTACTGGAAGAGAGGTAAGCCTTGGGGGGAAAAAAAAAAGCGCTGACAGTCTGTTTTGTTTTCTTTGGCTATCTTTATAAGTGTTTCTTCTAGAGGCTTTTTCAAGATATAGTAGTTATCTGACATGCCTGAGTTTCCACCTAACCACTCACCCACCCACCCCCTTTTTTTAAATGTAGCTTCTTGGTGAAAGGATCAAAGTGTTTGTTGTGCCTCAAAGGGTATTTTGAGGCTGAGAAGGCATCTGTTCATCCCCAAGCATTTCTAAAACTGAAGGCAAATGTATTGATAGGCAGATTTCACTGATATTGGTGATCTATTGATAGATAAATCTTGTGTTTGGAGGGCATGGACAAGATAACATTGTTCTGTCCAAACACAGACAGAAGTATAAAACTGATTCCTTTGTGGCAAAGTCCCAAGCTCCTGCTGGTAAATCCTGATAGGTTAGAGAATTTTGCTTGATGAAACATATAGAAGTAGACACGCATGCATGTGTTAGACGTGTATCTATGCTCTTGCTCACAGAGGTGCAATATATTTTTGTTCAAACCTTCTTTTGAGTTTAGTAATTCATAGTTGTTTGGTTTTTTCCCCAAGGTTGCTGTCAAAATAATAGATAAAACCCAGCTAAATCCTACTAGCCTGCAAAAGGTAAGAATAGACCATAACATCTGAAATTCTGTAAACAGTTGAACTGTGATCCTTTATTATGATCCTTATTACAAAAATATTTGATCCCCTTATCTTGCTAAACAACATTTTTGTGTGTGACCTTCGGGGAGAGCGTGGTCTCCCTGCTATAATGTGCGCATACATTTGTCTGAGGGCAGTGGCTCCATGTAGTTCCTGTCTGAGCGTTGTTGTTTTGCTCTTCCTTCTTCCTCTAGCTTTCCTCTTTGCCAGCAGTAACATTTCTTCCCAGTTAGGTACACAAACAGTTTGTCTACATTCTAAACCAAGATGTAATGCTGTAAAGGATTTTTTTTTCTTGGATTTTTTCTTTAATGTAGGAATTGGTTTTTTGTGGGCTTAGCGTACCAAATTTATTGCTTTAGTGGGTTTGTCTACGTTTGTGTTTATACTCTTTCAACTTTAATAAAATATTTGCTGAACTCAAGGGACCTGTGGCAATTACTTTTTGTGTATAGATTTGACAAAATGAGTGAATGTAATCAGAACAGTCTTGTTTATGCCTGTAGATAGAAATTCAGAAGTCCTTCATAGTCATTGTGATAAGTGTTTTATCAAAACCCTGGGGATTTTTGTTTGGTTTGGATTTTTACTATTTAACTCTGCATATGTTTTGTTGTGGCTGAAGCACAAAAATGTTGTATTGTCCTACTGGGCGATGTCCATTATAAAAATTTGGGGTATTTTTTGTTTACAAATAATAGACTGCTGCTGTCTGTAGCTGTAGAAATGAGAGAAAGAGGGCAGGGCTTATTTTATCTCTGGCTGCAGTTACAATTTATTTTATTGTGGAACTTTGGTTATGGGGAGTTATAAACAGCTTTGCTTTAATTTCTTTTTAGTTTTATTTCTTTTATACTTTGATTTTTTTGCTTTAATATCTCTTTTGTGGTACTTGTGAGTGTGGATTCTTCTGGATTTTTATTTTTTTAAATCCTACCTGCTGTGCAGTCCATGCAGAAGCTTTGCTGTTAAGTCCTATATCCTGTATTAAGCTAACCTCTGCTAATATTCGAGCTAGAGAAGAGGGACCCACGGAGGCAGTGTGTGACAGAGCATATTGTAGAAATCACGTGCTGCTCACGTAGCTTATTTCCTACCTAGCTTGGTGTTCACACTTGAAGAGCTGGGTGAGTTTGTTTCATTGTTGAGCAATGAGAAGCTAAAATATGTTAAAACTTTCTGGAAAACTAGGCAAGAAAAACTCAGTTTTGGGATAGTAGTTTTAATGTTAAGTTGTATTTCATACAAAAATGCTCGATAATAATTCAGTAAACCATTCCAAGTATAAATAAGACTTTCATAGCATACAAAAGATGCTGTCACACTGCACAAATAGTACATAAAATACTCATTAAATAGGACATTGCTGCTGTTACTTGTTTTTTTGAGTGGGAAGCTGGCAACAAGAGAAACAGTGTTAGGTACTATTAGAAGCAGTTGATAGTAGAACTAAGGATAGACGTTTAAATTTAGTGATTTAACCACAATTTCATTCTTCAGTAACATCTAAATATATTTGTCCTGTGCATCTTCTGCTCACACTGAAAAATGGGGTAATTTGTTGGTATGATGTTTTCATTTGTAAAATACTGATTATGATGTTCAGAAAAAATAATCTTTGTTTTGAAGCTTTATATGTCTTCAGCTGTGACTGAGTGAATGAATATTGATTGCCTGAAAGCTCTTAAGTAAACTTTAGTACAATTTTTGCACAGTCATTGAAGCAACTGTAAATACAAAGCAAATAAGGGTTAGAGGGTGGTTCATTAGCATGCTTAAGATAATTTCTGTTAGTATTTTAATGAGTCATTTGTGAATTGTAAGTAAAATAATAAAAATTCTTGTTCCATCCTATGAAATCAGTCACCCTTTTTTTTTTCTTTCTGCACTGAACTATTACATTGTTTGTGATTCTTCCTGTCCTATTTAGTATGACTGCAACATTAAGTTCTATAATTTTGTCATCAGGCTTATACGGTGCAAAGGGCTGTTAAGTAGTTGGGTTTTTTTCTTCGAGGGGCAGTGTTGGGAATGGGAAGCAGTGATAGTAGTATTGTGTTGATAGGAACAGACACTTATCTAATGAAGGTTTATAGAGGGCACTGGAGTATGTTACTGGCACAAAAATACCACTCCTGAGTTTGAACCCATCTAAATTCTCATGGTTGAGAGGACGATCTCTAGAACTTCAAAGCTGGTAAATTGTATGCAGTTTGGCAAAACTTTTAGACCTTCAATCGCTAGTGATTATTATTAATCAAACAAGACAAATTTGTAGTTATCTTGGGCATGGGGTTGTTCACAAAACCATCCCCTTTCCATTCACCAAAGTGTGAAGGATACCAAGTGCAAGTTGGTTTTGCTACTGACCTAATTAAGTGAAATGAGTCATCATCGCTTCACATGCACCATTCTGTTTTGTAAACAGAAATATCTGAGCACATACTTCAGTTGCTGGAAGTGTTATACAAGCTGGGTCTGTAGTTAGTCACGGGTATAAAAGCAAAGAGTGTTTCATTTCTTCTTAGCTGCTCACCAGTGGTTTTCGTGCCCTGTGGTATGGACAGGGTACTTCAGACAGAGTTATTTTAGCTTCTGTCATGGCCTAACATTTGATGGCTTAAGTAAGCTGACCTTGTGAATTTTTAATTTTGCTTTCTTGTCCACGCAATGTGATAGTCTTAACTTACATTGTATTTCTCACTCCAGGACCTCTGCCTCTTTATACAGAAAACCAATGTTGAATTAAGGGTCCTGCTTTTTTATTTTGTTTTCAGTTTGTTCAGTATATGGTTACCACCGTACTCAGTGAGCGTCTGTTTAGAACAGAGCTGGCTTTATTGTTGACTTGCTATCTTGATAGTAACATACTGTACTGACTTAGCTTTTTCCACTGTCACTGTTGTAATTTGTTCCCAAATGTAAGTATTTGGGTTCTGTCATAACGCAAATTTATATCATAATAGCTGGTCTGTTTTTTGCATATCTGCTCCATTGAAAGTTTTGTGTTGTACTAGCTTCACCAGGGGTGTTTCCGAAATAGCATTCTGTTGCCCTTCTGCAAACTGCTAGTGGAGCAGAAGGTGGGTTTTTTTCATTGATAGGTTTAATTAGGAAATGGTATTTCAGATATGCCCCTTGTAGGGGTCAGCAAGCTTTTTATTTTTTAAACACTGAAGTTTTAAACATTTGAAGCCTCTAACTTGAGTTCCTTCTGTTAAGAAAAGCAGAACAGAAGTAAAATAGTAGAAGATTTGGAACAATTTCAGTATGTTACCTATTGAAAGATGTGCTTCTTTTTGCCTTGATTAACTGAAGATTTTCAATTTGATTGCAGTAATTTAGAATAGCAAATCTTAAACATAGGTGTCAATCTGACAGCAAGTAGAAATGTTGTTAATGGTGTGGCAGATCTTTGCTTTCTGCAGTTTGTGCCTTGGAAAATTAAGCTGGAAACATAGGGAAACAATTTTTCAACTCTTGTCACTTTTTCCTAACTACAAATTTTAGGAACTGAGTATGGTGCTGGCTGTCCCTTTCTATAAGTGAAGCTTTTGGGGCTACAGCACCTTTCCAACAAGGAGATGCTCATTCAAGAGCTGTTTTTGAATGGTAGCCCTTTTTAAGATTGAAGAGTGGTCCTATAAATATGTGGTGGGGTGAGGAGAGAGAAGTCAGGGAGCACTTATACCTTCTGAGAGAGGAGGACACTGCTGTTTTTGTCAGTAAAATAGACCATAATCCTGCAGCAGGTTGCCTTGTCATGAAAGGAGAACCAATATCACTGTTCTGTCCAGATTGTTAAATTTAACAAATATGGCTTTGTAGGAAATAACTGTGATCTTTTTGCTTAAATACCTCTATATGCAAAGGAAGAGATGTATCCTGAGTGTTATTGAGGGGTGTAGTGGCTATTGTTTAAAGGTGTTTATATTTATAAATACACGGTTATTGACATTGCAATAGTCAAAAAGTGTTAATAACCAGCATGCTTCTGCATGGGGAAAGCATGGGGAAGAGATTTATCTCAGAGTAGTGCTTCATGGAATGCAGAGTTGCAATGTAAAATAATGTCCTCGAATACTGTTAAGGCTTTTATTCAGAAATACTTGTGGAACAAAACTTCATGTCACTGTAAAATCAATTCGAATGTTAAACTAATTAGAGTCTTAAACCAATTAGTAAACTTCTAAATCTTGTGAGAATATTGAATAGAATAATGCACATCTTGTTTTTCTTTCAATTCCTATGTGCTTTACGTTAAATAAAAAATTGAGAGGGTTGAAATTATTTTCTATAGAAGTCTCATATTTTAATCCTGCTTATGAAGGTATGAAGGTTCATTGCTGTACCTCTTATACCAGCATTAATAATGTTAAGTTATTAAATAGCTTTCCAAAGTTTTGGGAGGAACTGATTTTGCACATACCTGCTTAGAAGTTCTTCTGATGCTGTACCATCCATTGGATTAGATTTGTTAGCTTCTGATTAGTTTATATTGATTTAGCTGGGAAATGTATTCTTGTGCAACAAATTCAAATACTTAGAAAAACAAATTCACAAAGAACGTCCTGGTGTGATGTTTTTTCTTAGCAATGACTTATTTTATGAGGAAGATATTTGCTGAAGTTAACTCTGGTGCATAATGTTACATTCCCTTGTTTTTTGTTTCAGCATGAGCAAACTGCATCTGTCCATATTTGCTCAGAGAAATGCTTTTGTAGTCTTTGTTTCCCTCTAAAATTGTTTTAATGGCAGTTATAAGGCAAGTGCGCAGTAACTAGCTTCAAATACTTAAATAATGCAAGTGTAAAACTGTAATATTATTACTTGAGCTGTAGTAATAGTACTTTATCAAAAGCTGAGTCTCAGTAAGATGTTGCTCTGTGGTCTTAACTTGTAGAATAAATGCAGAATTCTAGAAACGTCATAAAATATACACGAAAGTGCTACTCTTTGACGAGTTGCTGGGTCTCTGGCTTGCATCACTGTACCCTTTTGCGAGGGTTGCATCTCATCAAATGGGACTAATTTTGAAAATGGAGGGTGAGATGTCTCTGAGACATCAGACAAACGAAACAGCAACAACACACTTAATGTGTTGAGCCCAGTTTCTCTCTAAGGAGGACTGTAGTGCTAAGACCTTTCCAAAATGTGTAAGCATTACATTGAAGAATGAGCATTTCTTCATTTATTTCAGCATCCTCTGTTAGCCCAGTAAGGGACCAAAGAGTGTGCAGCACACTAAACAGGGGCTATGCTGTTCAGTTAAGCAGTATAAGCCTATCAGTATTGTCAGCCTCAAGTACACAGCACCAAACTACATAGTCATTTTTGATTTCTTTCATTTGCCTTTTTTCCTTTAAGCCCCTAGGTTAGTCTTGATGTACCTCTAATCAATAAAGCCATGAATAGTAGAAATTTGAGAGCAGTAACCTCTTGTTTCTGTTAAAAAAAAAAATCTGTGTGAAGTATATATACTTACGGCTTTAAGTTTGTCCAGTTGTTTATAATTGTGTGATTCAGCATCATACAACAGACTTTCAGCAGTGATAAATCTTCGGGACTTTCAAGGGGAGAGGTGGCATCGCTGCTGCTTGTGACCGATGTAAAATTTGGTAGTTGTAGGAAAAGCAAACATGCCTGCTTCACCTCTGAGGAGCAGCAGGACTTGGAGCATGTCAGAATTCCTGGTATCTGATTCCATTTGAACATCTGTGTGTGACTTTTCTCTGGTGCTGCACCTTGTACTTATACCTGCCGTTTCGATGTGTTCAGCGTAGTTGGCTGAGCTTGCCAGCCACCAAAGAAATCAGAGAAAGAGAGAGTGAAAACTTGTGTGAATAATCTGTGGGGTTTGGTCAATGTAAAACTCCAGAAAGGGCTGTGCAACTCAGTGTGTCTGTTGGCATAAAGCTTAAAAATTAGTCTGGTTTTGGTATGTAGTTATTTGTAGTGGTTATATTTATTTAATGCATAAGATGTAGATTATGTTTTCTGGAGTTCACTGCACTATATTTATCTATATTTTATATTCATGCTACTTTCTGTGGCCTTTTCTGTCTTCTTTTTGATGTTTAAAATTGCATATCTTGTGTAATTTTTCCCTAATAAACACGTTCTAAGGAAATTGTCCTGTTTCCTTGACAGTTGTTTCGAGAAGTACGAATAATGAAGATACTGAATCATCCCAATATTGGTAGGAGCCCTGCATTTCTGCAGACTTTTTTTCTGTTTTACTGTTTACATGTTACTCTATTTGGCTCTATTTGAATGTACTGCTATTAAACTTTCTTTGGAGATACTAGGACAGCAAGCATCCAGTAAGTGCTTCGTTATCTCACCTCCTTTATTGACTCTGCTTGCATCAAGAATTTTGCTCAGAGGAGGTAAACTGCTCAGTCCAGGAAAGCCTTACACAGAGTAGGAGATGTGAGCTGTCTGGTCTATTGAGTACCCCAACTCCACTGTTCTATTGAAATTATTCTTGAGACCCAAAAGCATGAGTTTCTTAGGGGAGAGTAGCAAAACTCCATTAGTTCAGTCTAGGAAAGACTCCTGCTGACTGATATTTCCAGAAAATTAGAATTACCAAGTATGTAATTTTCCCTTTCTGCTTTAGTTCTTTCACCTACCCCACAGCTTCAGGGCCCTACTTTGTGATGACAATTCTTCTGGCTGAGGAGGGCTGGACAGTCTTATTCCAGAGACAGTTAATGGTCCTGAATTGGCCAGAGGGCTTGTTGCATACAAGGTATGGACTAGGTGTACAAGTTATTACATGCTAGGCACTCCCTTCTCATCCCTTAAATTGTTTGTTGCTTTTTCAGCATTCATAGCTTCTGCTGGTTTTTGTTTTCTTGGGGGTGGTGGTGGGGATGTGTTTGTTTTAAATGAGTGGTTATGCTGCAATCTGAGGAAAGTCAGACTTAACATTTCTGGTATCCACTTGATTTTTAGTTGGTTAGAATCTTGGATTTCTGACTGTGAGCAGTTTGCTAGCAAAACAAGGGAGGTTTGTATGATCTTAGATTAAGTCTGTGTCAAATTAAACACTAATTTCAGCATGAACTCGTTTGTACAGTGTGCATAAACTTCTGAGAATTGTGAATTAATATGCTTTATTATCAACTGTGATTTAGAAATTAATTTTTGGTCTTTTTCCCCCCTCAAAAGAATGCTAACCTAAAGGATATAAAGTTTCTGTATGATTTAGTGTTATCACTGGCCATAATTTATACTCCTTCCATGGGTATAATTGTTTGTTTGTGCTGTGCTTTTACTCCTGGCTGCAATCTCTCACTCATTCATTTTTCTTGCAGTAAAATTATTTGAAGTTATTGAGACTGAAAAGACGTTGTATTTGGTAATGGAATATGCCAGTGGGGGTAAGTGGATTCTGAAATGTGTGTTAAGGATAAACTGAAATGCCAGTTACATGCCTAGAAACGCTTTAAGGATTTAATGGGTTGTTCCAGTCTGGCCTTCAGAGCAGTCCCAGCAGACCTCCCAGGGCAGAATTTCTTGATTCTGTTAAGTAACCTCTTAGGTTTGTGCTCGAGGGTAGTTCCCATTCTGAGGTTCCTGCTGCAGTATCAGGAGATAATCTGGCACTGATTCTGGCGAAAACTCTCGACTCGGTATTTATCCTCTATATTTAGGCGAGCACTGGTGCCTCATTTTATCAGGCAAATGTGTGCCAAAGCACTTGAAGAGGCAGATCCGGGGATGGGAATAAGTAACACAGGAAGAAGAACCAGCAGGCTCATAGTGAGAGGGATAGTGAATGCCTGCTTGAGAAGCTGCTTGGCATCTGAATGGGAAACGTTTGAATGTGGGAAGAGAATCCTGCACAGAGCCAGTGACCAGCTAGGAAAGGCTGCTGTCAGACAGTGCAAAGATGAGGATCTGAAAGGCATTTGAGCAGCTTTATTAGAAAGAGAACAAGAAGGAATAAACAGAAATAATATAAATAACGTTAAGTGAAGCCACTAGAGATGCGCAGAACAAATCTGGTGCATAAGTTGCCTGATTCCCAATGTGTCTTACACACGATACGAATATTTTTCATGATTGGTTCTGTTTGTTTCATAGTGGTTAAGTCAATTTATTTTAAAAATTGAAGAAGTCTTAGTATGAAGGGTTCCATTTTTACTTCTTAGCATTTGTTGGAATTAAATCCAAAGCAAAGAGTCAAAAGGAATTTTTCTTGGCTGCTTCTGTTTCCTTTACCTTCAAGAACCGGGGGAGCATGGAGTTGTTTGGGGGGGAGCATATATGTTGTTTTCAAGCATGTTTTGATTGTGCATGACAATCAAAAAAATTAATACTGATGTTTCGTCGTTGTCATGATCAGGAGAAGTGTTTGACTACCTAGTTGCACATGGAAGAATGAAAGAGAAAGAAGCTCGTTCAAAATTCAGGCAGGTATGAAATTAGTGTGTTCATTCTTTCTTTAGTTTCTATTTATGTTGTTTTCAGATAGACGTAAGTGTGAGCAAACTTCTTTTACTTAAAAAAAATTGTTTTGATACTGTTTATTAAAGCTGCAGTGGAAAAAAATCCCAGAAGAGAAAAATGTTTCTTACATACTGTCTAAAAATAGTAAGATTGTTGTACATTTTCTTTTAGTCAGTGTTCCTAAGAGGCACTTTTTTTATTGTGACTCACTTGAGGTTTAAATCCTTTTCTGAATATTTTAGGGTTTTACAGTTGTTCTATGTAGAGATGTTGATATGATGACAGGTACTGCTGTGTCATGTCACACTGTTTTGTATGAAGGCTATTCTGTAATAGGCTTTTATAGTCTTATTACAGACTTTCTCGTCTTAATCCTTTTCTTACCCTGGTTTTAGTGATTGTTTTGGAAAAGCTTTAATCAGATAAATACATCAAGTTTGGTGTTTTTCAGAGTTAAGTTATATAATTAACATTTAGAGAAACTGCTCTTAATTTGCTGTTTCAGACTTGTTTTTTGTTGTATATGTGAAAGACATGAAAATGTTGAATGAATTGTTCTGCTGGGGATGAACTGCAAAGATATGCAGTTGATATTTTAGAAGATAAAATCGGAGATGATGTATCTGGGTACTGGGTTGAAGGGTGGATTAATTTCCTTTCAATAGTTATTGCTATTGGGTGATTTGCATCTAAAAAATGTTTCTTCAATTACCTTGAGGGGTACGTATTAAACTTCCTTTTAGCAGGAAAGTGAGCTGCTTATAGGGACTTTCTAGATTTAGTATTTAAGCTTTAATGAAAGAAACTTAGATGAATATTTTTTAAGATAAACACTTTATTTATTCATTTCTTATGTTCTAGTGAATCATATCAGGAAACAAAATTACTAAATTATATGCAAAACCTTATACTGAAGTTGAAATAAAATATTTCACTGATCATCTTGGTGTTTCAGATTGTGTCTGCTGTACAGTACTGTCATCAAAAATGCATAGTTCATCGTGATCTTAAGGTAAGTTGTTACTTATTTTACTTTTTGCTGCCTGTCATATAGATTTAATTTCATTCTATATATTAGTCCTTGCCACTGCATGTGAATGCCTCGAACATGTGAATGGGGGAACTATCACTTGTATTTTATTCTCAAGTTTCCTGAAGCACAAGAACAATGTAGCTTGCCTCTTGGAACAGGGGAGAGACAAGAATAGAACATGTGTTACTTTCATTCCAGTTTTGGCTTGAAGAAAAAGACATGCTCTCCAAAGAATTATGCCTGCTGTCATGCTGGTATCTACACAGTGAAACTGCAGAAGATCAATTGATACCAGTTAGCACTACTTATTTAAAATATTTTCAGTTAAGGTTTATTGCAAGGATATATGAAACAGTCTTTCCTTAGTGATTTATTAGAAATATATTAGGTTTTTAATCCGTTTGAATTTCTGGTTTATTCTCTAGTGTTTAATTTGGGCAGGAAAAATAAATAAGGGTAAACAGAAATTAGTTGAATTTCTTTTTTTTTTTTTGATCCTTTTTAGTAATCAATCTGTGTAAACTGCAAGACCATAAGAGTACAGCAAATGCAGGTACAACCTAGAACTTCAGCCTGAAGTTGTCTTCATGCCAAGTTTAGGTATCATGGGGCTTGGAGATCATCTTCACCCACTTAAAAGCTATCTTGTGCTGTTGCTTTGATGTCTTTGTACATTTACAAAGAAAACACTAGTGTAGGTTCTTTCTTACTAATGTGTCTAAATACTTGTGAAAAGCTGAGGTTGAATAATTTCTAAGGGTTTTTTTTTCACCAGTATCTTTTGTCTTATCTTATAATGCACTGCAGCATTCTCTCAACCTCATTCTTACAAATCTATTCCCTGATACCTGCCAATCTGTGAACTCCTGCATGTGCACATGAGGATGGATAATAAATACATCCTTTTCTGCTGAGTCGTCCCTGCCCTGGGACTGTTGTCATCTGATGGCGGAGGTGCCTGCCCAGCACTCTGAAGTCAGAATGCAAGGAAGGAAAAGGGTTGGATCTCACTGAAATCTCGAATAAAAAAAAAAATCCTCCATATCTTGTCTGATGGTTTGGAGCCTGTGAATGTTTTGTCAAGCTCCCTGGAGCTTACTGCAGCCACTGCTGTTGAGCTTTGCAGAAGGCTGCACCCAGGGACCTCTTGGCCAGCCACAACAAGCCCCTTTCACTGGTTCTCTCAGTCCCACACTTGGCTGGGAGTAGGGAGCCTGCCACCTCCTCGTGCTTATCTGGCTCTGGCTCCCTCAGCCCAGCTATGTGACTGAATCTTGCTGCATTAAGCCCTTCAGTTTATCAGCATCCTGCATCTTGCTCTTTCTCCCAGAGCCCCTTAGAGCCTCCACCTCTCTTCCATTTCTTAGTTCTGTAGCGCAGGTCACAGGCCATGCTCTCAAGCCTATGCAGAACACCTTAGCAGCATTGACACAGGTACCTGCCGCAACGAGTCTGGTGCTGATCTCCTTCCTATTTGCAAGACAGGCAGACAGACTCCAAAATAACTTCTCTTTTATTTTTTCTCTGTCTTCTCTTGGCTGGAGTTATGCTAGACACATTTGAAAAGTTCAGAGTAAAGTGTGATTGAGAGCCAGTCAGCCTAGCCAATGAAAAATACATTTTCCAAAGGAAAAAAGGCTAAATGTGTGGCTTTGAGGAGGTGTTCTTGCTTCATCTCTTCTTTCTGAGTGATATGACATCTCTGTCTTCTTTAAAACACTTCTCATGGAGCTGCAGAGAAGGAAAAAGCAACTTTAAAGTGGTGTTTGCATTCTCATCTGCTTCTGTTGACTCTCCTTGGTATCAGCATGTTGAGCAAGTAATATTGCGGCACAAGGCAGAGGTCTAGCACCACTTCGGATATTTTTGATAAGACTTTTTCACTTTCATAATAGGGTAAACTCTTACCATTTACAAGTTATTTAAGACTAAACCTAAAATATGCAAGTTTGTCCAGGCTATTCTGGTAGAAGAGGAGGGCGCACAAGGCCCATGGGTACTTAAACTGTCTCCTTTTAACTCTGTAATTATAAACAGCTTGTATGGAAAGGGTTATAACCCATTCCAGCTTTGCTTGTCCTGTGATGCACAGAACTCATTTTTTCAGTTCGTGCTTTTTGCTCTGAACATGTAATCACCAAGAGCATAGTCTTTCCATTTGGCATATTAAAAAGGGCTTTTGGTGTTTTTGTTTGAAGTAAGGAACCTAAAAGCACGGGGCACTTGGGTAGCAGAGTACTGTTGAACTAGGAGGACTATTGTAATCACAGACCAGCTGCACTGACAGTACTGTTTTCACCACAAGAAAAATGAAGTCTTTGTGCAGTAGTGTAGAAGGCTGTCAGATCTGGAAAACAGCTATGTGAGTCTGTCTGCAGGCACATCAGCTGGAACCAGCTGGGATTACAGGTCGTGAATTGGAAAAATAAAATATTTTCCAGGATAGAGTTTGTCAAAATGGGCTGTATTTTACTCCTGATAAAGGCTAAATTCTGTTGTGCAGCTATTGGCTTGATATACTGGTAGTTAATTGTCTCCTGTTCTGTTCACTGAGTGTAAGTCAAATTATTAAAAATAAACCCAAACAAACCCAGACAAAATCATGTTTGCCCTTTTAATCAAATCAGCTGACAGTTAGATTGCTGCCTCTCTGATTGTGAGCTGAAACATTTTTATATTTTCTGGGCTCAATTCTGAGCACAGCATCTGATGAGAGATGTCTATCTATAAAACCCTTGTTTGGCAATAAGGTGAACCGTCTGCTCTGGTTAATATCTGACCTCCTGTTGGAAAAGTAGGATTCCTGCACTGCTTGGTGCTGTCCTGATCTGCTGATATGCAGACCAGGAGCTGGGACCCAGTTAAATAAATGAACATTGCCCAGTTCTGCTGCACTCCTTGTACAGTTTCCTTGCATTTTGAGAAATAACTTTATTCCTCCAATAATTTATTAGTATTTCTATAACTTCACCATTTTAATCTTATTACCTACCTGTGATATTAAATACAAGATACTGTTTGCTGACTCTTCAGGTACCTGTACCCTTGCATCTGTGTATATGTGATGCATTGCATTCACATGATTGCTGCACAGGCATTAATCTTAGATGTATAGAATACACTGTGTATGAAAAGAATTAAATACTTGAGTGCTGACACCTTGGTGTTGCTTTTGCTGAAGCAAACACTAATAATAAAAGGGAGAGGAGTTTTTGGTACAGAATGCTAAGGTACAGTATATAGCTTGAAGTGTTTCATCTTAGAAACAGAAGGTATCTTCTTCTAAAGTCTTAAATTCCTTCTAACGTTTACTCCACCAAAATGGTAGATGATGTCTAGGATTAGATTTGTTCTCCTTGGCATCAGAAATTGGCATGAACCTGTCAAAAGCTGCAACTGCTATTCTGAGATGTCTAGCTACTTCACTCTAAAGCTGAACTAAGTTATTTCTTCCAGAAAATAAAATGTTCGGAGTTGATTCACTAGCTGACTTTTAAGTTTGTTTAGCTGCTTTTAACAGTTATCTTTTCTTGAGTAAACATTGCTGATTTTCAGTCCTTGTAATGTACTTGGGGGGATTAGTTTCTTTTATTCTGCAAGAAAGAGGCAGATGGTGAACCATTTTAGAAAAAACATATTTACATTTATTGATGAATGATACATTTTACTATATATGTATATATATTTATACTTTCTCTGATACAAAAATTGTCCTCTTCCTGTTTTATTTTCCTCTTAGGCAGAAAACCTTCTTCTTGATTCAGATATGAACATTAAAATTGCAGACTTTGGGTTTAGTAACGAGTTCACAGTTGGTAATAAACTGGACACGTTTTGTGGCAGCCCGCCTTACGCCGCTCCTGAACTTTTCCAAGGAAAGAAATACGATGGCCCTGAAGTAGATGTGTGGAGCCTTGGGGTGATTTTGTACACTCTTGTGAGTGGATCACTGCCATTTGATGGTCAGAATCTAAAGGTACAGTTACGACGTGAAAGCTTTGGTTCTGCTGGCTTTAAATCTTCTGTGTCATCAGGAGCTCACGTTTTAAAACTCTTCTTCTACAGGAACTGAGGGAGCGAGTACTGAGGGGGAAGTACCGCATTCCATTCTATATGTCCACAGACTGTGAAAATCTACTGAAGAAGCTACTAGTACTGAATCCAATAAAACGAGGCAGCTTGGAAGTAAGTCATTTTGTCTTGGAAAAAAGGGGGTACAGATTAAGAAAGAATAAAATACAACAGTTGCTTGAGAATTTTTCATTTTTCAGGATGGATACTTTCTTCCTGTTTTAAGGGCCCGAAAGTCTTGTTAAAAAAAAAAGGAGGAACTGTCCCAGAAACAGTGCAGCTTGAAAATAGAAAGTGTTAATCAATGAAAATCCAACATTAATTGCAGCTGACTAATGACTAAATTAAGAGCGTTTCAAAGTGCAAACTGTTCCCACTTGTTTCAGTCAGATAATGGAGCTAGTTCAAAATCTTTCGAAAGCAGGACAAGATTGTAAATATCTTCCTGGAGTTTTTCAGAAAAACAAGACAGTACCATAAGCTTTTTCGACTTACCATTTTCATGACTTCTTAAAAAGGATAGGTACAAGAAGAATAACTAATTGATGGAAAAGTGTGGAGTTTTTTGTTTGTTTTAGTGCCATAAGACATGTAAACACTAAGAACTCTGTGAATGATAAGCTAATAATGGCTAGTTATTTCTCTTCAAGCCTCTCTTTTCCTTCTTCTGCTAGCTTTGTTTCCAGTAGCTGGAAAATTTGTATATGTAATAATACCTGCTGTGTCACTCAGGTAAAATCTGTTTTGAGGATTTCTAATGAGTTATGATTGTTGTTGCTGTTGTTAGTAAATCAGGTTTTCTTTTCATGGGTTGCAGAGAATATCCGTGTATAACTTGTAAGGTGTCTAAAAGGTTCAGAGTTTAAGGGGCTGTTTTGTTCAAGATTGATGTGTTGGATTGTACTTGCTGCATAGCTGATATTTAACAAATAATTGATGTAGAGTTCACTCTAAAAGCTGCCTGGTTCTATTTTTTGAATTCTTTAACAGGGAGGGATTTTTTTAAATAACGTCTACTTACCATAGAGATGAAAGTAGAGCAGAAGATAAATAGAATACTTTTCCAATAGTGTTTGCATGAGTTAATCACTAGTGAATTTTGTTTCATCTTTCTGCACATACTTGTGCAGCAGTGGATGGTGTTCCAGAGAATAAATCCCATTTAAGCAGCTTTTTATTTATAGTGGCGTGACTTACGCTTCCTGGCATGGACTCTACCTGTGCAAGGAAGCATGCACTCACTGAGCTGTGTCTGCGTGCAGCTCATTCCAAGCTGATGCTGGTTTATGGCTTTTTATAGATAGTTTTAAGTTGAATAAAGTCTGCGCTGAAGAGAATAGTGAATGATGGCTGCTGCATTACTGATATGCATTCATTATGTCTAAAGGACATAATGATAAAGAGTGTAGTCACTTCGAAGATCACTTTTTACCTGTGTCGTGTTTAGGTTTTAGGGAAATAATTTTTTCTTTTATTGAATTTTCCTCTGGATTTTCAGCAGTTTCTCTTCAAATCTAATTTCCCTTTCATTCTAGACATTGTAGTGTCTTCTAAAATTCCTTCCTGTCCCTGGAGAGAGGTATTGGATAGCAGCCTTGCTGGAAGGCCAAGGTTGTCAGATTGCGTGGAAGAGAGCGAGTAAATGTTATGTGTGACCGAGGGTCTTGAGCGAGTTCCAAAATACTGATAACAGACATTGATCAGTATGCTGACCTGACGGGGGGGAGAGAGAGGCATCACAACCTTTTTTTTAAAAGCAATATTCCTGAAATCACATTTGTCGAATTAGAAAGTATGGACTGCGGTTTGGAAAGAAATTTCTATTTGAACACTTCTGAAAATACATGTTTAGAATGAAAGTATAAATTTATTGGAAGCTTCTAAAAGTGGAAAGATGTGGTCATCTTAGATGGGGAGGATTTTTTGTGCTTTGCCTTTTGATTATTTGCTCAGTCCCAGCCATATACTTTCTCAGTTCCCATGCATGTTTTTGACAGACCATCCAAAAGGATGTTTGTCAGTGACATCAGCATCAAAGCTGAGATCCACACAGGATCAGCACCGTATGGGTTAGGCTTAGCACTTGTCTTCTGGCAAGGAGCAGGCAAATCTTTATTAAAATGGTCCCTCTAGACTTTTTCATTGTTGCAACCAAGAAGAAACGTTTTAGAAACAGGAGAATATTGTTATAAACCAGTAAATCTTCCCAGGAAGAGATTAGGAATATGCACTGTCAGAAAATATCTCTTGACTGTCAGGATTTCAGCAAATTCCTCTTTCCCTCTCCCCTAGTCTTTAGTTCTTTTGCATAGTGTTGCTCTGAAATTCCTCCAGATTAGATCTATGCTTACAGAGTGTAATAAAGCAAAATAATTTTGACACAAGACTTGAGCCAGACCAGATTTTTATTAGATAGTTTTCCTGAAAATTGAGGAAAAACTTATCAATAATATCTAGTTGGTTGAAATTTAGTTTGGGTTGATGTTTAAGAAGTACAATTTGGGTCAGATTTCTAAATATTCTGACCAAGGCTGCTCTTTAGTCAGCTGACTCAAAGCCCAGCAGAACTTACACAAACGTAGTATTGATCCTGGAATTGGATTGTTTGTGTCGCTTCAAAATGCTTGATTGTAAGAGCCTGTTTAAGAGTTGTACAATAACTTGGTGTGCCTCTGAGGTCATGTATTTAAAAGACGGAAGCCAGTGAAAATGTAGATATTTAACAGATGGAAACAGAGAGCAGATTACATTGAACCTACCGAAGAGATGTGAAAAACTGTAAGTGGGAATTTTCAGGTTTGCCTGTTAATTCAAGAAGGATCAAGAAAGGGAGGTACAATTTGAGCAGTGATTTCTGTCATACACTTCATCGTGCTTAAACTTCAGATGTATTTAACAGTATCTTTAAAAAATTGTGATTGCAGAGACTGCATAGTACTCTTTGGGGAGTCTCTTATGTTCCTGCAAGGCTACAAATATGTAACCCAAGTTTGTTGTCTAAGTAGACTCATGCTCTGTGTCAGAAATGCAGTATAGCAATATGTATTCACAATTCCTCCTTCTTTATCCCCCTTAAAAGCCAAAAAATCAGTTCCATGATAGAAAAAATCTTCAAGTGTTATTGTCAGCTAAACGTTAATTGGCACAAAGTTCTGTATTGTTCTTGTAAGGGTACAGCTATTGGGGTCTGTAATTTGGCAGCAGCATTACATACGAAGAATTTGGTTATATCAGTGGAAAATTGAGTCTTTAGCTCTTTGTGAGAAATAACTTAATTCAGTGTTTGCATGGCATATTTGGAGCCTGTGGGAAACTTGATTTGCTGGCACTTGTTTCATTCTTGTGTCCATGTGGTAAGCAGTATTAGCATCTGTCCCTGAAGAGACATGTATGCCTGTTGCTGTAGGAGGGAAAATGATTTTAGCTGTTTAAAGATGAATGTGCCCTTAAGGCAAAATTGTGATGATTAGGGATTCCAGAAAATCAGTCTTGAAGGCCTATAAAAAGATGCAGGCCACAACAGAAGGAAATTTTTCAAAGAAGACAGGAGAAATTTTTGAAGTAAATAACTGCATGGCATAGGGAGAGTTAAGAGGCATTTCTCCCTCCAGCCAAACTGGGAACATATTTAGGTCAAGTGCAGTGCGAAGATCCCTAGGGAAAAATGACCAGTTGGCATCATGATCTTGAAACTAATGACTGTAGGAAGCATCAGCACATTCCTGAAATACTCCTTAGTTTCTAAACACTTCCTTTACTATTACTTGAAGAAACTTTTTATTGTGATAGAGTTGGTGTTGCAGTACTATCTTAGGATGTTAACCAGGATTAGGGCATGACTATCAGTCACTGGGCAAGATGAGATAAGGAGACAGTGAAAGTGAAGGGTACAAAATGAAAGATTTATTCTTTCAGTAGTTTTTCTGATATTTTAGGCAGGGTGATTGTATAGAGAATGGTAAATAGGAGGAATGAACTTAGGGAAACAAAAGGATGTGAAAGATAAAAGAAGGATAACGTGAGGAGAAAAGGTATGAGGGAAAGAGCAGCATTCAGATTATTATGAATTTTAAATTGTTTTTCAGCAGACAAGCTGCACAAATGTAATGGGCTATGGTAAATGGCATGTTGGCCTAAGGCTCTTTTCTTCCTTAGCAAATCATGAAGGATCGGTGGATGAATGTTGGGCATGAAGAAGAAGAACTAAAGCCATATACTGAGCCTGAACCAGATTTCAATGACACCAAAAGAATAGGTAAGACTTTCAGAAGGATGTTGCGTCTGATGTACACAGGCAATTTTATCTTGGAAGCCAAACGAAACTCATATTGAATTTGACCTACAATCTCATTGTACAAGTAAAATGCATTCTTTTTATTTAAATGAGAAATTAAATTACAATGGCCTCCTTATAACTACTGTTGTGACTTCACTGAGCTGACATCAATCTACAAGCACAGCAAAAGACAAGTAAGACTACAGAATTTAACAGACTGAAGGAGACAGATCTTGTTATGAGGGCAAAACTTCTTGCCTGCTGTGGTTAGAGAAAGTTACTGTTTTGGCCCAGTAGCTAGTCATAGTTTCTATTTGCCAGTGCTTTATTTGTTGTTGAATAACATTGAATGTTGTATAAATTAGTTGAGTTGTATAATATAGTTGGGAGTTTTCAAGATGAAAATAACAATGAAAGAGAGGAGTTTGTAGCATTTTCTATTTTTGCACAGTGAAGAAACCTCAGTGGGTTGAGTTGAATCTTAGTTACTTGTAAATTATAAGGCTGTTTTTCTATTTTCATTGTTCTTAAGTTGTCAGTAAACCCAAACACTTATTCTGTTGATACATCTGGCTCTTTTTACTTTTAGACATTATGGTCACAATGGGCTTTTCAAGAGAAGAAATCCATGAATCTTTAGTAAACCAAAAGTACGATGAAGTCATGGCTACTTACCTGCTTCTAGGTAGAAAACCACCTGAAGTAAGCACTGTTTACATTTTCTGTTTTGGCCTTTATATGTTGCTGGGTTGAATGATGTTTTTATTAATTATTTCGTAACATTTTTTTTAAAATTGTGATTGATAACTTATTAATGTCTTTCCCTATTCATATCTTCTCGGATATCTTGCTAGTTCCCATATGAAGAAATAAATTAAATCTTCAGTATGTTCATGTTTGCTTGTAAATATGTTGAACTGCTTTTTTAAACAGCTGGCTGTTACTCTGAAGTGCCATGACTTCTAAGTGCTGAGTATTCTTCCTGTCATGTGTGTTTTCAGTTAAAATCTGAAATAGTTAATAGCAGTTATTTTTCTGGCTACTCAGATGTGACATCCTTTATTTCTCAGAAACGTGCTTATCCTTTCTCACTCATATACTGTTTTATAGTATATTTAATTATTTAATAAGGCATTGTATTGTAGGCATTAATAAATTTGTAGTAGAAAGTCTTGTGATTGTTTTGGAATGAGAAGGATCTGTACATCTTTTGGGACCACATGGATTTTTCAAGAAATCAGAGACCAAGGCTTTTTGAAGGAATTTTTCCCTGCTGCTTCATTGGCCTTCCCTCAATTCCAAGAAAGGGTAGATCTGATATGTGCATCCTTGAGTGCATTTTCTCATATCTCTGAGCCAGAATTCCTTTGTGATGGCAGAGCATGGAGGGAATCTGTCTAAAATCATTTTGGCTCAAATTGCTTGGAAGAGGCTATTTGTCTTTTCCTCTGCTCTTACACAGAACTTACACTTGTTAGATAGGAACAGATCAGTGGCCAAGTTACAGACCTTATAAAGACGTTTTGAAAGCCATAAAGAATCTTTTAGTCAGTACTTGCTTTTTTAGTCCTTCTGACTCAGTCCAATGCATGTTAAAATTGTTCTGGAGCTATGAATGCTCTTAGGCTTTAAAATAAAATAAAAAAGACAGGGAAAGCCATTCTGTGGCTTAGGTTTTAAAATAGCACTGTTTTTATTTCTGTCAAGATTCTTCTAATTTTGTTTTGAGCATTCATTAACTACTTAGCTTTAGCAATGTGTTTTTAAAGCACATTAAACACAGATGAAGTGACGAAATTAATCTTGAAGAATATTCAACTCTGGATACAATTTTAAATTTTTTTAAAAAAAGCCTTTGATTGGAACTTTTTGGTTTATAATGCCATTAAAGTACCAGTAGTTTTGAATTTCATTTATTGTTTGAAAACCTGTTTTTCTTGTAGTTTGAAGCAGGTGATTCCTTGTCCAGCAGCAACTTGGGTCAAAGGTCTCGTCCCAGCAGCGACCTCAACAACAGCTCGGTGCAGTCTCCCGCTCACCTGAAGGTCCAGCGGAGCATCTCCACCAACCAGAAACAGCGGCGGTTCAGCGACCATGGTGGGGATGACATTCCAACAAGTAAAGTTGCAAACACAGCTTAGTGGGAATGGGCAGGGTTTTGTGAGCCTGGCAGGGCCCCCACTCTGTGCATTTGTTGTGTAGCTCATCATGTTGTCAGTGTACCTGTATGAACTCTTTGGTAAATCTGGATCCATGCACCTTGCAGATTTGATTCTTTGGACTTTTTACTTGCTTGACTCACTAAATGAGACACTGAGGGGGTGTTCTGTTTAGGAACTAATGGCAGCTATTGCTCTGGATAACCCAAAGGGCAGCAAACCAATTATTTTATCAGTACATTTGGCTGTGGGGCCAAATTGTTTGCTTCCAAGAGACAGCAATTTTGCCAAGTATTCAGGAAACATTTTCAGGTGAAAGTGCTTCTATCAAAAAGGAATACATATTTAAAATGTTAAATGAAAGATGATTTTTTTTTCCTCAGCTGTCAAATTACTATAAATATTTCTAAAATGTTTGGCCTTTTTCTCTGCCTAATTTACATTACTGTATTCTGTGGTTTTTTTCCAAAAAAAGTAACCAATATGAAAATTGTTAGCTGATGTAATTTTATTTCAAAAGAATGTAGAAGTGTACTGATGGAAGAGTTTTCCCAAAACATTTTAAAGAATGATGAGGGGAAAAAAAATTGTGATATTTTCCAAGTATAAACATGCTTGTAAACAAAGTAGGCCTAGGGTTTTCAGAGGAAAATAATCTTTCATAGTATTTAGAAGAAAAGGTATGCAGCAAAAAGTACTAAAAAAAAATTTGAAAAATATCACTTAATTCCTTTTTCATGATACTGTACAAGTTGCATGGATTTAAAATGAGAATTCTAGGTTTTACATGTTGATGTGAAATGGGATGTAATTCTAAACTGCAAATTGATAGTGAAGAGAGAGTGGGTAAAAAGAACATGGGCTGTCACAGCTCAATTTAGTAGGTTGGTCTGTGTGCTGAGTTTGCCGTCAGAGTTGTTCAAATGCTTTTTTTGGACTCGGGGAATTATATTTAGACTACTTTGTCCAAGAAAAATGCTGCAGTGATTATTTTTAGATATTTATTAATTCTATTTTTATTTGGCAGTTGGCCCCTCCATTCCTCCTGCTGTGTCATACACAAAAAGGTCTCAGGCAAACAGTGTGGAAAGTGAACAGAAAGAAGATTGGGACAAGGATGTCTCACGCAAACTTGGCAGCGCTACAGTGGGATCCAAAGGAGAGATGGCTGCAAGTCCACTTGTGGGTCCAGAAAGAAAGAAATCAAGCGCAGTTACAAGTGTGAGTTGGGTGTGCTTTTGCCTTGTTATATTTATTTTTCCCTATTTAAGCAAAATGTGCAGCACAAGGTTACTATACTATGACATAATGGGTACTGAATAAACCACTAAGTCTATTTCTGGTAACTTTTACTGGCAGACAGAAATAGGCTACAGTAGATAGCCTATTAAAATAAACCTTTCCCTTCCCCCCACAACTTTACTTTTTCTAACACTAACATAACAGTAAATGTGAGAATATTTGCACTTGGGCAAACTTCAGTTTCTGTCAAGAAAAATACTGGATATTTAAGGAAAGAACATAAGAATGGAGCCAATATGGAGTGTTCTTCTTCTAGTTTCTAATGCTTGTTTATCTACAAGGAAGTCAAGGGACTTCTGAATCAGAGATTTCATCTGATTAATCCTATATAATATCTCTCATGAACTTTCTCTGTAAATTTGGCTGTTTGGTTTTCTGAAACCACTTCATTTTGGACTTCAGAAATGGAATGAGTTGAGGGGGAACAACCCACTTGTTCCCTGGTGCATGTGCCTGCGTGATTTACAACCTGGCTGTTGTATTAAGGAACTGAACTAGCAAATTAATAATTTCTTAATGCTTCTGTTATGATATTCACAGTTCTGTAAACTGTTATCGTATTACTGCCTCAAACACCTTTGTTCCAAATCGGAGAGTCTGTCTCTTCTAATGTGAAAGCATCTACTTTGCCTTGTGGTAATTCCTGTGCAGTTGTATTGGTGTTTAGGATTCACAGTGAAAAAATACTGCATGGTGTTTAAACAGCTACTTAGGAGCAAGAGTTCATGTGGGGAGGAAAAAAATATCCATGAACCATGATTTAAGATTCAAGTATACTTTGTGCTATTTTGGAGACATGGTCTATTAAACACAAAAGTTCTTGCCAGCTTTTAATACAGTACACTGGCAGCAGGAGTTCTCACTGTCCTTTGGGATTCTGTGTTCTCCCATCTTGGATATTCTGGAAAGATAATGTGCATTTCTACTAGAATTTTCTGAACGGAAAATAAATGCTGAAGTTCATTTAACTCCTAATGTTCTGTAGGCTCTGTCTGCAATACATCTGCACATGCTTTAATTTTTTTTTTTTAATTTTAAATAGGGTTGTTGTCCCCTCACTCCTGCAGAAGTCTCTGAAATTATGGCTGTGTGGATTGCATGCAGGAACTTTGAGTCTTCTAAGATTAGATTTCTTATCTGAGCTTTCCCAAAACTATATTGCCTCAAAGCTGATTAGAGTTGTGTGTGGTACAAGCTGGTATGTCACAAGCATTTCTCTGCTTTGTGAGAACTAATTAAATGGAGTATCTTTGCTATGAAGAATGAGAAATTGATTTACTTGCTAATGGCAACTTCAATATTTCTGCATTTTTAGCTGTGTTACTATTTTGGGGACTTCGAAAGACTTTGTGATGGACATGATTAGGGAATATTGGTGTCTGATATTACAATAGTAGTTCAAGGTTGAGCAGCTTACACAGATAGTGAATATTTAAAACTCAAACATTTAAAGTGAAAAAAGCCAATTTAATGTGGATAACTTTAAAATATTTTTGTATGACTTTGGGGGTAATGTGATGTTTGGAAAGGCAGAATTTCTTGAAAACATATTTATCACCTTCAGTTGTATTCGTGTAACTCAGGAGAGTTTAATTTCAGAAACAGTTATTGCAGTTGTTAATCTTCCTTACAATTTGGCCTTAAAACAGTTTACTAAGTGGTCTCTGTGGGGTCATACTAATGCTGAAAAACTGTAGATGAGGGAGACCTAAACACAGTAAATCTTGCAGAGTTCATGATGTCCTACAGTACCTACGTTTAGGGTATTTGAAATCTTTTGCCATCAGGCATCAGAATGTAATGTTAGCATGGTGCAACCTCTCGCACTCCAGATTCAGTATGTACTATATTAAAAAGTGAGAATTGTATGTCATGTACTAAAGCTAAGCCTTCAGCAGCTAACCTGTGTTTGGTAGGGATGGAGAGAATGTTTGTGGTTATTTTATGAAGTGTATTCAAGCTGAAATTAGTAACAAAGAAATACCATCGGTATTTGTTGCTACAAGACATATTTGCCGTGTTATCTGCATCATAATTTCTGGGTTGACTGACATAGATTGATAGTATTTCCATTTTTCTCTTGAAAGCTCTTTTGGCAGGGGCAACAAACTGGAGCCCTTGTTGGAAAATTATGCTGTGCAGGAAAGCCTTTCAGGCAACCATAGGTGTGTTCTCTGGGATGCCATGTTTGATCCCGGGGCAAATAATACAGTAACACACTATGTGGGAATTGCATAGTAATGCTTAGTAAAGCATGTGTCAGCAAAATTAGATTTCCTTGTGTTCTCTCAGTGCATTCTCAATAGTGCAGTAATGAGATGGTGAATGAGCTATTGGAAAAAACAGCTGATGATATAAATTATTTGTGTTGGCAGATTGACTTAGTACATTTGAAAGCTTTAACAATATACATGAGTGACTGAAACGCTGTTTTGATTTGCTTCTTCCAATGCTTAGAATTTGTACAACATGGTATACAGTAGAAAGGATTTAATTTAACTTCAGTCTTAATTTCCTTCTAGAATAATGTGTTTTCTGGTAGTGGAATGACAAGGAGGAACACTTACGTTTGTGAACGTTCTTCAGATCGCTATTCTGCAATACAGAATGGGAAGGACAACAGGTATTGTTCAGCTTTCCTTGTTTATTAGTTTGGGTACAAGAACTGAGGCACAGAAGAAGCAGGTTATGCAATTAATCAATACCATTATGAATCACAGTGTGAAATACATAAAGTCCAAGTGTGTGTTTTCATCTTCCACTGCTGCTTGTTTGTGGTGAATTTTTAAGCTAAATGTGTTAATTGGCCTTTGCTTCTTTTTGTGGAATCACATTGATTACTGAGGGTTGTCTTCCAACACAGGATGAAGTAAATGTGCTAACAACTAATTGCTAAGTGGGCAGTTATGCTGTGGAGACCTTCAGATGGATTGCTCTCACAGTGTAACCTGATCCTTTTTTATTTCCCCCCTAATCACTCAAAAAGCTGAAATGGTTAAAATTTGTCGATTGTTTTCAATATAAGTTTTTGGCCTAAATATTTTAATAGTAATGGTAGCCAGTTTGTGTCTATTTGTAGGATGACAATTAAGCTCAGTATAGTATGTTTTGTTAAGTAGTATTGTATTTAACACTGCCAGTTAGTCTTTTTAAAAATCTTTTGTTCATCCCTGGTGTTAGTTAACCCCTGTACTTGGCTGAAAAATAAAATACTGGCTTTAATGCAGAGGAATTAAAACTGGATTTTATTTTTTTTAGATTCAAATAACAGGTCTTATTCTGATGCTTTTCAAGCTATTCAAATACAACAGTTACTGTAAAATGAACAAAAAAATTCATTGCACGAAATAGCATAATCTAGGAACTAGTTTTCTTTTTGTTTTCTGTCATAGTGTTTGAATTTTCTAATGATGCATAAAATTTTGGAAATGAGAGAAGTATAGGGTTGTTCATCTACAACAAAATGATGAGCTGTGGAACGCATGAAGTACAACTATTTAATTAAACACTTAAAATTAGATTTCTGCTTTTTAATGTACTTCCTTAAGGCACTTTAATTTCAAATTATTGGATGGGTGCTTTCAAAAGTGTTTTCCCAAATTGTTGTGTATGGTTTCAAGTATTTGAACAAAGGTAGTAACAATCCTTTTTTGAAAAGAAAGAAGATAAGGTGTTTTTTAGGTAGAGGGTTATAATAAATATTACAATACTTTTTCCGATCTGACAAAGATATTTTTTCTTTCAAGAGATTTAATACATAAAACACTATAAAGAGAAGGGTTTTTTTTCCAAAGTTTTTCATTTTACAGTTCAGTTTCTTCTGTAGTATTGAAAGATTCTTAATCCCCGTTCCTTTCATGAGTGCAATGAATATCGCGCTCCGTTCTTCAAGCATATTCTGAAAAATGAGGAAGAATTTTCTGTTGAGTTGCATTATTTGCCTTTCCTATAAGATGTTGTGTTGCAATTGATTTTCGATTTGGTGCAGCTGAATGTCTTGTCATCGAATTATTCGTTTGAAATCTTTACCTCTTTGCTACAGATATTATTTAGCTCTGAGACTCCAGTTGCTAATACATTATTAATGCAATTTCACTTATGCTTGTAGAGGCAAAGCTGTATTTTGCCTTAATTCATCTGACTTTTGTTTTAAAAATTAATGGCACAACAGTTTTGCCACTACTTTCCTCTTTCTTGCCACTTAAGGAAGGAGAAATAAAAGTACTGGTAGAAGGAACTGTACTTTGAAAGGGTTGACTCAATCCAGCAGTGTCTGGCATAGTCCAGAGGAGGACAAATTGGTCTGTTAAAAACCAGTCACTTCCAAGCAATAATGTGACTGCAGTTCCAACTGTTTCACGTTTTAGATGTTTGTTTTAACTGCAAATAAGGGTATTCAAGAAATGAGTCTATTTAATCAATCTATTTAAGTCTTTGAATTTTTTTTCACTATTTTTTATTATGTACTTGTCTTCGTTGTAGTCTTTCTTCAATACTTTGAAAAATGTGTGTGTGAGCTTTAATCTTGGGAGAAATGAAAAGGCCTAACTTAACATATATGGAGAATTCATTTATGGACGAACCTAATTTTCTCAGAGTTCTGTATTCTTTACTTTAGCTGACAAAGGCAGCCTGGTGTCACTCAGTCTTCTGTTTAATTAAACAGTGCTGCTGAGTTCTAAAAGAAGGAATGAGTTATTTTCTCTTTTTTTTTTTTAAGGCATTTTACACTAACCTTTCTTTTCCCTTGTCATTTGTCCATCCCTGCTGCCTTGCTGCCATGGCGAAAGCCTGACGGAAATGTCTGCAAGCAGCACATCCTCTGCAGGCTCTGCAGTGGCCTCTGTCTCCACACGCCCTCGGCATCAAAAGTCTATGTCTGCCTCTGGTCACCCTATCAAAGTCACACTGCCAACTATCAAAGATGGTACTGAAGCTTACCGACCAAGGTAACAGATTAATGGGCATTTCTTTATTGCTGTGCACTTCAGAAATGCTGCTGTTCAGTTCATGACAGACCTCAAAATGTTTGTAATCCAGTCAAAACCACCACATTGTGTTCTGGTTTTAAACAGGAGCTTACTGGAGTATTGTGGGTATTACAGATGATTTAAGCCTGGTTTTGTTCATGGTACATGTTTGCATACAGTTAAAGAAGTTCCCTGACTGCCTCCCTCTGGAAACTTCTAGAAAACTTAAGTAGTTAAAAATTTGACTACTTTAGATGGGAATGTACAACGCAGGCCACCATAAATTGAAATGAAATACCAGAATGTTAACCTCTCTGATTTGTAGGTTGCTAAGTTCATTGGTGTCTAAAAGCACCACAGTATAGTTATTCTTACTATTAACTGCCTGAATAGCTTTATACACTTATTTCTGTCAGGTTATGACTTAAGAAATATTCAAAGTTTTCTGGGAGTGCTTGTGTTAAGGGTGCTAATGAACACATTTTTCCGGAGGAGAGCTGGGGACACTTTCAGATCTGGCTACAGAGTTTTCTGCCTTTTTCCTCTTGTCTTATTATCTGTGTATACTTTTTTTAACAGCTCTAATACTTGAGATAGAAATAATCAAGAGATAATTTCATTGTAAAATCAAACTGAGTATGAATCATAAAAGCAAATCAGTAGCACGTTTAAAAAGAATCAAGAGCAAGGTTTCTTTTCCATCTTTGAGAAACAGTTGTCATGTAGGAGGGCTTTTAGCCTGGTCTTTCTTGTTATTTATGCTTCTGTTTTCCCAGCAGTGCAACTCAAAGAGTGCCTGCTGCCTCCCCATCTGCTCACAGCATTAGCACTACCACTCCAGACCGGACCCGCTTTCCCCGAGGCAGCTCCAGCCGAAGCACTTTCCACGGGGAGCAGCTGCGGGAGCGGCGCAATGCCACCTACAATGGCCCACCCGCCTCGCCGTCCCATGAGACCGGGGCGTTCGCCCACGCCAGGAGAGGGACATCCACTGGCATCATCAGCAAGATCACCTCCAAGTTTGTTCGCAGGTTGGTACCTCGAGTTTTAAGAGAAAAAAAATTACAAAACCAGGGCTTAAATTGCATAGTCTTTGACAACTTCCAGTTTAACTCTGAAGTAAATATAAATTTAGTTAGGATGCTGCTTGGTTTGTGTGTTCCTTCCAGAATCTGCCTTGTTTCATTTCTCTGTATATATTGTAACCATTGTTTGACCAGCTGTTCTGCTTCTTTCTCTTAAAGGAGCAAGAGAATGCTGCTCAAAAGGGGCTTTTGCTCCTGTTTCACAGCTGTGATACAATTAAATTAAAATCAAATTCATTTAAATACTAAGAACAGTGACTTCAAAATGAGTCATTATTTAATGTTAACGATATTTTTCTTTTTTAATTGGATGCAGTTTGTTGCAAGGGCTATATTTACAATCATTTTATTGCTGTGCTTAAAAGGAGTAGGTAGTCACAAGTTATTTCAGATAATTCTAAAATCTGTGAATAAATGAGAAGTTAGAAGCAGGCAGAAATCTGGAATTGGGGAAATAATAGTATTTCAGTATCATACAGCTTGTTTTATTATGTCACCAGCTTCTTCAAATGTAAGTTCAGGTTTCTGAAAGAAGAAAACCCACACATCCTGGATCTGCATTCATTCCTGTGATGATGCTATCGGTAATAATACTCTGAGGAGAGGTGCTGAGAAAGATTTTCAAATACTCTGTTTAATATCAAGTGACTATTGACTTAGCAGTCGCAAGGGCTTTCCCAAAAGAGGACTTTATTTTCAGTTTGCCTCTTGCTACCAGTTATTTATCTATTAATTCTCAAGCCTGTTTATGGATGTGTCCATACTGCATTATTCTCAACTTTACAACACAATTACGTCATGGAAATTTCTCTTTCCCTTGCAGGATCATGCTGTTATGCACTAAATTCTATCACTTGCTTGTAGGGAAATAAATTGAAAGCTAGGTTAAGCTAGTAGTTGCAAATTTGTAAGTAAAATATCATTAATTGCATGATGTGCTACTACAAGGGAAGAGAGGAAGCTTGAAATGCAGTGATGTTCCTCACAAAATTGATTTCACATGGTGAGCTGATAGTGCATTAGTGTGTGTCTAAGCAATACCTGCTATGAAGATCTAAAAAGAAAAAAGTGTATGAATTATTTTCTTTTTCCAGAAACCTGACCATACAGGACTATGAGCGTCCATTATTGCTAACTCCAGCACTTACACAGTTGCAAGGAGAGAATTGTTCTTTGATTTTAAAGAGCAAAAAACCATTACAGCAAAGTTAGTCAACTGTTGTCAGTGTAGATCTCTAAACGGGAAGAAAGGTATTTTCTGTTGAGTAACTAACCAATTCCAAGAGCACAGGCTGCTTTTTTGTGTAATAGCTCTGTTATTTTCAAGGAATGGTATCTTGATTTTTAAGAGTTAGAGCAAAGAAATATTTTCTTAAATAATATTTTAAACTATGTGTTTAGAATTAACATGTCTTAAATTGATATATTTTAAATTTGTCTTTATTATGGAAGGTTTTATACAATTTCCTAATATGTTTTACACTTTTAAAAGTATAATTTGTCACAGTCTTGTAGGGTGTGTGTTTGTTTTGTTTCTGGTGGTGGTGGGGTGTTTTGTTGTGGTTTTTTTTTTTTAATTTGGGTTGTTTGAGACTTAATGGCTGGGATTATATGGGTGAAGGTCCAGGGGATTATTTTTTTGCTGTTCTTTGAGTTGGATCACATACCTTAACTTCTGTACTGTTCAGGAAATAATGGTTTAAAGCATACTTTGACTAGAAGGTGTCACGAAAGACATTTTTTACTAACTTTTGAAAAGGGTAAATGCGTTTTCTGGTAAGTATGTAAAATAAATGCATAATGAGAATGCTTAGTGAATAGGGTATTGAAGTATTTTGAATCAGTGGTTTATGTCAAATGATACTTCCCTGGTGTTAGTTACTAAAGTATTTGTGTTTTGAAGGTAGTACATGAATCAGGTAATTGAAATTGGGTGCTAAAATGTTGGTACAGCAGCACTAGGAACATACCTAGGTGGCTTACACAATCTGGGGATATATTTCAAGTTAATTCATGCTAAAAAGACATGAAACAGTTCCTTGCAAAGCACAGCTCTAATGCAACGAATTAAAGATATGTTTAATCTCGAGCTCTCTGGTAGTCTCATTGAAGTCAATGTAACAGCTGATTTGCTTAAAGTTAAGCAGATCTTGAAGTAACCTTCCTGAACTGGGCTTCAAACATTTGGTCTCACAAACTCTGAGGCACATCTTATTGTTAATTGCTTGAGTGTGCTTAAGCATAGGCTTGTCTCAAAGTGCTTTCAGGACTGAGACACAAAGGCCTGACCCACAAGGGTGCAGAGTGGAGCCCCCCCTGGACCACCTTGACAAACTGCTCCTCTGTGCTTGCTGGAATTACATGTGGCCATTGCTCTGTCTGCAGTAGGTTCAGAACAACATGTTAATTTTGCCATCAATTGGGGAACAAAAAGTAAAACAGTTACGTGTCAGAGCTGAAAAAAGCTAAGGTGTCATAAAGGGAAACTAAAATAACAGCTGTGAAAAAATTCTATTAAACAGTATTAGGCTTGACATTATTATACTGATTTTTTTTTTGTCAGTAGCTATTTAACATTGTTCTAGGTGTAGGTTTTCTTAACTTTTATTTTTCACCTTTATCATTCAATCTCAACCTTAACTTTGTTTTGAGGGATCCAAGTGAAGGCGAAGCCAGTGGCAGAACTGACACCTCAAGGTGAGGAGTCACTATTAATACTTCGCTCCTAGGTCTTTCGAATCAAGTGATTTCTTTAAGCCTTTTAATCAGGATGTAAAAGAGAATAGTGCTTAAGTATTCTGTATTTCAAAAATGTTTTCTATCTGGGGGGAGGGGGTCTTGGTGAGGTCCTTTATATCCCTCATTTCTGCTTTCTTGCGAAGTATTTAATATAAAACTTTATGTAACTGTATTCCTTTGAATAATAAAGCCCCCTGTAGGAGTTAACCAATCCTTTAGGCACTTAAAATCGTGTTTTGACTTACAAATATTTAATGGTGTTTACTTTTGGTTTCAGTGGACAGTGTAAATACTTCGTGTGTCTGTGTGTATATATGTATCTATTAAATTTTTACTGTAGTTACATACTGTGCTCATTACTAAATCTGCTGCTTGCCGTGAGTAAACACCTTATAGTCCCTGAGAAATGATTGTCACTTGCTCTGAGAAATACAGCAAGTGACATTCAAACAAAAGGGGTGGTGACTGCCAAATATTGAATTTCTGTGGCAACCACTGTACGCATATCTATAGATGCTTTTTTAGCAAGAAAACATTCCTTCATACGCTCATTTTCCAGTATATCTGCTCTTTTGCCATGTTTTAGCATTTGGGTCTGCATTTTTGGTGTGCTTAAGCACAGTGCATACCTCTATATTTTTCTGCTCTCTAACGAACAGGCATTGTAGTTTGCGTTCATTCTAAACTGGTCACTTACAGAAAGTACTGATTTAGTTTTCAAAACAGAAAGCCTCTATATAAAAAAATAAACAGCACATTCTTAATAGGATACACTGTATGTAATACACAATGCATTTATCTAAGTTAGCCCTTTTCAATTCAGAGTCTATTAGCTGTCAAATTCTTGGATGTGGAAAGGGAAAAGAGACTGAGTGCTCAAATGAAATGTGAAGTTGCTTTCAGCTCTTGCTTTCATTCTCTAGCTTTCTCTGCTTTTTGTCATCCTACAGTGTCTGTTTTGGGCTAAAAAAGTCATTTGAGATCTCATCCCTGCTCTATCCCTGCTTTATCCCTTAATATCAATGTGGTTCTCTGGGGGTCACACAAAGTTAAACTAAAAGTGCTTGTTTTGACTCCTCTCTGAATAATGACGGTTTATAGACTCAAAATGAGAGCAGCACCTTTCCCCAGTGATGGATGGGGAGGCATCAGCATCAGGAGTACCTGGGGCAAGAACAGATACAGCTGACTGTGGAATTACTTCAAAATAATTAGTGCTGGCTCTCAAAATATTTTTTGCAATGAAACAACTTATCTTTTTGATAAGGAAGCATCGGACTTAAGGGCATTAATTGGAAATTGCTCCCTTGCAATTTTGTCCTTTATCAAATAAAATACTTTGTGTCTGTATTTGTAAAATACACGTCACTGTTTCTTACGTGTAAAAGCTGCTGGCCATGTACTCAAATGGTGACCAACAGGCTGTTCACAACCAAATTACAGTTCAAAATTCTGCCTCATCAGTTAAAATAAAACACGTTATTACAAGGTCTTTTGACACAGAGAGAGGTCAAAAATCTAAATAAATACAAAACGGGGGGGAAGGCAGAAAAGAGGGGAGGGAACCAACTAAAGACTTGAGAATTGCAGGGTGGGACTTCTTTCTCTGCTGCTTTTACACTATGATTTCTGCTTCAGGATTGTGTCCCTCAACTTCAGTTTTGTTGGTGTATGGCATGCTGCAGATTATGAAATCAGCAGAACTTCAGTCATGCTTTTACATAGATTCCACTTTCTTTGGAGCAGTATGGAGTAACTTGTGTCTGCTGCAGTTACCATTGCACATGTTGTCATCAGAACATTGTGGAGCAAGGGTTTCCAAACTTGCTTTCCTGTGTGCCACTACTGTGGCATGGTGCTGTGCTGAGCACATGCGTGCAGCACACGGGGCAGGACTGTTCCAGCAGTGTCCATCCAACTCCCTGAATTAGTTTGCCTGTGCCTCGTGGCATCTCAATGGCAGTTTAGAAACCCCTGTTCAAGAACTGTATTTCTCTTCTCTCTCTCGGCTACACTGCTTTGGTTTTGACTTTGCTGTATGTCACTTGTTCCAGGAGTGTTTCTGGGGAGCCTAAAGACAGAGAGAAGGAGGATAGCAAAGATTCGAAGCCACGCTCCTTGCGGTTCACGTGGAGTATGAAGACCACGAGTTCTATGGACCCGAATGATATGATGAGAGAGATTCGGAAAGTGTTAGATGCCAATAACTGTGATTACGAACAAAAAGAGAGGTTTTTGCTCTTCTGTGTCCACGGTGATGCACGACAAGACAGCCTTGTTCAGTGGGAGATGGAAGTCTGCAAACTGCCACGATTGTCGCTCAATGGAGTTCGCTTCAAGAGAATATCTGGGACTTCTATTGCATTTAAAAACATTGCATCCAAGATAGCAAACGAGCTCAAGCTGTAAAGAGAACCTAAATTCTTTGGGATCAGGGAAGATTCATACATGATCTACACTTTGAATGTACTGGTTTCGCCTAATGTGATTGGCCTGTGAAACTCCCCATGTAGAAATTGCCCTTATTGCAATAAGGTTATACATAGTTATTCAGAATTGTAAAGTAAATCCAGTATGACCTATATTAAATAACTGTAGCTAAAGAAGTTATGTTCACATGTACAGGTAAGTATATAGAGCATTCTGTTCATTTTATGTTCATAGAGTTGTATAATAAAAAGATGACTGCTTAAATTCAGATCTTGTATAGTTGTCTAGATTTCTGCACAGAAATGTACGTTTGATGCTTTGAGTTGGAAAAGTTCTTCCCTGTCATTTACATTTTTGGTGGGTTTTATAAGTCTTACCTCTACCATGCGTTTTTTAAAAACTTGTGTCCTGAGTCAAATGCACAAAACTAGTTTTCACAACTGTAGCATGACCATTTTTAATTATTTAAAAATTGTTCATGAGATGAACCAGAAGTCGATGAGTAATTGGCTTTTGTTCTATGTGAGACTGTTCCTGCTTATCTTTGGCTCTTATCCTTGTTATTGGACAGTGTTTAGTTGGAAAAAAGAGACAAACGTTTACAGTGTTGGCACTTACTGTTTAGAAACTTTGTCCTGCCTTTGGCCAGCTCAGAGCTGTGGGGGAACAGAAACCAGGCATAAGTGATTTCTGTCTGCAAATTCCAGTGCTTATTCCCATGGCCCATTAACAAATGTAGCACCAAAATGGAGAACCGGAATTACTTCATTTGAATATCTTGGTGTAAAATTTCACTTATTTGCTGCCTTCAGAATACTAAAAATTCCATTTTATGGAACTCTATTAACATTGGGACTGTTTAATAGCACAAGATAATCTGAAGTGTTGACCAATTGTGTAAGTTAATAATACCGCCTCAGGAATTAGCTTGGCTTTTGGAACATGTGCCCCCAAAGAGTACATGCAAATCCACATAATATTTTACAGCTAAACATACATTGTTTATACTGATAAATTGTTGATTTATGCTTTTGTGGTTGTACAGTTTGTTCCCATGTAACCTGTTTGTGTTTAATATTTTACCAGATTTCTTGTATTTATTCCACATCATTATGCCTGTAATGTGCAGCTTTGTAATTAGGCACTTGCCTACAGAAAAGAAAAAAAAAAAACCAGCCCCACTTTCTTTTTCCTTCATAATTAATGATTATAAACTATGTAAAACCACTAGTACTGGTACATTTTAATACTTGTTCTTTTGTACTGAATTAACCATAGAGGTTGGTTGTGCAATGTTATTTAATGTTGTAATTACTGTAATATCAACAAATGGGCCCCATCTGCACACTCTTGTGAAGAATAGAAAGTTCATTAAGAAATTGTCACTTTAAAAAATAAAAACTAAAAAAAAAGCTGTGGTAAACTCTGTAACCCTAAGTTAGAAAGCTGTAAGTGTAGTAAATGTGCCATTCTCTAATGGCTTCTTGACTGAGATGGACTTTACATACTGTACTGTGATGTAGCTTTCCTATGTAACAGTTATGTTCGGAAATGGACGTGTATTGTTGCCTTAGAAAAAGGGTGGTGTTTGGAAAGAAAGAACTGTAGCCCCTTTTCTTTTTTTTTTTATCTGATGTTCATTGAAACAAAATCTGATGCAAGTCATCTTGATTCACTGGTGCACTCTATTAAAACTTACTTGAACAGTTCTCATACTAAAATACTTGTTGTTTGCCCTTTATAAAAGCGCAGTCATTACTGCAGGCAGCAAAACAGTTTAAAGGTGCACAGGCTCCATCTTCAGCATGGTGTGAATTCAGGATTAGCATTGCATGGGTTCAGTGGTCCTGCACTGTTCAGAAACTATCAGTGGTTTAGCACTGCTTAGAAATGGATGTCCAGGAGCTTTTACCAGGAATTCACCAAAACAGCCTGGGGAGGAGGGGGTTGTGTGTCTGCCCAGTTTACCCATAACTGTCCATAAATGCTCAATTTTTCTTTAAAATACACAACTGGAATGTAACAGTGATGCTAATCTAAGGTCGTGTATGAACTTGGTCATGAAACAAAACCCTCTGCCTTTTCAGAAGGTTCAGGGGAAAAAATATAGGTCATGCTGTGAGACAGTAGATTAAGTACTTAGGAAAGCTTCCTGCTTTACAGGCACTGTTTTTCCATGGCTAACTTTGCCCTAGATTGTCGCTGGTTTTCACCGCTCCATATAACCAGACAATGCAATGTTCCAGAAAACACACAGAGCTTTTCCAGAGGACAGAGCTGACTAATTTAGGATAACTCTCCCATGAAACATGGCACTGCCAATTTAATGTTTATAGATCAGGGCAGTTTGCAAATAGTGTTCTGTCCAGTGACTGCCAGCAGTGTGAAATCACCCTGATTCCTAAATCCTGTTGCCCTCCTCCTTTTGCCTTGCTGAAAGATGAGCTGTGACCCACCTCCTGTTCTCCATAGCACACACACCAGGAGCTTCCTAAAGGACACAGGCTGAGTGCTAAAGGTGTAAGTGCATACAAGTGCAGCATCGGCTTTCCAAATCTGCTGCCCCAGCAGGAATCAGAGGGGAAGACTGGAGAAAGTTCTGAAAAAAGTCTCTGGTTTTACTGGCAAGCAGTCTTCTTAGTCTGGGATCAGTGAGATGGTGCCTACCCAGCCTCACTGCCTGGTTCTGGGTGCCCTCAACAGCTGCCTTGTGCTGGACCTGTTATGTGTTAGTTACTCCTTTGGTAAGAGTGGGATAAGCTGCATTTCAGATCCAAATGTTCCCAACTTCCATGTGGGAGGGGACTGGTGTGGCATTTTATCAGCACAGCTTTAACTTTAGAAATGTGGAAGAGTTTTAAATGCCACATCATGTTTCCCAGCTCTAGGCAGGGATAGGGATGCCTCGAATCTTCAGAGGCCTCATGCATTCAACTGTAGTTTGTTGGGAGCGTCTCTGGGTGGTTGGGATGGGTAGAGGGTGAGCAGTGGGGTTACTTGCATGGTTCATCTGCATTATTTCTTTCAAGATATACAGACATGTCCAAATTTAGTGCATCTCTTTTCACACAATCCAGTTTAAAAACATTAAAATGTATGTAAGTCAGTGAAAATACAATAAACAGTCATTCCTGGTCCACTGAATGAATGACACTGCTGGAGAACCAAGTGGAGTCATTAATGCCATATGGTTATTTTAGGTTACATCCAAAATTCCAGGAGCTGTTTAGACATGAGGTTTTGGTACCTGGTGTCACACACCTAAAGGTACCTTGGACCTATGCATCTCAGAGCATGTTGTGATTCCCCTGCCACCAAGCAAATGGAGACACTAAATCTCAGCTGAGAGATGTATTCTATGAGGTTTTTAAAAGTTGAGTTTTGGAAAAGGAAGCAAACTCGTGAGGTACAAACCCAGTCCGTGGGAAAAGGCCTGCCCCTCTTGGGAAGATGGTGAAAGTGACCTCTGAGCTCTCATTTATGGGGTAGAGCACTTCTGTAGTGACAGTTCTGAGACTTAGCTCTCATCTTCCGCCCTTCTGGGACATGGCCCCGCTGTTCTTTACACAGCTTTCCGGAGCTGTGAAGGTGGTCCTTGGGGCAGGAAAGAATGTGAAGTGCAGGATTTACTTTCCCGAATGTTATGCACACATCGCAAGGAGGCATGGGTTGAAGGCTTTGTTCCTCGGTAAGAAAAATCCAAGGGAAAGGATTAGTCTGTCTCTGTGTTGCGTGTGCTTGTCCATAGTGTTCGTATGCGTATCAAATGTTGATAAATACACCAACTGGTTTAATAAGTTGTATCTATCCTCCCTATACAATTTTGCATTTCTTGATGTACCCCAGGTGAGGAACACCGCTTAGGAGAGGCAGCTGTTACACTGCAGCACCCCAGCCGCAGAGGGGCTATCACAGCTTCCCCCAGCACCTAGGCAAAAGTCACTGAGAAACTTCATCGGCACTTTCCCCTTAGCCAGGGGTAGCCGAACGTAGCCCAGGATGCAGAAGAGGCTGATCACCTGTGCCTTTAGGAGGAACACCTATAACTGAGGGATGTCCAGGGAGCTTGACTTCTTTCTCTGGCGGGGAAAGAGCATGACCTCCTGGAGAGGTGCTGCCGTGGGCCGGGCAGTGCGTGCGGCGCCAGCGAAGGAGCTTCCAAGGGTCTCGCCGGCCCTCGCGGCGCCGAGGCCGAAGCAGCCCGGGAGCGGTGCGGAGCTGTGCCGCCCCGTCAGCGCTCACCTGTCCCCGCTGAGCTGACGGGCTCGAATCCCGGACTCCTGTAGCAGCTCCCGCCTTCCCGGACTACAGCAGCGGCAGGGCCGGAGTCCGGAGCCGGGTGCACCGCCTGTCCCGGGCGCCTCTTCCCGCAGCCGTCCCGCCCCGGGGAGGGGGCAGCGGCCGCCTCCGGCCACACCTGTGGCGCAGCAGCGGAGGAAGCGTCCGAGGTCGGCGCAGACGGGTCGGCGCCCGGCGGCACCATGACGGTGGGTGCGCGGCTGGGCGCCAAGGTGAGGGGCAGGTTCTCCCGCCGCGGGCCCGGCGACGACCAGGTCTCCATCCTGCCCGGCGAGGAGGAGGAGGCGGCGGAGGCTGGGGACAGCGCGGGGGCCCAGCGGCCGGCGGCACTGCCGGAGGAGGAGGAGGGCGCCGGGTGCAGGAAGGTGCGCTTCGCCGTCCTGCCCGGCTCCTACGAGCCGCTGCGCCCGCCGCGGGCCCCCGGCAAGCGGCCGTACGGGAAGCGCCTGAAGAAGTACGGGAAGGTGAGGGCACAGCGCGCCTGGGGCGGCCGGAGCGGGGACCCTCGGCACGGGGGCTGCGGTGCCGGGAGGGCAGCGGGGCCTCGAGGGCAGCGGGGCCTCGGCTCCGACAGTTCCGAGGGGCTCTCGGAATGTCCCTTATCCCCCAGGCATTTCAGAACCAGCGCCCGGCTCCGAGGTGGGGACCAGGGCTTGCTCTGGACCTGACCGGGAAGGAGCCGGTGCTGCTGGGGAGGGCCGGACACCGACCCTCGCCTGGATCAAAGAGCACAAAATCTGTCTCTTCGGAGTGAAAATGACACTAAGCTGATCCTTGTGACGGGTGCTTTGCCTTGCTTGATTCTGCGTTTCTCTCGGCGTCATTGTTTCAAAACTATTCCTTAAAACTTCCAGTTAATTGGCCTGCATTTTTTTCCCTTCCACTGAAGTGCCCGAAAGAAACGATAAACAGCCCTGCAGGACATTCCTTGGCCAAGGTGACCCTTAGAAATCACTGCTGTGATTTACAGGAAAAAAAATGCAGTTTGTTCTTCATCTGTAACAGCTATTTTGGATCAAAATTGTTCTTTTGCTTTCCTGTGTGGGAAGTCACAAGTCCTACAGTCTGGTGGTTTGGTTTTCTTCCCACCGGAAGACGGTGCTATGCAGAAGAATTCAATTGTTTTTCTCTTGTTCATGTCACTTAAGTACATCTCAGGTATGTCTTGGATATTCGTAGCAAAAAATAGTTTCTGTGTTAGCAGGAGAAACCTGTCTGTTGTCAGGAATCCTTTCCTGCTGCTGAGATTACAGATGTCAGCATGAGACATGACTTTCTACTGCATTCTATTAAAAAACCATGATTTTGGTAAATATATGCTTGCTATGTCTGACATGCAGAAAATGCCATTAGCTTGGCAAAGCTACTTTTGAAATTGAGTTTACAGATGTCAGCGTAGTCAGGAGCTGCCTCTCAAATCCTACGGTTTCATACAGAAATGAACAGAATATTTCATTCTTTCGTGATGAATTTGATACTTTGAGTTTCCAGCCCTGTATTTTCCAGGTCTCATGCTGTAGGAAGCTGTCTCAAGCTTGATCTGTACTGCACAGTTTTGTGAGCATTGTTATGTTGCAGCAGGTCATCGCTTTGCTGTTGGTGTAAGGGTACTTTTAACGGTGTTAGAGCACAGGTTCGTTCTTGGGCACTGCGTATTCCCTTTTGTGTTGGTCAGATGACATTCCCATGGGGAAGGGTTGCCAGTTTGGCTTTGGCATAAAGAACAACTCATGAAAGCACAGGTTGAGGTCTGGGTAGGTAAGTGAAGGGCAGGAAGGGGGAAAGAAGACTCCAGTGTGACATAGTGAGGCAGGGGCAGATGTGGGAAAGGAAGGCCCTGCATCTCCTCCTCCAGCCTCAAGATCTGCCCCCAAGCTCAAGCTGCCTTTTTATTTTGGCATCTTAACTCCTTTCCAGTAAGTTTCCATAGGAGTAAAACCAGCAAAGTTCAACTATGTAGTAGCATCGTAACAGCTGAAGGTTTTTATGTGCCAGCACCTCTGTAATCCAGTTTCTGAAATCATAGGACTATAAGAGATATTGACTGGATTTCACTGATTTAAAAGTATTTACTCAGATTCAGTGTTTTCCATGTTACAAGAGGTCATTTTAATCTAGTCCTACACAACCATAAAGAGTTACTAACAATTAATTCTGATATTCCTCCAAATCTGACCACATTGTGTTAATTCTCCAGTCGTGAGCAGCCACATGAGCAAAAACTATCAAAAGTGAAATTAAAATTAGATTAAGGTTTTCAGTTAAATAATCCATGGCAAGTTTGTCTCTAGTGCAGTATATAGATGAGTTATTAAGTGTGTACAGATGTGGACAAAAACATATCTTATTTAAAAAAAAAAAATCTTTTTTTGACAAAAAGCAATGAAATTTCCCTGAAAGTATTCTCAGTGATTACTGCCTTCTTGTTCAGCTCCAGTTTTAACACTTTATGAACTTCTAGGAGTTACTAACATAGTTAGAACATGTAATGTGGGAATTATGTACTTCTACAAACTAGGGTGAATTTAAACTAATTTTATTCTTGAATAGAATCACATATAAAAGCCTGGCTTCCTGTGGAGGCTGCATCTGTTCAGTTTAACTATACCCTGTGGGTGTGTATGCCTATATAAAAATAGATGGTAAAATGTTTTTCCACTCTCCAGCCCTCATTAGCTGTGGGAGAATTTCATTTTCTGGGGCCATGATGTTGGCTGTCGGAATGATTTTGTGTGAAGGTATTTTCTATCACCTTGCCTTTTTTTTGTCCCTTTTTCCCATCTCTCTCCCCAGAACGTTGGCAAAGTTCTGCAGAAGGGTTGTCACTACTTGGTGGTCGGCCTGCAAGGATTAGCAGCAGCCTATTCTGCTCCCTTTGGAGTGTCAGCACATGTGGCATCCTTCGTCCGCTAGCGCAGCTCCGTGTGCCCCCCGGGAGAGGACACGAGGCCGTTGCTGCTTTCTCAGGATTAGATTTGAGACCCGGATCTGAAAAACCTTTCGGACCAACAGCCCCGAGCCCCTGCGCTACGCCCTTTCCAAGACTGCGTGCTCTTCTCTGAAAAAAATTCCAGCGTTTTGTAAAATCAGATCGGGTCAAAGAAGCGTAAGGATGAGAAAATAATCTTTGATTAATTGAACTGAAATTTGTTTTCAGGCATGAGTTGGTTTTCTAGAGCTTCGTGCTCGGAGTGGAAGGGAGCCAAGGATGGACGGAAAAGCAAGTAGATGAGGGAGAGAGAAATTAAGGAAAACAGAGGATGGGAGAGAAGCTGGGGAGGTGGAGATGAGTTAGGGTAGTGAGAGGAATTGTCAAAGCAGTGGAGGAAACAGATAACAAAGGATTAGGAAAAGATAGTCTTTGGTTTTCTGAGATTCTGAATTTGATAGTATTTTTTTACCTGAGAGGGTTATGATTATGAGTGTACTTAAAAATATACTTGGACATAAATGGAATGTGGCCTGAGACATGGAGGGCTTTGCTGCATCGTGGTTGTTCATTTCAAACACTGGACAGAATGAGCCTTTAAATAAAATCTTAAGAACAATGTAAAAATCCAGAAGGAAAATGAGGTGTGTATTTGTGATTTTGGGACATTAAAGGCTCACTGTGATCAACATTTTAAAATTTTCCTCTGCTACTATGAAATCTGCATATATTTTTTTACTGAGAATGGAGTTTGTATGTGATATACCTGAATCTAGAAACTGAGGCATTTTACACCTCATTCTGTGGTGTTCACTAGGGGAAAAAAATTGATTACCAGCTGCATCTGAGAAAAAAAATGTACATACAGCATTTGGTACAAGAACGTACAAGTGTAATGTATGAGAATGGGGCCAAATAACCTGCCAGCTCCATTTTCATTTCTGCACTTGGAAGCTGTAAGCAGAGGATGTCAATATCAGGTGCCTCAGTTCAGTGATGTGGATGGAGCAGCTTCCATGTCACACCTCCAGGGATATAAATCTTGTATTAATGACACAAGAACAAGGTGGTTTATGGGCCTTAAAAATTCTGTGGGGTTTGTTTGTTTGTTTGTTTGTTTCTGTCAGTCTTTTGTGGTAGTTGTAAATGACTTCCCTGCTAGCACTTTCTCTGTATTATATATCCTTCTAGTTTTGATGGTGTTTTTGTAATCAAGGAGTTGACTTAACTGGAAAAAAATGCCGTTCACTTTCTTTCTTTGCCTTTTCTGAACAAAGGAGTTTGTATGTCTTGGCAAACCACACTGTATTTCTTTTAAATGTAGCAAATGAATCAGATGGGGGGAGGTGGGGTGGGGTGTTATGCTTTTTTCTAACTGGACTGTAAATAAAAGCCACGAGATCCATATTGTGTTTTTACCTACACACGTAAGTAAACGCACAAAGGAGGAGTTTCTCAGCGGCAGCCCAGCCAGCAAGGCGAAGCTGCAGTGTAAACTTCCCACGTTGTTTTGCCTGCAGCCTCAGTGCCCTTGTAGGACATGATTGTAGCCCAGACTGTGTGGAAATTCTCAGGAACAGCCAGGTGTGGAGATGAGGCTGCCAAGGATCTAAGGCTGCACAAGTTGGGGTAGGAATAGCCACAAAGGGATTTTGTTCATTGATTTCATGCCTTCAGTTGTTTCTCTTGAGGCTTTTTGTGGGGACAGACGTGTCCCTCTGATCTGCCCCACCAGCATGCCAGAGGGCTGTTGATAATGCAGTAAGAACGGGGCTGTCCTTAACACCGACATGCCACACCAGCCTATGGAGTTTGGGATTAACTTCAGATTTTGTTACAACACTCCATGTTTTACAGTGCTCTTACAGCATAAATCATTAGACCTTTTTTCAAATTACTAAAGCCATGCAGGGAGAGATTTGTGTCTCCATTTTTCTGTGTGGAGTGAGTGTCCCATCTATTTATCTCTGTGTCTCCTGACTAGTAAGGCTGCTCCCTCATTGCAAAACACAGGGTCCAGCCCATTCAGACCTTCCACAAAGGTAAACATGAACCTTAGCTCCTGAACTGCTCAGCACAGTGGACTTTTGCCTGCTGACATACAGCCTCTGCTCACCTGGTGCAACTTTAAGGGAATAACCTGGTTGCTGTCCATACAGAACCTGAATGACATGTACGTGGTACTTCTGTGTGAGCCTGAGAAACGAAAAGCCTCAGGCATATTGATGAGTCAGCTTTGGCTGGCCAATGTTTCAAAAGTAGACCAAAAACAAAGAAAGAGGAGAGAGAAAGAAAAAGTGAGTAACCTGTGCTGTTGCAATAAACCAGCTAATGATTTATTTTCCTCCCTCAAAATGAACTGATGGTTCTCACTGAGGCTACCAATTAGTGCTGCCTATCAGTTCTCCTTGAGCAGTGATTCACTCCTCAGCTCCTGAAGGGCATTTGTGAGGCCAAGCCTTGTCCTGAGGGTTTGCTACTCTCTTCATTAGCCCAGCTCATGCAGCAGTGTCTAGAAAATCTGAATCCAGAGGCTGAGGTTCATTTTTCAGCTGGGTGGATGGCAGAGGGCTGTACTTCCTGTCAGTCATGGCAGCATCCCTGTTGGGCCAGGTCTGGCTTAGCTACGATGCAAACAGGTGGGACAGGGCAGGTCCTGCAGCTCTGTTGCTAAATGTTGTCTTGGTGACATAAGAGATGAGGAAATATTCCCTGACCACCTCAGCATCAGCTGGCAGGCCATCTGCTCAGCTAACAAGAATGGGCAGCCTCCATCTGAAGCAGAGCTGCCATGCTAGAAGTCTGCATGTGAGTTGAGAGAGAGCAAGATGTTGGTGATGGGGAGGAGGCTGGGATTGGTGAGGAGCCTGGGACTGGTGAGGAGCCTGGGTTCCCAGCCCTGGCAGGTGCCAAGCCAGCAGGGCAGTCCAGGATTGACTCTTGGCTTCTGCACAGGTATTCTTGGCAAGGCTGTCCTTGGAGGAGCCACCCCAGCAGGCACAGCTTTCAACCTATGGGTGCACACAGGCTCTTTTATTAAAATAGGCGTGTCTGCAGCTGAACTCCTGGTGCCTCTGAGGAACAAAACAGACATTTGACTTGCTCATAAACAATGTGGGATGTGGTGGATACCATGGCGGGTACATGGCGAAGATTTGATTTGATGTTTGAGCTGGATGAAATACATTCCTCCCTTCAAGCACCTGCGTGGCACCTCTACCCATTGCTTCACTTGCCAGGATTTTGTCTTCAGTCGTGTGCTACTGTCCTGTCTGGTTCCTTTCAGATTTCCATGCATCTTTCAATGTGCTTTATAACAAATGATAGGATAAATAGGTTCAGGAAGCTGAATACATGCAAGATTGGCAAGAAGCAAGTAGTCAACTTGTCCATGCTTGTCTCAGGAACTAACTCCTCTAACCAGACAGCCCCACTTTTACTTTAAATTCCTGGCTATTCCTAGTGACTGCTCAATGATTCACAGAGCAGAATAAAGCATATTTCTGCTGTTTTTGCCAGAGTATTTAATTACTCCTCTGGCTTACCGTAGGCTCTGAGGAAATGGCAGAGGACTCATAGCTATTGTCCTTTGTCCTGCAACATTAGCAGCAAGGAAGCATTCTTGCACTGAGCATTCAAGCTTGCTTTGGAAGTGCAGTGGCTGAGGAGAGCTGTACCACACCACAGCACTTTGGCACTTCCAGATCTTTGCCACTCCCAGGTCACAGATCACTTCAGGGATGAATGTCCTTTCTGACCTTTGCCTGTCTGTAAGACTGGGAAAGGGGCAGGTTTTGTCTTGAAGTTCAGTAAAACCAGTTGTCTCTTTTTTTGGTATCCTGAGTTCCTTGTCAGCTGAACACTGGCCTCTTCTGAGACAAAACTGATCCTAAAACATGCTCAAAATTGCTTCAGTTACCTGTACAGAATGTGCTTTGGAAAGCCTTTATTCTTCAAGGAAGAGTAGAGAGCCTGAAGAACTTGTAGATTAATGGAGATAATTAAATTAGAAGAAAGTAAAGGAATAAAATCCTTCCCTTCCTTCTCCTTGCAGGAAGTAGTATTAGGCTGCCAGGCCTGTTTTGGGGTGAAGTCTAGACTAGGCAGAGAGAGGGTGGTGCGCTTTCCTGAATCCTGCATCATGCATGAGGAGAGATGCAGGGCTCTGGACTTGTTCAGCTGGAGGAGGGAAGACTTAGGAGAAACTTGGCAACAGCTTTTCAGTACATAAGAAGTGGTTTCCAACAAGATGGAGCCAGGCTCTTTACTGAGGTCTGCAGCCAGACAGTAAGAGGTCATGGTCATAAATCCAAACTGGGGAGCTTCCAGCCAGAAACAAGTCAGGGAAAGCAGTAATATGATCATTAAGCATGAGAAGAGGTTACTTCAGGAGGCTGAAGTCTGTCCATGGAGTGTCTCAAGGCACGACTGTACAAAGTGGAAAGTAACCCAGTGCAAATGCAGCATTTACCCCGCTCACAAGCGGAAGGCTGGAGGAGAGACGTCCTGGGCTTCTTCCAGTCTGGATGAGGCTGTGAGTGGGATCCTGCCACGGTAAGAAGAAAGCTTATAATTTACCTACCGTATGGAAATGTAAAAGACTGAGCTCCTCACCCTTGCTAGAAGCACCGACGCTAGGAATAAAGCTTTGCTCCTGGTAACAAAGAGCGACTGGCGAGGGTGGCAGCGCTGCCCTGAGGAGCAGCTCGGCTCCCACCTCAGCTTCCACTTCCCTGTGCTCCGCTGGCTGAAAGGCGATTGTCCTTTACTGCCATCTCCTGGGAGAAAACCCACAGATGTCCAGCCTCGTCAGCCTGCAGGGATTTCCTGCCTTTCCCTAGGCTGGACTCCCGGTTTGTCGAGATCTATCCTCAGGATGTGGGGTCTCAGCAGTGTAATGTGCATCTCCGTATACCAGTGTTTCCTACTCAGTGGAATCCCGAGCCTTCTCTGTCCAAGTGTTTCAAATGTAAAGCCATAGGAACATATTTCTTGTGTTGGGTTTTTTCCTTCAACACCTAAAAATGCATTACACTTTGCCCTGAAGTTCTTGCTGTGCCTCAAAAACATTCCTTAAGGAAGATTTGCTGGAGGTGAGGGGATGAGCCGCCGTCACTTCTTGTTTCTAAATCTCACCTTTTGCTGGAGAGATGACAGCTGTCTATGAAAGGATGTGTAATTTTGAGCTGGAGGTTGGCACACTGGAATGACATCGTCCCCTCTCACCCCAGGAGTGCCTTGGACCCCAAACCAGAGCAAACCACGTGTACTTGCCTCCTCATGCTTTCTGTATTCTCGTTTCTGCTGTCCATAAAGGAATCCTTGCTCCTTCTTTTCCTGGGAAACTGAGCTAGCATCAGATTGTTTTTTCAGCTGTGCCTGAATTAGGGTGGGGACTTTCCTGTCCTTGGTGAAGCCCATCCTGCCTCGTGATGACCGATAAACCAGAGCTGCAGAAGTGTTAGTCCTTGTGCTGTAGAACAAATGCTCCGATCTCCTGCAAAGCCTCTCCTTTGGTCCTTACCTGCTCTCCCAGGTGACACACAGCTCTACGCTGACTCTTCAGAGTCCTAAAGCTGCCGATGGATGTTATATTCACATGGAGAATAGCATTTACAGAACAGTGGGAGACCTTGTAATGTCAGCAGCCTGGGTTAGTTAATACTGGGCCAAACATTTGCCTGGAACAACCATTTCTGTGTTGTCCTGGTGCGTTTAGAGAGACTGAAGTTTAGCTTTTGTCTGGAAGAAAAAGATAATTTTCAATTAATCTTCCTATATGTCTGGAATGACAGCTGATAGCTACCAAAATAGCCTATCAACCCGCCTGGGTTTTGGGTATAAATACTTCTCTGTATAGGAAAAACAAAAAAGAGAGAAATCCCTTTTTTTCTTTGCTCTGGCTCCACTAAAAGGCATCTATCATTAATGACTCTATTTATAACTCTATCATCGCCAATTACTTGCCTGAGATTTTTCCATACATGAATTTCACTGAGCTCATTTCTAGTGCATGACTCACTGAACTCTGATTTCCTTCAAGATTTTGAGAGGAAACAGAAATGCTTTTATCCTCTCCTTGTCTCTATGAAGGAATTTTTTGAATTTATTGTTTGTTCTAACTTTGGAAAAAGGATATAATTTTTGTGTGTGTGTGTGTGTGAATATAATATGATTTTTATCATATCTTGTTGAAATCAGCATACTTGGCCGTGTTACCCCCTCACTCCTGCCTTTTGCTGAACTATCACTGAAAAAATAATTGCCATAGTTGCCGTGTGTACATTTAATTCTTTCACTGAGACAAGGCCAGGCTACATTTAGCTCCATCCTAACACACCGCCACCTAATTGAGGCCAGCATTTTGCTGTCTTTGTCACTGTTTTTTTTCATAATGTCCATTCAATGTCCATTTTTTCATAATGTCCTCTCCCCTCACTGTGGTAATTTATGCCTTTCCAAAGTACAGCACTGTGTACATACTGAAGACCTATAAGATCCCCAGCTGCTTGTCTTTTTTTTAGTGTAAACAAGTAAAATTCTTCAACTTTTTCCTCGTCATTCATCTTAGATCTCTGATTGAGCTGTTGCTACAAGAGAGTCTAGGTTTGCCTCTAGAATTATCTCAAAATGCCCACTACATCTGAAGGCAGATATGCCTTTATTTTCTCCATAAAATTTGTTCCACCTGAAAATTTGTCCTGTGTTACTGAGTTAAAACCATACTTTTTAAAGATATGTCAGCATCATCCACTTTCATGACTGAGGGAGCCTGGCCCCAGTTTGCTGCAAGACTGACACTGAATTCTTTGTGTGATCTGACACACTTTAAGGAAGCCTGAAACAAGAGCCTGGTGCAGAGAATTTCAGCACAACTGTCCTGAACTTTGATGAAGTTATCAGCAACTGAAAACTTGGTCATTTGCTTTAAAGTGCAGGAATACTGTGCCTGGTCTGATTACAACAAACACAGTTGTGTCACACAAGAGGCTGTGTTTGGATTGGCAAAAAACCAGTACCTACATTTTATCTGAGTGGTTCTATTCACATTGCTTAACAGTAGAAGGAGCTGGTGGCTCCTAGGTAAGCACTAATGTGCCTGAGATGGAGGATTAAACAAACCTGCTGGTCACTGTTTACTGGAGGCTGTTTGGGAGGTACCTGGTGCATGGGTGAAGAGGGCTTTCCTCAAAGCCTGCAGACTCAGACCCAAAACCTTTAGCGACAACTGTGCTCTCTGCAGCTAATTCTGATTTTATGTTCCCTGTTTCATAGCAGGAGAGGAAAGATAACACATATGCTGCCGCCTTCTGTTATTTCTTTAAGCTCCTCCTCACCATACTCTCCAAGATGATTTGGGGCTAAATGTAACAGAAGGACTGGTCTGAATGAAATCTCCTTAGGCTCCTTAGGTCAGTAGATCTAGGGAATGAAAGTTTAAGGTCCTTCTTGGATTTCAAAATATTTTTTCCCTATATTAATACCCAATTGTTAGCAAAGGTGAGTTATTTCTGAATTCAGTTAACTAGTCCTTTGAACTAAAAGAATCTGGTTTTGTACACCACTGTGCTGCCCATAATGTGTAGCTAGGAAGGAGCTGTAGCTTCTCAGAACTATATAGGTTTCTACTTCTCCAAATTCTCATGCTGGTAAAGTATATATGTACTCCAGACCTATTTTCTCTGGCACCCAGAAGAAGCAAGCAAGCAAACAGTAAGTCACTCAAATTTTTTTTCATCTTATCTCAAATTCTGTTATTTTGATGCCTCATAGACAGAAGTTTGGAGAGGAAAATCTTTCTGCACTTTGCAGTTTGCACAGTGCAGAAAACTGCCAGTGCTCAAGAAACCACAGCAGTTAGTTACTTAGTTTTGCCTTAAGCTTGTGAAAATAAGCATTAATGTTTGTCAGGAGTAGCCAGCATAAATAGTAGCTTGTTTGTTTTTTTCATTTATTTCACGTGATGCATCACTTTTTTTTGTTAGATTCTAAAACCAGTTTGTGTTTTTGTTTTTATCTCTTTAGTACTTATGTTAATATGTTTCGATTCATGCTTGCAAGCACTGCTGATCAGACATTAGACAGTTGCTGCAGTTTTGTTGAACACTTGCTAACACATAAGATGCCTGGTTCCCCTTACAGCATTTTTCTGCTCCTGTAGGTGCAGGTGCAGATTGAAGACCTCTGTGTGAATTCAATTAAATTCAACAAAATATAGACTCCATGTTAAATGAGAAGATTAATAGTTACCAAAGAGTGTTCAAGGGCTCTCAGTCTGCTCAGAAGGGTTGGTTCCCCCCATGCGTCTGTGGTGGAGTCATAAAAGCAATCACAAGTAATTATTTTTGACTCAGTGGGTCAATGATTTGAAGGTGGTGGGGCAGGTCTGGTCAAACCAGACCAAGCAGTTTAGCACCTATGATTTACCTGGAGCAATGTGGGGATCCCAGGGGTATGGAGGACAAGATGTCTCAGTAAAGTAGCATAAGAAGGGGTTTCAAGTGATGTGGAAGGTGAGGAGGCAGCAGACTGTCTCTGCACACATCCCCCACACAATCCATCAGCAGCATAAGGCTCTGCTGATCAATAGTTAATCTCCAGGACTGTTCTGGGCTTGTTCAGGGGGCAAATTCAAAATAAACACAAGTTCTGTTTATCTTTCATGTTGTGGTGTACTTGTAGAAGGAGGAAGGTCTCAAAACCCATGACTGGAATCAGGGCATGGTTTAAAGAGCAAAGTGGTGAACAAGAGGGCAAAAGGCATTGCTCTCCCTCTTACCTTTCCATTAAGCTAATGTTACCAGAGACCTTTACCCCAATATCAATCAGTAAAATGTGAATAACAAGAAGCAACTACTCAAAATGGCTGGGAGACCACGAAAGTAATACAGAGCATCCTGATGAGGAATGTACACATTACTCCCTTCCATACCACACCTGCTCAGGTGGACTGTTGGTGTCCCAGCACTGCTGCCTGCCCAGCACCCCCTCCTCTGAAAGAAGCAGGCAAAGACATCTGCAACAAAACCATTTAATTCCCTTCTCTGTGCTCGGGCAGACGTCTGTCTCTTTGGCACTATTTGTGTTATGCTTTCATGCTCACAGTCATATCCCAGTCCTTTAATTGAGGACTCCTCTGTGGACTCCCTTCTTGCCCATGAGGAAGATCAGGGTTTTAGGGTCATGCCAGTAGGGATGGATCTGCTGTCACTGCCTTTGCTTCTGACATCCATCACATTGTCTTCATGCACCAGCAGGCTGTCACAAATCCCACCACACTTTTTACAATCTATGGTGATTCCCACTAGCAGGAACATTTTCTGATCCTGGCCTGTGATCAAGTGATTCTTGAGGTGAATGTGAGGAACTCTCCTGGCTTGACTGCCCACATGTATCCATTGTCAAATAGTCATATCTTTGATGTCCCTGTCCACCAGGATGCTGCTGATGGAGTACTTCCGGTAATCCATTGTGGCTGGGCTGTCTGAATCTCCCAGCAATGCCCAACACTGAGCTTCCCCATCTTCCACCTTCTGGGACTTTGGTCTCAGCACACTGATCCTAAAAATTTCAGTTTGTGGGTTTGGCCATCAGATCCCAAAGCTCTTGCTTTGCCTGTGAGGACAGACCTGTGGCAACAGTGGCATTTGCCACTCCAGCCTGTACTCGATGCCATATTTGCCTTGTAGCTGGGTATCCCACTAAGTGACTTCCCTGCGATTCTGCCAACAAACAGGAGGCTCTCGGAAGGGGTCTCAGGTGTTTTATAACAGCTAGCTGGGGTGTGCAGATGTCCCCAGGTGGCCGAACAGCACTGGACTGCTGCCTTCCACACTAGCTCTTCGCCTCCATCCACCTGTTCGCTTCTTCTCCGAGACAAACCAAACCCATGAATTTGACGCACGCGTGTATTCCCACACAGCCCACACTTCCTGCAGCGCTGCTTTCACTAAAAGCCCGGATATCAGAAGGAACGCATCCTCCACCGCTGCTTTGCCAAGCTGGACGCTCAGCCGTGTATTTCCCCGCTGCGCCGCCCCGTTTCTCGCACGGGAGGTCGCGGCTCCGCGCTGCTCCTGGCCCGAGGCAGCGCCGGGGCAGGCGGCAGACCCGGAGCGCCGGGCGGAGCCGGGGGCGGTGTGNNGGGAGCTGCGGGACAGGTAGGCGGGCCGGGCCCGGCGCGGAGCTCCGGCCGGGCCCTGGGGCCTCCGCGTGGCTCCGCGGTTGTCAGGTGTTTTCCTGAGGGCCTGGGAAGGAGCACCTGCCGTGCGGGTGCTGCCGAGCCCGGCATTAACGCTGTTGGGCGCCTTTTTGCCCCGTCCCACCGCAGGTTCTGGCTCGTGATCAGGGAAGACGGGCACATGGTGACAGCTCGCCAGGAACCGCGGCTGGTCCTTATTTCTGCCAACTGTGAAGACGGGCACTTGATCTTGGAGGCCGCGGACGTGGAGAAGGTGTGCGTGCCTGTAAAGCTCCCCGTGAAAAACCCCATCCGCAATTGCAGGTACTGAAGAAGGCTTTTTCTTTCCCCTCTTCCTTCTCTCTCAATAATGTCTTTCTCATGTGCTTTGCTTTTCAAGATCGTGTGAGGCTTCGCATTTTCTTATGCAGAAATTGGAGTGTAAAAGTTCAGTACCTCTGTGTTTTCTCTCTGCGGGTATTTCTCACCATCTGCTTTATGGAGATAGGCTTCAAACCAGAGCCTGTACTGACAAGACAAGGCATAGTGGTGTTAGTAGGTTTAGATTAGCTATTAGGAAGAAATTCTTCGCTGTGCGGGTGGTGAGGCACTGGCACAGGTTGCCCAGAGGAGATGTGGATGCCGCATCCCTAGAAGTGTTCAGGGTCAGGTTGGATGGGGCTCTGAACACCTTGGTCTAGTGGAAGGTGCCCCAGCCTATGCTAGGGGAGCTGTGCTAGGCAGTCTTTAAGGTTGCTTCTAATCCAGACTGTTCTGTAATTCTGTGAAATCCTCTGCCATGTGCTATAAAGGAGGCCAGGAATGGTTGTCATAACAAAAGCTCTGCTTTTAATCTGCTGAACACTGGTAAAAACAAATATCAGGAAAAGAGGAGACAGTATCAAAGACCATACATTACACATCTGCCAAATGAACTGTGATCTTTTGTCTTCATAGAATATCATGTTTCCTTATTTCTTTTTACTTCTAGTGTTTTTGGTTTTGCTTGGGTGAGCAGCTGCATCTCAGAGCCTCAGTCATGTGCTTTGGTATGTTTTGATCACAACTACTATGTGCATCAGCATTTTTGGATGCACGCTGGCCATTCAGAGCTGATGAGATGTTGGAGTTTAGATTCCTCGACCCCTGTCTTTAGCCATTTAACTGAGGTGCCTCAGTTAAAAATGTTGTTGCCCAAGGCTTACCCTGAGGTCACAGGAACTTAGGGCATTCCTTGTAGGTGCTACCCCAAAGGAGTTTCAGGTGGATAGATTACAAACAATGATTTAGCTGTGTGCTTAGTGTTTTGTTGTGTGAGTGCAGGCCTAGTTATTTTATCCATGTATAGAAATCCATGCTGGAAAACTGCCAGCAGGAAGCGGAAAACCTTTTCTCTGCTGAAATGTCAATTAATATGTTAGTGTTTAGTAACTGTAAATGGTGTTAGCTCCTACAAAGGTAATGTAAGTGTTTGTTCTTTGGATAGCAGAGATGGTTAATGCACCAGCGGCTGTAATTGTAACTAGATGAGTGCTGGCAAGGAACTGCATTTAGTTGCTTTTAGTATAAATCTGTTGCTGTGGAAACCCTTGATCAGCATAGCTCAGTATCTCTGTTTATACAAGGCAGGGGCACATTCCAAATGGTACCATTTCTCGTGGAGAAGTGGAACAGACTTTTACAAACCTGTGCATAATGCCTATATGTTAGCCAATGGCACGTGCACTGCAAAACCATGCAGTTTGCAAGATGATATTTTTCTAAAATCTGTTGTGTCACTAGAAAAATATTTAAATAGCCTAATACATTGCAGTAATGAAAAGTTAGCTTGGGTTTTCAAGTTTTAGATCTCAGTGATTTGTTCTTCTGGTTTGGTTTTTTTTTTTCTTTCTTTCTTTGCCTTAATAAACTTACCTTCAGATGGGTGCTCATTGGAGCTCTTGCCCAAAGGTTGGAGCTAAAGCGATGCCTTAGTGCCTTTGGCTGCATACGGCTGTGGATGTGCTGATCTTGAAAACTGCTAAGTCCAGTTGCAAATTTTATGTGGTTATTTAAAAATCCTGTGCTTAGGAGAGTCAAATGTAGGACCAAAGCCATTGTATAGGTACATTTTCTGCTTGTGCAAATGCTAGAGTGTTTTTAGAGCCCTCTGGATAAGAAACCTCATGCTCTTCATTTGTGCCCTTTGTCAGTGTGTGTTGTAGTGCTTAAATTGTGTGATCTATTCCCATGGATCCCTACATCACTGAGTGCTTAGGATATTTCTGCTTCCTGAGTGGAAAGCAGTAGTGTTGGAAGCTGTAAGAGCCTTGCTTCTGTTGTCCTGCCAGTCAGAAGGCATGCAGGAACTGTGGGGTGGAGGGAGGAGAAAGGCAGTTGAATGCTGTCTGGAGCAATGACATTTAATTCCAGCCTGTGTCACAGGGTAGACACAGGAATCCCAGCAAATGGAGCAGGGATATTGATGCCAGCACCCTATTGATCACTCCCCCAGATGAATAAGGAAGGGCTCCTAGGAGCTGGGCTCACTCTGGATGAGCTGCATGGGCATCTTGGTGCTTCAAGCTGTCCAGGATTTGATTGCAGAGGTATAGAAAACTGCAGTGCATTTGGGTCAAAATGGCTACTTTGAAAAGTGTAACAAAACATGACTGGTGTTGAAGTTTATTGAAAACCCTGTGTCAAGGTCTAGCTTTTCTTGCCAGGAAAGTGTTCCTTGCATAAACTTGTTTGTATTCTACTGGCAGTGGCTTTTTGGGCCCCATGGACTTTGTTTCCATTGCAAATCTTTAACCTCTCTGAAGATACTGAGCTATTCTGTGTGTGAAGTCTGAGCTGAAGGGTCTCGCTCATCTCTGGCTAAATTTTTACAGCACTAAAATCTGAAGGAAAGTTTCCTTAACAGTTAGGGACCCTTTAAATTAATAACATTTGTACATATCAGTTGTGGTAACTAATCACATCCTTTCAAACTATCGTTCATTTTCTGAAATCAGTTACCTTTCAGTTAATTTCTTGGTAGAAATCACTTGGTGTAGCAGTCACGTGCAAATGCAAGAGCAGACCCTTTTTTTCCTCAAAGTAGGGCAGACAGGTGGGTTTGTTACTGTCACTGATGTGACAGTTAGCTCTGGGCACCTTCACACTATTTCAGAGCTCATTCTTTCACCAGCTGGTATTGTCTGGTCATGGCCATGTTCCTTAGCTCTCAATACACAGTGACCATAAGGAGATTGCCCATTGGGAATGATGCATTTTCTGTATATTGCTACCGCTATTAAAACATGTTGTTTGCCTTCAAATAAGAAGCATCCTCGAACCTTCATGTTTCCAGCTAACTTGCCCGTTGTGTTGTGTTTCTCCAGGGTGTTTGGACAGGATATCCAAGGCAGGGACTGTGGTGATGAAGTGGCTCAGTGGATCACCACCTTCCTGAACTCAGAGCCTTGTCGACTGGTGCACTTCGAGCCCTCCATGGTGCCAAGAAAGTCAAAGGACACAATAGCCCTTTTCCGAAACACAGATGAGGTAAATGAATGTTCGTTTCTCTCAGAAGTGTGTCCTTTTAACCATTTCCACCCACCCACCAGAACTGCCCCTTCCATCATTGGTGACTGAGCCCTGTTTGGCAAGGTGTGTAACCATGTACTAAAACCATGTGAGTATTCTTTTCTGTGATGAGGTGACATGCTTAAATTTTACTTCAAATTGGTTTTAAGCTATTGACCATTTGCAGCTAAAGAGTCTGAAACTGATACTTGAAGAGGAGCTATTACATTGCAGAATGCAATGCCCTTTTGTGTCTCAGTGAATAGAAAAAAGTTACATTTTTAAAGATGTTTTGATGGTGTAATCTTGTGTAATTGTGTTGCATAGAAAGATTCCACTCCCTATCCTTTGTTAGGTCTGGGGGTGTACTGATAGAAGTTGTGTTACGTTGTATTTTTTTTAAAGGAATGATGTTTAAACAGGCTGGTTATAGTCATGAGCCTAGAAATTAAAATTCAAAGGAAGTTACAGAGGTTTTATCTCTCGCTCTTTCTGTGGAAGAGGCTTGAAGGTATTAGACAAATTTAATGCAGGTGTGGAAAGGAGATGCTGTGCTCAGACATCTTCATATCATTTTAGCCACTGCTGCCCTTCTTTTTTTCTGAACAACTCTCTTAGGTGAAGATGGTTTGAATTGTATCAAATGTAAGATTTTTAAACAAATTAAGATGGTGAGTACCTTGCCCTAGTGATGTTATTATCTGTAGGGCATCAGTGTCTTGCTTGTTGTTGCACAAAGAGAAGAAGGTATATTCAATTATAGACTTTTATAGATATGCACGTGTTATGTAAGGGCACTGAGACCAATACAAACTCAATGTTTCAGCAAAAGGAAAGTCAGATTAGGAGGGGTGATGTTCTGGAATTGTAGCAAAAAAAAAAAGGCAGAATTTTTTGGATAGTTATTTCAATACTCATCATCTTGTGGTTGAAAGGCATGTACAAGAATGGAGTAAGAATAATATAAGGGAAAGGTAGGAGGGTTATACACTAAAATTCTTACCAAAATGTCTCTCTTTTTTTCCTCCCCCCACCTCTGTGGAACTCCACTTCTTGGAGGTTTAGAGGTTTTTGAATAGTGTTCATTGGCCTTGTTTGCTAATATGGCCCTCCCACTGCCCAGACTTCTCAGACTGATGAATGGACAGCTGTAATTGAGTATGGGCTGTTCTGGATGTGGAACTCCCTCTGGTGTTGTGATAAGGCAGTTTGAGCACACAAAAATTGCTGTGGTGACTGAAATAGGAAAGAGCATGTTGTTTGCCTTGTTAACCTGCTTGCAGGAAAAGCAAAACCTGAATGGAGCAGCCTAAAAGGCCACTGGTCCCAACACCTTTTGCCATGCAGTAACTATCCTCCCGTGCTCTTACAGCAACCTAAGGATTTGGTGGTGTTTGTTTCTGTAGGTTGCCTATCCTGACTGCAGCCCGGTCTTGATCATCTCTGAAGCTTCAATGGACGATTTAAATACCAGGCTGGAAAAGAAAGCTAAGATACAGAACTTCAGGCCAAATATTTTTGTGACAGATTGCAGTGCTTTTGAGGAGGTAAAATAACTGTCTTAAATGTCTTTTTGAAGGCTTGGTTGTGTTTCTTTGTAACTCAGTTTCCTTGTGTGATGGTGCCTTCAAGGATGAGGAAAGCTGCTATTCTGTGATTTTTACAACTCAGTTCCAGAGAGATAAAGCTTCAGCTCACATCAGTGCACGAGAAACATTGATGGAGGACACAGGTCTGTGAATGATTATTTCTCAAATTGTGGAAGTTCCTAAAGCAGGAGTAGATTTTTATCTCCCAGGAGCGTTTGCAATAGAAAGCTTGTGTAGACAAGAAGCAAAATCTTACTTCGACTAAAAATTTCCTTTCTGCAAAACTGTTGATTTACCAGAGGTCGCAGATCAGATTGTCACCTATACAGTAAGAATATATTGCTCTAGGTTCAGTGCTTCAGACAAGTGCATGTTGCAGAACAGGATTCATTACTTGTATGTCTCTCTTTTCAGATGTAATTATTAATGTGTCCTGAATTGGATGAAAGCAGTGACAGTAGGGTTTTTGTTATAGTACTGTAGTGTAACTATGCATATTGTGATGGTACAAGGAATGGTAATTATCTGGAATGGTGCAGCTTTTTGTGAATGACTGTGTCATTCCTGGAAAAGTAATTGCATGTGCCTGTGTCTAATCTGTGCCTAATGTGTACTTCCCTCAGGACACCTGGAAGGATATTCTTATTGGTGATGTGGAGTTGAAAGGGACTGTGTGTTGTGGCAGGTAAACATTGGAGACCTTTATTTTACATAGGAACAAAGAGGTTTATGATAAGAAGCCCTGACTGATTTGGCACTGTCTGTCATTGCAGGTGTATTTTAACAACCGTTGATCCAGACACTGGGGTCATTGACAGGAAGGAGCCCTTGGAAACATTGAAAAGGTTATAAAAATACCACTGTTTCTTAGGCTGTGGGAGAGGATTTAGGCTAGACCCAACAGATGTTAGACTAGTGTTTTAAAAGTGATTTGAAGTATGTGTGGGACATAATAATGTAGTGTAAAGGTCTGCGTACATTGGCTTCCAGTCTACTTGCAATTCTATATGGTAAGAAAATTCAGGGAGTTCTCTTCTTTCTTGCAAACTTCACAGTCCCTGTCTCTTTCATATCTGCTACAGTGAAAGCTTGGAGTAAGAGGTATTTAAGGTATCTAAAGGTCTAACTTTGCTTCTTTACCTTTTCTTTTTATAGAGATTTTTGTATATTTATTAAATATGAATGGGTGAATACAGTCAGGGTTTTTTCCCTCCATTTGAACTGCATGGTTCTCTTAATTGCAATATTTATTTAGCTTTTAGCCTAGTATGATGACCAAAACAAGGCATCATTATTTGCATGTCCTCTCTTCCATCGCTGATATTTTGATGTGTAGGTTTTGCTACCACTGATTCTAAAGAAGGGCTTTCTCTCTGCAGTTATCGCTTGTGTGACCCATCTGAGAAACACATTTACAAAACCAGCCCTCTCTTTGGGAAATACTTTGCTGTTGACAAAACTGGAACGATTCAAATCGGAGACCCTGTGTACAAGATGGTCTGGGAATGAAAGAGACTTTGATCAGAAGATGCTTTTTCACTTCGATATGCAGATTGTTTTTCCTTGTACACAGTCACCAGCATAGCTTTTTCTTCCTTCCAATATTTCATGTGCTTTTTAAGGTGCAGGGGGTTCTTTGAGGCTGTGAAGTGCTAGTCATTTCAGATCATGTAATCTACTGGCATACCTGTAGTAACCAGATCTTTAGTTTTTCTGGAGGCTATGGTAGAAGAAACTGATCCAAGACAGACTTCACAGCACTACTGTGAGCATCACACCCCCTAAAATTTCATGTCAACCAGAAAATTGGAATCCAAATTTTTGTACAAGAGTTTGCATCGTGTGTAAGATACATTTAGTGCCTATAAAGAACCACAAAAACAGTCATGCCAAGCACTAAGTATGTTTGTCACAGGGCTGCCTTTACAAGTGATCATGGAGTGCAGATGGCAGGGCTCTGCCACTCTCATTTGGTCCAAAACCTTGTCGAATTCCACCCTGCTTTGGTCCTAATCATCTTGCCTTGTCTGTATTCAGAGGTAGTTTTTAGCCGTGTTTCTTTCCTTGCGGTTGTTTCCTGAAGATTGATACTGTCCCTTGAGACTGGAGCAATATCAGAAGGAGGATTGTGAGCTTACTAAATGATAGTCAGGTCTAGAGGTGGGGGTGCCAGCTGTGTAAGGCTGTGGGTTTGTTTAGTTTGTGACCTCCACTTGACAGTTTGAACTGTCAATTTTTTATCCTAAAAGAAAAATACCATAACACTAAGGCTGTAGAGTAGTGATGCTTTTGCTAACATAGCAGTAGAATTTCCAGTTTGACTTAGAGAACTGGATGTTCATTGTGTCAGAGGCTTCATGCCCATTGGAGGGGAAGAAAAGCCATAGGGAGTGATCTGATGATGAGCCTGCCCTGTTCAAGCTGATGTCTAGGCCAATATTGTAGGGCTGTGTGTTCATGCACAGCTCCTCTCTGGCTCGATGAATCTCTTTGTGTAGAAAGTTAGGCTGCTAAGCCTAACTACCCCTAAGTGTGGGAAGCTGCAGTTTGAGCATGTTAACATCCTTGCTGGTTCTGCATTTAGATCTCTGGTTGTCCTCTAGTTGTGCACCAATCTAACCAAAATGTCAGCTGTTTGTAGGAAGCTGATAATTATATTTTCTAGTGCATAAAACAAATAAGGGAGAAAACTAGTTGATTTATGGCAGTGTTATCTTTTCTTTAAATGTTATATGATTTTTTTTTTTAAGTGGCCTCCAGGGCAAAAGCCAGCCATCTTTTGAATGCTTGCCTGCTTTTTTCTTTTTTATGGATTACTAAATTTGGAAACAGTGTTGCCCTAGCCTAAAAGAGGAATCAAATTAAGTGTGAAGAAGGACAAATATTATCCAATCTGATGTTTAGATTCTTCATTTTCTGTTGTAAGTATGAAAGGGGAATTTTGATGCATGTTCACAACTCATGCATGTAAAATGAAGAGCTGCTGAGTTTTGAGAAGGTGCAGGTGGATGTACATGGCAAGCGTGAAGCACTCATGTTGGGGAGGTAGTTTTTTATTATTTGTCAACTCAGAGTTGCTCTGAATGCCATTTTGTCGGCAGGGTGCTCTGTAAGAATTCAGTTTTCCTGGGACAGGCAGGTGCCTAGTTTGAAGTGCATGTTGCGTATTTGTGTATTGTTATGCCTGATGCAGCAACTAGTGGGAAGAAGTGAGAGAAAAAGCATCTTTTGAAAAGAAAAAGAATTCTGAGGTTCACTCTTAAAAAGCACATGTTGAAAGTTCTTAGTGTTAGTAGCTGAAAGCATGTGGAATTCCTAACGATATTATTAAGCACAGGCAGCCTGCTGGCCTGCCAAAGCAATTAGTTAAGTGTGTGTCTCTTCATTAAGTAAAAGAAGTGGAAGGAAAAAGAGCTGATTTTTTTGCTTCTTGCCAAACATATTTTTTCCACTGTTGTTCTAGGAACACATCAGCATTTACGTAACACGAATTGTGTGGTGTAGATCCTGTTGCCTCTCGTTAGGCTGCTATCAATTGGGCTGATTTGGAAATGAGGCTGTCTTTGCAATGAGAAACTGCCAGCTGCATTCCTGTTAGGGAGAAGCCATAGATCTAAACCCCGATTTACTCCTGTAAAGCCTCTTAGCAGAATATGTCTGGAATCCTGAAACAGGTGTGCATCTGAGTGCTACATGGTTTACAGATGACACTTAATTATGTGGCCATTTTGCGAAGTTGAGAGTGTGAGTTAGAACGTTGCACTGTCAGTATCTTCATATGACTGTTGAATTGCTGTAACTGTAGGAATTGTGTTTGATTTTGTTTAAGCAGTTTAGAAAATTGACTGAAAACGTGTCAATCATAAACCACTGTTTTTTAAATTGTGTACTTTAAAATGTTAATTGTTTTTTTAACTCCAGAGGAAGAAAACAAAAGTGTAAACTTCTAATGAATCCAACTTTCTTAAGGTGTAACATTTGTTTGTGAATTTTTTTTTGGTTTCTGTTTCAGCATTTAATTTTGACTACTGTTTCCAGGATCTCATATATGGTTAATACTGATGATTGTCTTTTTTAATCGTGTCTCTGAGTTCAGGAATATATGCAGTTAACTAGAGGAAATGTGTAAGAGAGCAGAACCATCAGATATAAGTGGTCATCGGACTCAGTTTTGCAACCCTTATCATCTAGATGATGAAAAAGATGTTTACAGACTAACTTTTTTTTTCCAGAGATGTATGAAAACAGGGGAAAATGGGTTTAAAAATCTGAGAGTTTACTCAAGTCAATGCAAGGTCATGTCTCAGAGTATAATACCAAAACATTTTTTGACAGCATTTATTGTACCGATAGTTCTTACAGAAGACTGTACGAGAATGACAGTTGTTAAAAGCGGAAATTTCTGGGTTGCTTAAGATTTGTGGTGGGTACGTTTTCCTCCAAGTCTGCTCTCCCCTCGAAAAACACGAGAAAGATTCTGCTTCTGCATCCTAAGGAGAAAAACAGCCTTCCAAAGGCGTCACTGTCTTGCTCTAGAAGAACACAAGAGATTCACGCATCTTGCCTCTACAAATGGCAGAAGTTTCAAAAAGGGCTTTCACAAGGTGTTTGTTTCTGTTCTGTCCTAGCACCTGAAATTTCCTTTTTCTCATTCAAGATGGGCAAGAAATTCCCTGTGCTGCGTAGCTGCAGGGCTGAGGACTACACATGCAAAATCTTTGTTTCTTTCAGACAGAAGATTCTAAAAAGTGATGCAGGCATAAAGCCCACATGTGTATCAGTCTTCAGCTGGAAGAGAGGCAGTATTCATACCTCATAAATGTTGATATTTTACATAATCTACATTGTTTTTATATTTTACATAATCTACGTTGTGTTAATGTTAACAATCTCAACTTAGAATGTCACTGTTACTAGTTATTATCTTTGTGTTTTATCTGAAGAAATTGGTAAACTCAGGGTTTCACACACTCGGCCTTTTCCGTAACAAATCTGCTTACTCATTTTGACAGTGGTTGGATTCTGGAGCCAGAATCTTCACTTGTATTTGCTTTCCTGGTGTGGGACAAGGATTTTAACCAACAGATGTAAGCCTGCCAGAGTTCAGGAAGTATTTGGACAATGCTCTCAAGCACATGGTGTGATTCTTGGGGCTGTCCTTGGCATGGTCACGAGACAGACTTTGATAATCCTTGAAGGCCCTTTACAACTCTGGATATCCTGTGATTTTAATTTTCTTTACTTTTATTTATTGGTGTTCCTTTTCAAGTATCCTCAAATCACGGATTGCCTGTGTGCTATCAGAGCTGCTTCTGGGATTGTGTGTGAAGAAGATGCCCCAGCTGAGAAAGGAGCTGGAGGCTGCAGTGCGACTGCACCATGTTGTGTGGGGGGCACACAGCACTGCTCAGTGCAGGTGAAGCAGGGGTTAATACCTCTTGTCTCCTGAGCTGCTAAATGTCTGTTTGGGATTGTTAGAACCAGGATGTGAGTGGTCAAGCCTAGCAATGAGGCTTGGACTCAACTTGTGGTGCAGATGCATGTTGTTTGCCACAGCAGACTGGCATGAAGCTACGAAGCAAAAAGAACTGAGGAGGTGCCAGCTACAGTGAAGGGAAGGATGGTGTCAGTGTAGCAAGTGACAGTGTTCTTGGTCAGGCAGGCCGGGGAACGGGAATGGTTGGAAGGGGAAAGGAGATGACCAAGGCTTAGGTGTGTAGAGGGTGTGTGTTAGGGCTGGAGCTGCACGAGTGGCCTTGGTTGTGGAGTAGCATCAATTCCCAGTATTCAACAATAACCTGGCCTGAGGAATGCTGCTCTCCCCAGTGGGCCACAGCTCATCACACTGACTTCGGGAAATCACAGAATGGGTCAGGCCGGAAGGGACCACTGTAGGTCATCTGGTCCAACCTCCCTGCTCAGGCAGGGTCATCCCAGAGCACGTGGCACACGATTGTGTCCAGATGGTTCTTGAATATCCCCAGTGAAGGAGACTCCACCACCTCTCTGGACAATCTGTTCCAGTGCTCAGTCATCTGCACAGTAAAGAAGTTCTTCCTCATACTCAGGTGGAACTTCATGCATCAGTTTCTGCCTGTTGCCTCTTGTCCTGTTGCTTGGCACCACTGAGAAAGAGCCTGGATACTTCCTCTTGATACCCACTTTTGGATACTTAATGGATGCTGATAAAATCCACCCACAGGTAATTGTAGCCTTAGGCAAACATCAGGTAGAGACTTCTTCCACCTGTGCAGAACAAAGACATGGAGCAGCCTGTGGTGCATCACAGTGAAGAGTTTTGGTGGGAACCTCTCATTTTTCTGACGTCGTGTAAAGCTGAAGAACCTCATGTTTGCACTTGGACTGTTATGCACAAGACACTTAGGTTGGCTGAAATTCCCCTTTCCTCCAGGAGCAGCATTGTAGAGAAATATATCTTCTCTAGTGCACAAAGTTGCTCTGACAGCTTATCACTGCTTGTTTAACAGCTGACTGTTCTCACTTTCTTTAGGCACTAGATAATAAGCACAGTGAAACAATTATTGTGCTTCACTGATGTGCTAACCCTCATTGCCTCTTTACTGTTGAGTTCCAAAGACCGGGTTCATTCACTGTTAATTGAGGTTTGTCTTCAAGAAATTATGTGGGATGACAATTCCTCAGTCATAGCAGCCACAATTACTTCTACTGAGTCGTGGACAGTTATTTTCAGCACAGCTACCTACATCCTTTTGGCATAAGTTAAAAGTGGCAGCTAAATCTCTTCATTTTTTCAAGATTTCACACATAGACATGTAGCACTAAAAAAAATTAAAACATATGGATAAGAGTACAGTCTTCTCTGGCTGCAGAAAACAAAGCTATAGACATTAAGTTCATACTTGGAAAATACCTGCTTCGTCTCTTCACATAGCATAGGCCACAGGGCCAACTTCCTGCATGGTTTGAAAACTTTAGATTTTTAGTAAAAGGTCCAGAGCCACAGTGATAGTTGGACTCCAGGAAGATCATGGGAGAGATCAAGAGTACCAACAATGTCCTAGATCATTTCAAACGTAAAGACTTCACTCATTGAAAAATTATGTTCTGTTGTGTTTACAGTTGTGCAGTTTGGTGGTCCATATTAACTCTTCATTCCTTGGGCTTATTTAAGGTAAAGCAGAATATTGTCCTTTTAGTTACCTCAAGGAACAGGTAACATGAAGTTTAATTTCCCTCAGTTGTCCTTTATTTCTGTTTAATAGACCTAAAGCTGTCCAACGATGGTTTGCCATGCCCTGGGCTGCGTGACCGTTAGCAGAATTAAATCTCTTCCAGTTTGTGTTCTTGTGTTCAGAAATGTGAGTCACAAACATCCTAATTCAGGATGCAGGTTACTGTGTAATTAATCCTTGAAGGGAACCAGCAAGACAAATAGATCCATCACTCTAAACTTAATTGTAAAAAGTCTGGAAAAATAGCTCATCGTTTTCATGGAACTCTGAAAGTATCTGCTCAGCCCTGGAAATGGTTTTAAGAAAAGGTTGAGTTTACTTGACGTGCAAAGGCACACACTGGATCCTTCAAAAGCCAATTCAAATAAGAGGCGCTCTTGGGCACTGAGTCTGATGGAGCAGAAAGTCTGTGCTGAACTTGCTTGCAGACAACCCTGTGTGTTGCTGCTCTCTAGCTGGAGAAACTGTACTGAGCTGTGCAACCCAAACACCTGTCCTAGTGGTCAGCTGGGATCTCCATCAGAGCAAGACTCTTCTTGTTTAAGCAGAGTGGCAGTGTTGGCTGTGCACTCTCAGAGGACCTATTCTGGGAGCAGCTGTGCTCCAGGAAGCTGCTGGGCCTTATCAGCCCCTGGCAGGATGCTGAGAGCAGATAAAATTTAAACAGCTTGCTGGGGGTTCTGTGGCACTGCTGATATCCTGGCTCAGTTTATCACCTGGGCTCGGGTTGGCCTTGTAGAATCTCTCTTGGAAAGCGGTGGCAGCAGCGCTGAAGTCAGTGGTGTGCAGCCATGAAGGGGTAGGCGACACACATACTTATTTTATGATTGCCAAGAGCAAAATCTATCTGATTTCTTTAGTTTGAACATGCAGCTGGAGCTCAGGGAAGTCAGGCGGTGCAGCAGACAATGGAAAGCTGCTAAAATTAAAAAAAAAAAAAAAAATTGTGTGCTTTTTCCCTTTTTTATTCTGTATGGAACACAGAATGATTTGGGTTGCAAGGGACTTAAAAGATGATCCAGTTCCAACCCCCTGCCGTGGGCAGGGACACCTTCCACTAGACCAGGTTACTCAGAGCCATGTCCAACCTGGCCTTCAGCACTTCCAGAGATGAGATATCCACAGCTTCTCTGGGCATCCTGTGCCAGTGCCTCACCACCTTCGCAGTAAGTATTGCACTTAGCAGCTGTAGAGAAACTGGAGCTATGGATGGCATGGCTGGATGGTCTCCTTGCATGGGGAACAGAAGAGATTAGCTCCTGCACCTATAGAACTTAGAGTGTGTTTGAAGCGTTAGTTACATTGCTTGACTACAAAATTCATTGCATTTCAAGCTTTTTTTTGGTCTGCTTTTCAAAAGAAAATTATCGCCTTATTTGCACAGATATGTTAAAATATTATTTCATTTAATTTAAAACAAACAAACCCAAAAATACTCCTCCCACCACAAAAAGAACCTCCAAACCCTAAAACTAAAAATCCCTTTTTTCTGTTGCTTGTTATGAAAAAGATTCGCAGTAGCACAGCTCCAAGCAGTAGAAAAGTCACGTTGCTGATCAAAAAGTCTTTTACTTAATGCGTTTAATGATTATGAAGTCCTCAGCCAGCATCTCTTTAGTAAAAATGCATTTTCCTGAAAAGCCCTGTCAAGTTTAGCATTCTTGCAAGAGCCTTGGAGCACCAATGCTTGTCTTGTGTTCTGCTGACCTTCCTTCAACCTAAAAATAGCTGTTCCTACTCCACTGAACTTTCTATGTACAGAAAGACATTTGATGCCAGCTACATTTGAAGAAAATAAACTATATTTAAAGCTGTTAGTATCACAGATAGTTCCTGCCCTGCCCCATCCCTCTGGGATTGTTTACCCTTTTAAAATGGAGTAGGTTTGGATAGAGTATGTGTCTCTTTCATGCCCGTTCTGAAGGGGCCTCCCACAGATGCTGTTTAACATATCCTCTGTTAATTAAAGGAGAGGTCAGTGTATTCTATCTGTTCATCTAGATTGAGCTGTCAAAGTGGATTTGGAGCTGGATTTGAAGACCATTTCAAACTTGTAAATTTGAAAGTGGGGGAAGCATGGCTGCAGGTGAGTCTGAAAGCAACCGCACTTACACCAACCTCATTTATCCTTTTTAAAAAATAAAATTTGCTTGTCCATTATTTAAAATAGACTTCATATAATGCTTTTGGTTTTATTTAGGGGTTATTTGTGGAGAGTCAATGTTTAGTCTGCATGTTCTCCCAAAAATTGCAAAATGCTGAAATTCATCACAAAAAAATCATACAACTCAAATATGGTTTTGAAAAGCAATTCAATTCCCTCTGTTCTCTCTCACTTTTTTTATTGGGTAATGTAATATGGATGTTTTTCCTTCCATTTTAAACCCTTAAAGTAGTCAGCTGTTTGTAGTGTATGTGTCTATGTGTATATATGCATGAATATATATTTACTGTTGAACATGTAAGAAATCAACCTTGGTTTCAAAATGGTGTGCTTTGCATTTATACTCAAATACTTTGTTTTGTCAGGTTCCCCAAGGTTGCCTCAAACAAATGTCTGAAGGCATCTCAGAGTTAGCAAGATTATCAGCTCTGACTAGTTTGTTTCCATTCCTGATTGCTTACTTTTTCCCATGAGAAAATCATTTTGGGATAGCATGTTTAACTTGTGGAAGGGAATGGAAGCTCCATTCCTGCAAAATGTGAAGGTTCCCTGACTTGCTATTCTTGTTTCATGCTCACCACAACCTATTATAGATGCATGCATGGATTTTTCTGTTTTCTTTCCGGGCAGGTTTCCACTAAAAAAAATGGAGGCATTGCTTTTGGTACATCCTCTGGACTAAAAGTCTCCTGGCATCAGTGAAATAAAGCAGGAAGGTACACAGTGTCCCAGCCCTAGATGAAGTTGTGATAATTAGCTTTTGAAGCTTTAAAAGTTGATTGATTTTTTGTTAGGGGTTTTTTTGATCTTTTTTCTTTCCATTATTTTTCTTGGCTTAGTTTTCTTTCTCCTTTCCTCATCTATGTTTAGTGACTGAAAAATGACCTGGTGTAAGGCACCTTAAAGGAAGTTTTTTCTAAATGTCCAGCCTCAGTGCTTCCTGCTGCACTTTAAGTCCCTTGCTGTCATACAGTTGGTGCATCCCTTAGTGCATTTGAGTGCTCAGTCTCCTGTTCTGCAGGTTGAACATCTTTCCTAGACCTCCAGTGGCTCTTAGTCCATTTGCTCATGTAGCCATTCAGGGTGTAGTGCAGCCGGATGGGAAGTGGGTGTTGGGGTGGTATCGGGACTCTCTGCTCACCCTAATGGCTAGTGAGGTCAGGGAAAGGAAAGGGAGAAGAACAACTATCATAATTCATTAAAATGGAAAATAGTTTGGGTTTTTTGTTTGCCAAAGCCCAGTGAAAAATGGGTTTCTACTGGATAAGGGCAAGTTCTGTTGGAAGCATAGAACCCTCACTGTTCCTCCTGGTGTTCTGTTTTACTCCAGCATGTCAGGCAAGTTTCTGGAGAGCATATAGTCATAAACACAGTCCCCTTTTGAAAATGCCAACCCCTCGTGCCTAGTGGGGTGCACCTGTGTCGCAGGGATATGCGCCTTTGAGGTGTCCCAGTGGCACTTGTGGGCATACTGTGCACAGAGGTGAGGAGCTGACCCAGCAGCCTCCCCCTGCTCCAATGTGTGCACATCTCTACGGCCTGGTAAAAGAGGCCTCTGCATACTGGATGGTGCCAGGTGACATCCCCAGCGGTACTCAGTGGAACTGGAGAGCAGCCTTGTGTGTGCCAGTGACCAGCTGCAGCCTGCCTTAGCTTTTGCTATGACCCTTCTGCTGAGGGCTGACTGCTGGCCTTCTCTGGAAAATAATGTTACTTATTTTAGTTTTCCTTATTTTGGTTTCCAGTAAATCTTTTGCTGTCTTTTGCACTGTGGTGGGATATGTGGGGTTTTCCAGTGCGAAAGGTTTTTCTACGTGTTTGTTGTGCCTGTATGTCACAGAAGCTTTTGATTAGTGTATCACCTGCATGCCAAATATCTACCTCTTAAGGATGATATACTAAGAAAGAAAGAAAGATGCAAAATCAATTTGGGATACAGGACATCCCAGGCTGATTTGGTTAGAGTGAATTTATTTATGTCTAGTCCCATTGGTGTCATAAGTTCTGCTTTTAGTCTTCACCCCATAAGGAAATTAAAAGTCTTGGCACTCATCAGTGCCAAGAAATAAATAACTGACTGAGAGTCTCTCTTCAGACCTGTCCCAAGTGAAGTTTTGTGTGTAATTGTTTGGTTTTTTGTTTCATTTGCATATATGACTGGAACCAACCTACCAGTGGTATGGCTGAATAGCAGGGAGTCTTCCATAAATTGCATGGAACTAGCTCAAGCCAGGCGGGGACACAAGGGTGACATGAAGGTTTGACATAGATCAGTTTCTTGAAAATGCTGTGTATGCTATTAGTCTCTGAGAAGGAATAACTATGCTAAGAAAAATCTTTCAAGCTGCTCTTCTCTGCTTTAAGATGCTCTGGCAAATTCTGCAACAGGGACTAAATGAGTGGGAAAATGATCACCTGGAAAGGAAATCTTTGGGAGTGCTTGTGAGGTGATGGTGTGGTTTAGGAATGGTACTCCTCAATTCAGTGCCTCCATCCCCAAACCACACACTGCTCTTTCTCACTCCCCCATTTTCCCCTTCCCCTTCCTTTTGGCCAAAATTGGGCATTTTTAACAACATTCTTTTTATGTCCTTTTGATGGCTCAGAACAAATGGAAGAAAACACAGTTCATGTATTACAAAAAAACCAGGTGCATTTCCACTACATTTTGGAAGAGCGGTGGGGAAGTTCTTCCTCTGAGCACTGGGCTGCTATGGTTCAGCCCCAGGCACCAGCCTGCTTCACATTGCTTTTCAACAGTGCTGCACCAGCTCTGTGCAAAGGAGGTGGTACCCGTGGGTGGTCGAGGGCACTGAGAATCTCCAAACCCTCTTTCACAGGCTTGTGAGAACACAATTGAATGTTGCTCCTGCAGCCAACAGGAGGAACAGGAACCCACTTCTGAATTAGAGCCAGGAGTCACTTGTAAAATACTCCTATGGCCACCTATGCAGCACCTTAGGTGTGTTAATTCACCTGGTTCCTTACAAACTCCAAGGGGAATGGATAACCATCCTCTCTTTCTTGCAGAAGAGCAGAGTGAAACATGAGAGGTAAAATGCTTTGATAATGACAGTCAGCACCTGCCAGCATTTTGCAGTCAGAAAGTGGTGGCTCCTGGAGGGCTGCCAAGCATTGCTGAGAGACAGGCAGGAGCCTGTGTGTGCTGTGCAGGGCACGTGCAGTGAGCTGGCAGCATCAAGGAGCATTTGGCGTGCCAGCAGGCAGACTGTGCATTAGCTGGGTCTGGAAGCCCATGGTTGTGCAGGCCAAGGAACTTTGAGCCAGCCAGCCAGAGCTTTGCCAAGTTGAATCCAGAATGGAGGTAATGCATGAATTCTGCTTGAGGACTCTCTATGCTTGGTGCTCCGCTGTGCTGTGAGGACTTTGGTTTGGTGCTTACAGGGGATATTTGTCTTGTCCTTGGCTTTTTGGGTACAGAATCTTTAGCTCCTTTTCCCTCAAGTGCAGGTTGCAGTTGTCTCCCTTTCTGAAGCAAAGGCTGGTGATAATCATGTGTTACCACCACAGGTAGTCAGTGTTGATCCACAGCTGCAGTGGAGGCAAAACTGCATTTCATTCTTAGGAGGGGAAGGGCAAAAGGCTCATTCAGGATTTAATGTTGTTTGCTGAAACAGGAACTGGAATGGCTTCTCTGCAGGGCATCCTATCTCCCTAACTTTACTGCAGCCCAAATAGTCTGCCCTCATAAACAGATAGGATTTAAGAGACATGTATGTATGGTAGCCCTCAGTTTGTGTATAGCTGAGCACCAAGCTCATCCTGGTTAGGCATTAGGAAAACCTTTCTGAGTGGTAAAGGGGGAATCATAAGATCATTTATGTTAGAAAAAATCTCTGAGACTGAGTCCAGCATGATGACCAAACACCACCTTGTCAAGCAGACCGTGGAACCAAGTGCCGTGTTTAGTTTTTTGCTGAACATCTCCAGGGACTGTGACTCCACCACCTCCCTGGATAATCCATTCCAATGTTTAACAACCCTTTCTGTGAAAAAATCCTAATGTCCAATCTGAACCTCCCCTGGCACAGCTTGAGGTAATTTTGTCATGTCTTGTCACTTGTTACCTGGGAGAAGAGCCCAACACCCACTTGGCTACAACCTCAGGGACTTGTAGAGAGCAATGAGGTCACCCCTGAGCCTCCTTTTCAAGAGAAAGAGAAGGTGGACAGGGCTGTGCAGGTATCAGGAGAGGCTTTGCTGATGATGATTTTTGAGGGACAAGTTGGACAAACCTTGTATAATATAGTAGTATCTATAATATAGATCCTGCCTTAGAGCAGGGATTAAAATTGCAGGGTTAGTCACAGTCCTTTCCACCCCCTTGTTGCATTGTTTTGGTGTTTTTGTTTGTTGGTTTGGGTTGGAGTTTTTTTTGTATTGCTACTTTACTCTAAATTCTTTCTAGAAGTGTAACTGCAGAAAGGTGTTCAGAACATTTTAGCCCGTGGGTTTAGGCACTTGCATAATAGATCTGGCATTTTAAATCATTAACAACAAGTGTTAATTCCTGCCTATGCTGCAATAGATAACTTTGGATAGAAAACTCTATACAAGGACTAGGCAGGCTAAAATAAGTTTAGATTGCTGTTGAACTCTCCCTACACCTTCTGGGAAAACCAAAGCAAACAAAGTAAACAACATCTAGGTTGTATGCAATCTATGGACACATTGACAAGCTGAATTGACCTCACATATCCAGAAAGCACAACAAACCTCTGTGGCTTCTCTTCAGTTATTATTTATACTTGTCAAAGCTCACAGTGCAATATGGTGCATTTTTGCCCTCAATTTCCACTGGAAATTGCTTTTAGAGTTACTTGTTTGTTCCTTTTTTTGATTACTGACATATTCCACATTTCAGTAGCTCTTGTTTGAATACACATAGCCTTAATCACTGGCCCTTTTTTACTTATCTCCTTTAAACTGTGAAAGTTAAGGGTTTCTAAGCCCTAAAAAGCCATATATCCAGCATCTTCAAGACTGAGAGCTGAAACTGAAAAATCATTTCACCTGAGTAAGGTGAGTAGGATTTGACTTGAGATCTCAGTGTCCTTAAGATGATCTTTGTCTTTCCCTTATTTCAAGATGTTTTTGTGGAACAATACTGCAGGGGTTTGTCTTGCATCCTTCAGAGCTCTGCTTTTTTT
>VZTF01005459.1:399391-422947 GCA_013397755.1 Cnemophilus loriae | reverse complement strand
TTCTGAGTTGTGTATTGCATCATATTGACCTCTGGAAAAATATTACTCATACAGACCTTGTGACTGGCCAAACTTTATTTATTCTTTCCTCTCATGCCACCAAGTGATATACTGATGTTTGATCTTCAGCTTTTCTTTACAACATATGCTTACTCCTTCTAATACAACAACAGTCCTGAAATGAATATGAATTGTATTTTAGACCATATGTTTTATCTGGTTGGCAGAGTAATGAAACAGAAGGATTATAACAGGGAAGGCAGTGCTTGTTTACTGTACTTTTTCTAGCAGACCAATGTGACTAGAACTCAGGTTAGATGAGAGGGATGGGATGGGATGGTTTTGCTTTCTTCTCTGTGCAATTATAACTTGGCCAATGACCTGAAAAATTTATCTCAAGCAGAAGAAATGCTGTAAAACAGCTGTCGCAAATCACTAAGCCATGAGCACCGTTATCTTTATTGTGATAGTCTTTATTCATTTGCTTTCCTTACCTGTCTGCTCTCCCTTTGCTCTCTCCATTTGCTAATCTGTCCTTGTGAGTTTGCTTTGTCTTTGCTCAGTGGTGTTCACGAGGTGTTTCCTTGCCCTGGCTCTCTTTCCTAATAGCACTCATTATTTGCTTTCATTAACCTATTAGAATTGTATAGTAATAATATTGTCCTGTCATTATTACCATTGAAAGTTAATTAATATATGGGATCAGTTTTCCAACTAACTTCATAAAATGGTATACTATTTGAAAATAGGACTGTTACTCAGATATTCAAAATCTCATTTTTCATATTCTCACTTTTTACACTTTTTAATGACAGCTTCATTCTTTGATCTGAATAAGCAGCTCAGACCTTGTGCAAATGAATTGTGTTTCCACTAAGTGTGTATATTTACAATGTATTTCACGTATAAGAGCTCCAACCAACTGAAATGCTGAGAAATTTGTTTAAATCAGACTTTTTTTTTTAATGGTGTCTAGATATGTTTTGGGTTTTCATTTTGATCAGCTCCTGGTCTTTATGTTGTATGTGTTCTATATAACTCCATGTCTCAATTCACGTGTGCAGCCACCAAAAAAAACCCCAAACAAAGCAAACCACAATTCTCAGGCAACAGTAACACACTTAAAAGAAAAGATGATTAAAAGTATGTCTATCAAAGCCAACAATTACTAGATTCCTTCTGTGCAGACTTTTGTATTAGATGGTTAAGTATCTTGAGAAGAAGCCCATGATAATAGAGATAATTTTATTGGAATGGTGGTAATGCACATTTTATCCATCTATTTTCTTGCTGTAGCTGCATGATGGGAATTAGAATTTCCCTGTTCTATTGAAGTTCCTCTTTGCAATGTCTAAAGCAGAAAAGCCAATTCTCTCACTGTTTTGCTAACAGTTATCTCTTCGTTTATCTGTTAGTGAAAGTAGACAGGGAGTATTTTATGTGCGGGCACGTATAGCTCACAGGACTGGCATAATCATTTAGAGGAGAGTGGTGGAGCGAAATGGATGAGACTTTTGTTTAGACAGATTCTATTCCTAGCCCTGCCTAACGTGACCCTGCACAGCCTTTCTGAGCCTCCTGTATTTTATCTCTGACATGGGTGGACTGATACTTGCTTTCCTCATAAAATAGGAAGATGGAACTGTGCTTAGTAATTATCTATCTGAAGTGTCAGTATCATTAGGTATAATCAGAGGAAGAAGTACAAACAGGACTCCTGGGTCTCCTCCAAGCTTTCACTGGCTAGCAGGGCACTCCAGCAATCCCAGCTGTTCTTCCTGTAAGTGCTTGGGTTTGCTGGTTTTGCTCAGTTGTTTTTATAAACGATGGAGGAAGGACAGTGGATTCAAGAAAAATGCATAGGATGAGTAGGCAAAGTCTCTAGAAATGCTAAAAAAGCACATGAAAAGTGAAACCCTTCTTTCTTCAGCAAGCAGGTCTCACAGCAGTGCCACACCACCTCTTAAATCCTGATGGACTCTCTTCTTGCCAAAATTGTTTCTACAAACCCCAGAAATATTACAGGCTTTTTAAAGAATCATAGAATCATTTAAGTTGGAAAAGGTTTTTAATATCATCGAGTCCAGCCATAAGTTACACTGTTAAAAGTGTCTTTTTTACTGCCCTTATTTCTAGAAGTAGATGCAGGCCAATGTAAAGTGTCTTCTAAAATATGCACATGTTTTTTGCTTTTAATCTGAAAAATAACACAGAATTAAACTGAGGCTGATTGATCAGGGTAAATACCAAAAAGCCAAGGTGTAAGGGTTTTGATTTGCTAGCAGTTTTGAAAAAACCAGCATCTCCAAGTCCATAGTCACTTTTCTTTGGTATCACAGATAGTATCTTGAGAATTCAGGCTGAACACAGTGGGAATGTCAGCTTGAAAGGTATGACTCTTTCAGGTCTTTATCAGTTTGGTTTAATCTAAAATATTCATGGAGTTCAGATGTAATTTGGTGGAGTCTCATGTATAAACTTTTTTCTGCTGTCTGCATTTATCCTAAGCTTTAGTGTTCCTCATCAGCTTTAGCATGTAGAGGAAACTGTAAAAAAAAAAACAAACCAACAAACCCAAATAATGTTTTAGTTCCACTCAGATTAGCTCTTTTTATGAGCTTGCTTTGCATTTCATTGCACTGTGTTTATGTCCAGATTTTCTCAGTTCATTTTGTATGGCAGTTTTCCCTGGTTTGGATGGGTCTTTCATACCAAAAAAGGCAAAAAGATCATAGATTAAAGAGAATTGAGGGTGTGATATTTAAACCTCTTTAAATCATACTCATTTGTTGTTGAAAATTTTTCAGTCTAACAGCTTTGTTAGGGTCTAAGGTAAACAATCACTAAAAAGTGAGAAAAATGTAATTCAATCAGAGCAGATTAATTGCATGTATTATTACCTCAAGGATGTGTATATGTATCCTCAATATGCAATGCACAGCAAAGCTTACTTGGGATTTCATGTACTGCATTTGGAGCAAGAGCTTGATTTTGGTTGCTTGAAGGTCCTCTTCCCTGCCCTGGTCTTCCATCTTATCATCAACCCAGCCTGGGGTATCTGATATTTTAACACCTGCTAGGTCTCAGGTTGAATCCAGTTGATTAACCCATATGTTGTTGTTTATTTCAATAAAAGTACTAGGTTACTTACAAAGAAATTAAGCAATCTTTTCAACCTCTGAGCGCAGCCTCATGGGACAGCCAAGGACAGCTGTAAAGTTCTTCTTTTTAAGAAGTTCTGGTTAATGTCAGCTGAAAAAGCTCTCAGTAAACAAATGAATAATTGATTGCTCAGCTTTCACATAGCTACTGCGTTTCTGGGCTCACATGACTCATTTGTGAACCATTCCTGTCGTCCTAATGCCATAACATTGGAGAAATGATGATTGTTTCTTGGAGGATTCTTCTGTGGACATAGTTGCCAAGAACAAAGCTGTAATGGTTTGTTATTATGACCTTTGTTATTCCATTAGGCTCAATAGCTTTAAAAAAATGATGTGTGCATACTTTAGGAAAGTTTTTACCCTTTACATTGACCTGACATCATAGTTTATGCTACAAAATGTATTAATGACAAAGTAGTATTTTCATGTCAGGAGGACAAATTTTAACAACTATAATCTGCCCTTAGTCATCATAAATACAAATGTATTGGTAAAACAGACCTTGTTAATGCAGCCAAGACAAATGCTAGGCCATATTTCAAATGAATTTGAAGCACTAGTCTATACACTCCACGATTTTTTTTGTGTAGCTTCAAATACATTATTGTCAAAGCAATGTTAGCATGGTTTTCCAGGGGGTATTGTAGAGCACTAGTGGCCCATCAGATGCGAACAATTTAGGCTGTTTTTTCTTGATTACTTGAAGATATGTAAATGTCTTTGAGGATATGGAAGGGCATAGGGAGCATTCAATTAATATTGTTTTGGTGTCTTTTCAATACTTGAAAAATCAGCTGTAAAAAAACCTCATGAGCCTGACAGTACTTGCAAGTTGCCTTGTACAGTAAAGAGTTTAATTTGTAACGAATTCTGTACATTATAGTTAACTGAAGTACACCCTATCCAGTACCCACTGCTCACTGCAGTGATGATATAAAGTAGGTTTGCTACTTTCAATTGCTCTAGAACTTCAAGGCCAATACAGTGACCACAAGTGCTGTTTTCTGGTTTTGCTTCCATGAATTAATTAACTGTATGCAAAGAGGTTGACTTTGTTCCTTGGCTTACACCGTTTCTTGGACACGCGGGTCTCTCAGGGCAGAACGGGACTCTAGAAGAAGCTGTGAAGCAGAAAGGCTCCCTGCTTTCTTCCAGCTCCCTTTCATACTTCCTAGCTGGTGTTTGAGGTGCTCTTATGTGCATAGACCTGCCCTGAGGGGCCCCAAGGAAGTGTATAAGAAACTCTTGGCCTTTATTTTTCCAGTGCCTTTCTGGAGGAGAACCGCCTGTCACTGTACTCTGACACCAGTGTGCTACCAACATCATGGAATGTTCCATCGTGGAGACTTTGCTGTAAGGCTTTCATGCAGAGAAAGGAAGTAGTGAACTTTCAAAACTCTTTCACAGATTTGCAAGGAAGCAGAATTGAGTCAAATCTGGTTGTGTGTGGGTTCAGGCAAAGGGAAGTTTCTCCACACTGCCTGTGTTTACAGGAGAAATGCACCAGAAGGTTTCCCCCCATGTTAACTCCTGTTAACAATGGTACTGGAGAAATGTTTCTTTCACTCAAGATGACACTGCACTAAGGCAAACTTGCAAATATTTGTCCTATCCAGATTGTAAACTGAGGAACAGGTATTTACTGCTACAAAAAGTCATGAAGAATTCTTGATGTCAGGGAGCAAGAAGAAACTTAGCGCAGCATCTCTTTGCAAGAAGGAAACATCCGTTGCATGTTATCCCAGGCGTATGGATAAGTACATATTTAAAGATTCATCACTCTGGTTTTAGATCTAAATCCTTGTGGAAAACAGTATGTGTCTTAGGAATCCTGGATGCCAAATTATCATGCTTCTTCCCAGTGCTGTTTAACTGCTGAATTAATCAAGTACAATCACTTAAGGCCCTGCAGGGAAGGATGTAATAAATCTTGCGAGTATTTGCTCTGGTTTATGGCTGGGAGAAACTGCATAACATTAAATCAGATGTTACAAACATTTGCAATGTGCACATTTTCCTTACTTGGGGCATTGTGGCATGAGTCTTGAGAAACTGAAGAGGGTATGTCCTGAAGACTGGATGCATTTATTCTAATTTTTTATAGCTGGCAGCGTTGCTTTGCACGGGGTGGGAAGGGGCCGGCTGCTGAGGAGCTGCACGCTCTGCATCCCACGCTTTCGGGTAGAGGGCAGTCGGGTACCGCAGACAGGGCTGGGAGCCCAGCTCCGGGCTGAGCCTGCTGCCCCAGCCTGTGGATGGAGAGCATCCCCCATCCCCAGATAAACTTCCCTGAGGTGGAGAAAAAGAGAGATGGATTCATTGTATGCAGACTCTGATATTGCTCAGGAGCAGGACAATTTGCTGACAGTACATGGAGCTTCTCTGCACTGGGAGCAGGAGCTGCAGAGACATGCAGCAACCAGTTGAAAAAACTATCCTGGCCGAAATAGGAATCCTCCTGAGTTTAAAATGGAGCTGCCTTGAGCTGTTTTCCTCCCTGCAGTGGGGGACAGTCCCAGTGTGTAAGCAGAGTATGTGCTGTTCTTATGCACGGCATGTCCTACCCCTGGGACATCGATCACTGGAAGCAAAGCAAGGAGGCAGAGCCTCTTTCCCCAGAAAAGACATGTTCCTGCCATTCCAGCAAAAGGAGCTTTGTCTCACTTTAGGGGACTTTGTCCTGAGCTATTTGTGGGGTTTTTTCCTTCTAATTTACAAGTACCTGAATAGGCTCATTGCACCATGCTTGTTCACTGCTTGCTTTGCTCTGAACCCTTCAGAGCTGCTTAGAACCTTTGGAAGGTCTAAATGATATCAGCCTGGATAAGGAGCCAAAGCTGGACTCCTCTTGTGCCAGGGAAGCAAGGGTGAGCTGAAGTTTCTGGATTGAGCCCTGACAAAGAGGCAGCCCTACTCCTTGTTCTAGCCATCGATGGGCAAGAAGCTGCTGCTTCGGCCCCTGGAGCCCCAGCCTTCCTCTGCAAGAGCCGCTTGCTGATTTGCTGTGTGAAGCAGGCAGAGAGGCTGTGATTATTGCAGTGTCCCAGTAGTTTGTGGCCCTAGACTGGGCACAAGAGCTGGGCTATTTCACAGGGAATAATAAGCCCCTGTGGTACCAGGTCTTCTTCTTGCTCAGGTATTTGAGAGCCTCTGGATGATGGGAGGATGCAGCTGCTTGAGTTGCTGGGAAGGGTCTCTTGGGAAATTACTCCAGAAGCTGCATGGCAGAATTGGAGCTTTTGTTGTTCAACTGGTTCAAAGGAAGGCGGAAGACAAAAGGCAACCCAGGGGCAAATGTCTGCTGTTGAGGCTGAGCATGTAGTATTCACTCATCCCCTTGGACTGTAATAGCCCAGCAGGGGACCAGTGGGACCCCTGGCTTGCACCGACATTAAACCTGGTCCCAGGGTCCCTGCATGTGCTGGCCCATGTCACTCAGCTTCTCTGGGCTTCTCAGACCTTCCCAGTAGAACCTACACAGTCAAGGGGCATCAGCAGACAAATCAGCCCTGCTTTAAGAAGGCAGCAGAAAGCGTAAAGGATGCAGGATGGAACTGTGCCTGCGGAGGGGGCTGAGGGTCTTCTGCTTCATATCTTGCAGTGACTGCAGTGTAAAGCACATCCCCAGAGCTGCGCAGGGCAGGAGCCACCTGCCACAGCAGCCTTGCAGACACCCTGGCCAGCCGGCTGCTTCCCAGCTGGTGTTGGAAGTCTCGTTAGGGAAGTGCTCCCTGCTGAGGGGCTTTTATCCATCCGAGGGATATTTTTGTCATTTCCCATTGGGTTGGTGAAAGCACAACTCGTGAGAATCAGAACATGCTTGGGCAGTGAGGGACCTTCCCCTCTCTGGGAGCAGTGGCTGGGTGGGAGCTGCAATGGTGAAATGCCTCAGGGTTTGCCTATCACAGCCTCAAGTCCAAGCAAATTCCCAGCTCTGATGCTGGCAGTGCTGGGAATGCTGCTGGTGCTGATGCCCATGAGCACAGTGCCTCCATTTCTCTGCTCCCTGGCTCCTGCCCTTCCCATGCCAGTGCACCACACCTGTGCCTCTGTCCTGGCAACCCCACGTCACACTGGCTTTGTTTGCAACAGCTGTAGAGAGCAGCAAGGCCACACCAATAAGTATGACCACTTTTTATCAGAACAATTTCCTGGGAAGCTTTTTTCCTCTTTTCTTTTTGTTTTTCTCCTTCCGTAATGTAACTTAGGTTTTAAGAGGGGAAGGAAAATAATAAATAGTCTAGAGAAAATAGATTGGTGGGACTATGTCTTAGAACACTGGAACAAAGGGGCATTCACTGAAATTAGAAGCTGTTAAATTCAGATCAGAGGAAGTTTTTTTATATGGAGTGGGTCCAGGCGGAGGATCTCATTGCCTCAGGAGATAGCAAAGGCCAGCAATGTGGTGAGTTTTGAAAGGGCTGAAATTTGGATGGGCAGCAGGAATGCTGAGAATTACCAAAGCCAAGAGAGGGTGCATAGTGTTAATTGGATAGAAATACTAAGCTTTCAGGCAAAAGATGACCTCTGTTTGTCACAAGCTGGGATCTGAGGTGGGACAGGTTATTTCAGTACTTGATGGGACTCCAGAAGCAGACCTAAACATCCCCAACACAAAATAGTGATGCAGAGAAGCTCATTCAGGGGGCCTGCAGCAGCACCAGAATATGAACACAGGTCCCATGAGTGCCACAGGGCCACCCTTCCTCTCACAGGCTCAGGCTTTCAGAGCTTCTTCTCACGTGAGCAGGGCTTGGACACAGACACTCTGCACTTGCCTCTAGTGAGAAATTGTGAGTGTCAAGAAACTTGGATTTTATTGCTCTGCTTCAATACTACTGTAAAAATAAATCTCATTTGAGATATTCATAAAAGTTAATGGAAGTCTCGAATAGAGCTTTTTTCCCCTCCTACCAGCCTAATAAAATGTACTGCTTTTTCTCCCAAGTATTTTTATATTAGCAGGCAGTGGCTGCTGCCGGAGGAGAACTGTTCTAGTGCTATAAAATTACTCCAGATGGAGACCTTCTTGCTGTTCACTGACTTCAGGCTCAAGCAAAGCCGAAACCTAATGCTCGTCCTGATGGTCACCATCCTCAGCCAGGAAATATGGGAATGTGTTTGGCTCAGGGAACAGCAGCGATCTCCCCTTATGATATCTGATTTATCAGATGTCTGCTAAAACAATAGTTTTGGAATAATTTTTAGATTTTCTTTAAGAAAAGGAAGAAGATGAAGATGAATTACATGGAACCGATGCTTGGGGCTTGACAGGCGTAGCACAGAAATCAGTCCCTACAGATTTGGTGTTAACAGTCACACTGAATGTCTGGATCCAGTGCTGATGGCAGATCATTATTCTGTCTGCTTGGGAAAGTCACGACCGCTCTCTCCCAACAGCTGACATGGAGATGCAGCCAAAGCTTCTTCCTGGCAGGCTGAGCCAGCAAGGGCTGTGGATGCCCACTACCATTGGGACCAAATGCTATAAAAAAAAATTAAAAATAGAATACTTTTGTGGTGCTCACTGTGCAGGGAAGGAAAACAAAATGCTTTTTCCAATGCACATCACTTGCTGCGGTGGCAGTGAGGCGAGGGGCTGAGCAAATCCAGGGAGAGCTCAGTCCTGCTTAGGACATCTCTGCAGAGCACCTGGTATCCAGACATGCTTCTGCAGCAGCAGGAGGGCATTCAGTCTGGAAAGATTATACCACTGCTGGAATATGCAGCAGCAGTAGTGGAATGAGGATTTTCTGTGCCTTAGTGATGAAATGCTTCAGGGTTTACCTATCCAGCTCTCAAATCCAAGCAAAAAAAATCCTGGCTCTGGTGAAGCACTGAACAGATGCTCCCTCTTGTTCCTTCTGGTTTGGAAGAAGCAAAGGAAATTATCTATTAGCTTATCTAAGATAAGGTGTATAGTAAAAGGGTCTTTGCATCATCCCTCCATTTTGCTCTTGCAGAGAACCCACCCTTTCTCACCTATGAGACAATTTGTATGCATTTCATGTTTTCTTTGGAATTTGGACTTTCACTAAGCTAAACTTTTATTCCCTTTCTCTGTAGTCTGCCAGGTTTTCTGCTCTTTTCTAGGTGACCCACACTCTAACAGCTTGTCCTGGCTGCTGTGCTATTGTTCCACACACATGTGCTACCACCGCTATTTGCTGCTAGACTGTTTGTCTTTTGATTGCACGTGCCTTGAAGATTAAGCCTCAATGAGCCCCATTAGTTTCTCATGGATTTTCCTCTCCTCCAGCAGCTCAGCCTGGCAGGTGACTTTGCCATTGTTGTGCCGTCTGGGGCTACGTACGTGTGTAGGAAGTTCACAGGGCAGATTTTCTGTGTTTTCCTTTCCTGCCGAGGGATCTGTAAACACTCTGTCAAAGCTGAGCATCTTGACTTTTCTGTTGTCCTCATGGCAGCACGCTGAGGGTCAGCTGTGTGCCATGGTTTTCCCCAAGAAAACTTGGAGATTTCAAGGAGGGGAATTGTAATGCATTGTTGGATACCAGTTCAGTCGGGTTTCCTTCTCCCCTGGAAACAGTCGACAGGAAAGCAATTACAGGAGCAGATGTGACTTGTGACGTAAATGTTACTTCTTGCCCTTTTGTGCTTTTTTTTTTTTTTAACTAATCCAATAGGGTGATTCCAAAGCAAGTCAGCTGGTACGTGAGACACATGTGCCTATGGTGGTCATTTCAAGCTTTTCCTTGGCTCAGTCAGATCCAGGGACAATTTGCAATACCTTACCAACCATTTTTTCAAATAAAATTAGCAAGTAAGAGGAATTTTTGGAGCAACTTCAATATATGCATCCTGTGTAATTGCATGCATGAATCCCACTGCTCTGTCCACTGATTGATGTCTCTGTTGTGAGCAGGGTATTGAAGTGTTGCTCATAATCCCCTTGTAGTAATAAATCAGTACGTGTTTTCCAGCTCATGTTTCTTTTCAAGACAAGTTAAATCCATAGCTTGAAGTCTGGAAATAAAGCTGGTTTTAACTATTTAGGTCTTTTTAATCACCTCATTTTTAAGGACGTAATGTAATTTCTGCTGTATCAGATGGAGCTGTTACAGAGTAAGTGATTGTGACCTTTCTAGATGCTCACTTGTCTGGGTGTTTTGTGAGGATAAGTGCAGTGGGCCATCAAGTTTGATCTCCCTCTGTGTCCATGTTGAGGCCAGCAGTCTGGCCAACCACTAGTCCCTTGGCACAGCCCCTTCGCTGAGCAGTCTGGTGTCCAGGTCATCCTAGGGCTGTGAATTGTCCCCCCAGACAGCTGCAGCCCGAGAGCTTGTGTCTTACACCAAAAGCTGGATGTGTCCCTGAGCTTCCTTGATGCCGGTGCAGCAGTGACTTGGAGCTGTCCTTGAGCTGCATGCCAGCCTTGGAGTCTCAAAGAGAGTGGTAACTGCTGGAGCCCCAGGAGCCAGACCCTGAGGTTTCTCATCTCTTTATGCATAGGACCTTAATACTTCCCAAACTCATCTGGCATTGTCTGCCCAAAGCTCAGTTGTCAGCTGGAAACTGGGCGCACAGGCTGTTACTGACTGGTGGCAGAGCCATGCACACATCTGGTACACATGTGGTTCAGTGGGTACACACCTGGGGGCAGAGGACATGCCTGCTGCTCACCTTGCTGCTGCCCAGCACTGCTGGGGCCCCTCTCCCTGCCCACAGCCCTGAGTGCTGCAGCAGTGCAGAGACAGCACAAGTAGTGGTGGACATTGTGCCTGCTCATGAAGTAGGGCACAGTAAAGCTGAGTTTACTCCATACCCTTCACTGGCAAAGGTTTTGCTTTCATGTTCTGGAGGGGTGGCCGAGGAAGGGAAGTTGGCAGCCACAGCTGGCAGGAGTGGCCACCAGCAGGCTGCGGCTCCGAGTGGCACCTGTTAATGCGAGGGCTGACTCTGTCTCACATTAAGTTATTCATACGCTCATATTTCTGGCCAGAGAAAACTTTTTTCCAAAATGTGCCCTTCCTCATTATCAGTCCCCACCCAGGGACCTCCTTTCAACTTCTCCAAGCTTCCCAGCACCTCGCCACAGGGACCAGTCAAGGACACAATAGCTCCAGCCTGTTTATTTCATTTCGCTTTTCCTCTCCTCTTGGCCAGCAGCCAGCAGAGATGTTCTTTGCAAAGATAATAGTTTCAACTTAATCATTCACCTCTTATGTGTCTAAAAGGAGTTAAGGAGACTGGAAGTTTCCAAGAAAAATAAATGAACAGAACTCTTTTGAGGGGGCCTCTTTAAGGCTGTTTTATTGATTTAAAAAAAAAAACCAAAACAGCAAGCAGTTCCCGCACATCACCCCTGCCCTATTTATTTTTTAAATGCATGTTTAAATTTGGAGGGACAGTCATGAATAGAAGGATTATGAAGTGTTTCTCTTTGTGAAGGGATTTTTGTTTAGAGAAATGCTGCCAGTGTGATATTCGAGTTGCGTCCATTCTGAGAGTTGTAAAGTTGGATCTGGATCTCAGGGAACTCCTTCCTTGGCCTGCATGTGGATGGCAGGCAAAAACTCACCCATTTATTTGGGTTTGGTTGGTTGTTTTTTTTAAGGGAATTGTGATTCTGTGATTCTGGCTGTTTCATTTTGGAGTTGTTACTTTTGTCGTGTCCTGAAGGTCTGATGTTTCAGAAAGTTGGAGGACCCAGTCCGTTGATGATGGATCACTTTGGGTTGCCTCTAGCTAAGCAGCCACTATCACCAGCTCCTTTTGGAAATAAGACCTTTGTTTAAGCCACGGAAAAAACATCTTCCTTCCACCTGGCCTGGCTGAGGGACAGTGATTAAAACCCAATGTCTTTCCCACTGGCATATCCTGTCCATGAAGCTGTTGAGAAAATGCATGTCCTTGGGAACTGTAGATAAAAATAGAAGGTTTTTCTTTCAACAACATTTAACAAAGTCTTTTTTTTTTTTTTTTTTTTTTACTGAAAACCTGAAAAATTGGATGGTTTTGGCAAAGAAGCTCACTTGTAGCTGGGGGTGGATTAAGACACCAGCAGTAAGCCCGAACCTGAGGAATGAGCTCCTAAATCATACAACTTCAGGGGAATCCATATCTTCATGTAACCATCAAACCAAAAGCTACACTGTGGTGGACCCTAAACCCTAGGAAGAAACAAATGCCATCTGGAAAGTCTGAAAGGACCAACAGGCTGCCCTGGGCTCAGGCTGCTTTCCCTTGGCTCTCTGGAATGGGGCTGTGGTTTGTGATTCTGTGATTCTGTCTCTCTGTGGTTTTCCTACCTTCAAAGAAGCCTCTTTCCAGAAAAGAGTGAAGTATCTGAATCCATTCCTCCTCTCCCATGGCGCCGGCTCCATCCTCTGAGCAAAGTGACTGTGTGGTGCTCTCTGTTGTGGTGCTGCCCTTTGCTCATGCTCGAGTATGTATATGTATATGTACTTTGCACCCTCTCCCTGCAGCTCTGGAGGGTCTCTGCCTGATCCTACCTTTGGAAAACAGGCTTCCGTGTGGGTACAGATTGTAGGACTCATGTAAATGTCCATAAAATAGCAGGAAAGAGAATAAAGTTTTAACTGTCATTCACTATTCATAAAAATTCCTGCAGTGCAGACACCCATTTTCAAGACCTTGATGACTAGGGCAAAAATTGTCCTGCCAGGTGGAGTGGGATTTCTCGTTCTTCTTTTCAGCAAATGAAGGGCTGAATTTAGCAAGCTTGGAGTGAGGTGGAAGCGAAACATCCATTCTTCTCCTCCTCCTCTTTTACACTTTTCCCCTGGGCATGCAGCACTCTCCTCCTTAGAGAACACAGACGTGTTAATTTTCATGAGGCTGTGATGAGGCTCTAGGCTGGCCGTGTGTTTCCCTTCCCCCTCTCTGAGCACTCCAGTAACCACACATTACCCAAGGCCAGCGCTTTCTGCATGACTCAGATTTTTTTTTTTTTTCTAAGAACTAGAATCCAATGGACATTTTCTTTGCTGATACCGCTGGGACTAGAGGTCTTTTTTTTCCCACCAACCTTAAAAGCATGCTGATATACTGCAAATTTTTTTTCCTTTCCAATATTTTTTTGTTATTAAAACAGCACCAAGTCCCACAGCACCAAAGGATGGGATCTCTCTTGCTCTTTTCTCCCTTTCTCAACAGCTAATGAAAAAATAAAAAAGGTTAATTATCCATAAAAGAAAACACTGAAGGACACTTGGACTATCCTTGATGGCTGGGCTGTGCTGGGGGGCACTGGCAGTGCAGGATGGAGACATGACACAGGTTGCAGCACCCTGGGGTGTAAACGAGAGAAGGGGAAAGAGCTGCCATCCTGACAATGGATCGTGCTGGAAAAAACCTGCACTTTTCTTAGACCTGAGGCATCTAGCTGAGGCTGGGCACACATCAGCCAATTCCAGATGAAGAGCAGAAAATGCCTTTGTGAAGGCAAAGGTAGTGACTCGCAGTCCCTCTGTCACTCAGGGCCTTGGTCCCAAATACAAACAGAAGTGCTGCGGGCAGGATTAGGTTGAACAATAAGGCAGTGAGCTCCCACTCAAAGCTCTCTGAAGACAAGGGAGGGGGTTTTGGAAGGTCTGGCACCAGCTTTGGTTGCAAAATAATGTGGCACGTATGATCTGCATGCTCCCCCGTGCTGGAATCGTAGATTTGCGGTGGGTGTCTGGGTAGATCCGTGCTCCTGCCAGCTCGGCGCAGGGAAGGCCCAGTACTGAGCTTCCCCGGGAAACACAAGCAACATGTGGAGCCAATGTGTGTTTCCTCATGTGAATCCTGAAGAGTTCAAATGGACAGGTTTGGGGCTATGGTTCCCATCTGACGTTGCCTGCCTGATGTGATTATTCAAGCCTGAATTCCTTCAATTGACAGCCATGCTATTTCCAGTCTCTTAGTCAGCATATACCACTCTGCTTCCCATTCTGATGAGACCTGGATTTTCCCACACTCCTTCTTAAATGGAAACACATTGTTCATCTTCATTTTATTTATTTATTTGGTACAAAAAAACAAGATACTGCTGTAACTTTGAAGTGCTGGCCTCTACAATGGTTGGTTCCTTTTTGGAGCAATGGGTTTTCCTAAAAGCCACTCTCAGCAAGATCCTTATCAAACTTTTCTTAGTGGGAGACAACGAACATTTCACAGCGTGAAGAGAAAAAAAATAAAAAGGTTGGTGAGAAGACAAATGCTCTAACTGAAGAGATAGCCAGGGTGAAGATGAGATCCCCCAGCCTCGTAAACACAGATTATTTTCTGTCTAACCTACAGTTTCTGGACATTTCACTCATTGAGTCAGTTCCAGAGTTAATTGAGGGGTGAAAATGGGGACCTGGGCAATGTCTGGACCCTTCCATTTGGAACCCATAAACTTCACACTCGTGTGTCCAAATACCAAGAACCTCACTGCCAGTAGTTGCCAGGGGTGGCAATTATGATGGGATCTGGGGGGTAAAGGTGCCTCTGCAAGCCACCAGGGGTGGCTTTCCACAACAGGTCACACTGGGACCAGTTTGTTCCCTACTGGGCTGCAAAACCTGTGGCTGACCTGTGTGGTGGCACTTGGAGCTGTAGGAAGACAAATCTCCTGCAGGAGCCCAGCTGCCAAGCCTTGTGGTGAAGGAGCAACATCTCCTCCCACAGCCTGCCCAAAACTTCTCCTGTGTTAGGTCGATGCCAAAGGATGCTCTGGGCAGGGACAACCTGGGGTCAGCTTCAGACCTCTCCTGAAAATGCCAGTGCCACTGCACAACTAATGTGGGGAATGAGCAAGCACAGAAATGGATCATCCGAGCCCAGGATATGCCAAATCTGAACTGCACCTGCCAGCTCAGCTCCACAAGAGCCTCCATTGTGGCAGGCCCTGGGGGTGGCCAATGCCCCGGGTCAGGGCAGAGGCCTGGGAGTTGGTTCTGCTGGGGAAAATCACTGCTGTGCTCTGGCTGAATCTGAGCAGCTCTGTGCAGGCGGATGGCAGCTTTGTGTGGAGGAAATGTGTCAGCTGGCGTCTGCTGTGGTTTTTTCTTTTCTTTTAGCCTAGTTGTATTTTTAATTATTTGTCAGATGGTTTCGAGCCAAGACTATGCAATCAGTCAATGTTTGTTGGTTAAAATAGAAGTAAACACTAGGTTATATAAACAAAGGAGTGCTCTGGTTTATTGCCCAGGGATAACGCCGGCATTGTTGCATGGATCCTCATCTGAAGGCTTTGAAGATTGCTTGCTCTATTTATTTTTCTAAAGATGGATAACTTTGTTCTATTTGCTCAGCTTCTTAAGGGCTTGAATAGACAAGAGGTAAAGTTCGGCAAAGGTAGGTCTGGCTCTGAAGGGGCCTGGCGGGAAAATATGTTTTTGGATTCTGATCTCATCCCAAAAATGTCTTGCATTTCAATACCTTTAGATAACTTACACTTTATAAATGCCAAGGAACCGGAAACTTTTGCTCCAAAGTCAACTCTGCTTTCATTAATAATTATTTTAAGACAGCACTGAGAGAACAAAACAGTACTATGAGGAGCAGAAAGAAGTCTGTGAGGAATTCAGGGCTGAGCAAAAGTTCTGCCCCACATCCCCACTCTCATGCTGGATGTCAAGGATCAGCATCCTGAAATGCAGGGGAGGTGTTCACACGAGGTGATGATGAGGGGTGTGACACAGAGAAGAAAGAGCCGCCCTCCAAGCAATAGCAGCAACAGCAGAGCCCGGCCAGGGAGAGGCAGGCGGTGGGATGGGCAGAGCTTTGCCCCTGGGGCTGGGGAGGGGCTGAGCCTGGCTCAGATGACCTCCTGCACCCACAAAGAAAACGCTCAGGGAGCACATGTCCTCCTAATTTCTCCATGTGGGAGAGATGTTGACCCCATTTTACAGATGGGAAAACTGAGCAGCAGAACATGAGGATGCACATTTTCTTGCCAAATGTGGGGCTTGACTTCTTCCTTTGGGCCTGACCTGGTATCATCCCTCGCCTTGTTTCCTTGTCATAAAGTTGCCGCCTGTGCCTGTGATCTGCTTCTACAAGTCCTGGAGATCATTACAAATAATATTACATTTATCATTTCTCTGTGTAATGTGCCAGTCCTGGCAGCATGTTGTGAAAGCACGACAGCAACAAGAAGCATACATTCTGCAAGTCAAGTTAGTGGGATTTTTTTTCACTGCCAAGGACAATAATTTTTTTCCTCTTTTTTTTTTTTTTTTTCCAAAATAAACATCATGCTGGAATGTGCTGCAGCAAATGGCTTGGGCTCTATTATATTTCATACAGCTTTCTAAACAATTTTCAACTCTGCTGGCCCAGTGTCAAACAGAAGGCAACCAACAATAGCAAAATCCCATTAAAGCTGAGAAGGTTCCTTCCTGAGGTGAACACGGCCAGAAATAGTAATCTTGGCTCTCTTTTCAATTTGGCATTGGGGACTAATAATGCCTGTTCTCCTAATGGAAATTATCTAATTTCATCCAAGTGCAGCTCCAGAGAGAGCTGGGCTGACGCACAAACAGTCAATATAACAACATTCTTCTTGAAGAGCTGAACAATGGGGCTTTGGTGGGACCATGATTAACGACGTCAAACTAAGAACAAACAGAAGGTGTAAAAATAGGCATCTGAGAAGTTGACACAACGGACTATTTTTCATCTGTAAGGCCAGAGGAAAATAGCTTGTTAAATTGTATGCTTGGAGCACTTCATCAGATGTTGTGTGGAACGACGAAAAAAAATCCATTTCCTATCTGGGTCTGAATGTACTAAGGAACTGCACATGCCTTATTAATATAAATCACGCTAGGAGTATAATTCCCATTAGCATTAAAGAACCATTTCTCAATGAAATACTCTTGCACCAGGAACACCTAATGGGAAATAATGATGTTTGCTTCATTTGAAGAGAATAGTAAAATACAGTGTGGAAACGGAGAAGGTAGAGAAGCGTTTCTTCCCTCCAGCCCGACGGGTTTTTGTGTCTGCTGTAAGATACCCCCTTCCCAGCATAGCAGAGCTATATCCAGCTGCTGTGCAAAAGCCCCCAGAGGTAGTAGGGAATGGTGATGAGGGGAAGAGCTGCTCCAGAAAACTGGAGCAGTGCTATGGCCCAGGGTCACAGCACTGCTGTCTTGTTTCCCGCAGGCCCCCACCCAGGCTGGGTGAGAGAAGGGGTCCAGCCTCTTTCACCCCTATTTCCCTCCCTCCCTCCACCCCTGCTTCCTCCCCAGGGCAGCCTCACATTTGGAGAGCGCTGAGATGGCTTCAGGCCACCTCCACCCCCTTACCCACATGGTTCAACCTCACCCTGTGGAACTCCTTGTTGTCAGCCTAAAAATAGCCCTCCCCAAAAACAAATCGCCACCCTGGACATTATTTCTCATGTCTTGAGAAAAAGCATTATTTCCTACATTTCCCTTGAACACTGAAGCCACAGCTGGTCTGATAGTGTGCCTGGTATATTAAAAAAGCAGAAGCATTAGAAGCGGGTGAAACCACAACGCAAGTCATTAGCTCTGGTGCTTCACCTGCTTTCCCCAGGGCTCTGGCTTTGGTATTTGCTCTGCATGTGCCCAGGGTGAATGCCAACCCCTGTGTTTGTGAGGGCACACAGTGGTTCCCAAACCTCAGCATCACCTTGCTTTGACAGTGAGGGATTAACTCTCCTTCCCTGCCTTAAGCACTGCAGCTTACTTCTAGCTCCTAATGAAAGGAAGGTGTAGCCTTGAAATGTTGGACAAAATTCCCACCTCTGGTTAAGCAGGAATGGTTTCTTTAAATTTTTACAAAATCTCAAGTAGCGGTTTACTCAGTGTTATTTTTAGTGCATGAGAGGGGAGGTCTGTGTTTTCATAAAACCCCCAGATGTGTGTTGAGGCAATGGGATTTTGTGTGGGACACAACATGGTTAACTTGGCTCTGTGTTGTGGCCAATGGCATCCAGGAATGACCCCACTCCTCCTCGTTCACCCCACAGGGACCCCCTGCTCTGGGTCTGCCAAAATTGTGTCGTTTTCTTGTTCTCCTTCCTCCTAACAACACTAAAACTGATGAAACGTATGGGAATTGCTAGTAATGAAAGCAAAGTGCACCGGAAGTAATACACCATGTTGCCCTCAGTCTCAGCTTTCATACCTGCTTAGTCCCTAGCTCTCCCAGAAACCAGTGCCTTTCTCCATGTGAAAGTCCCAGTCCTCCCTCCACACCTAGCCCTGCTGCCTGCGGCCTGGCCCTCAGCTCAACCCCCTTCCTGCATCAGCCGATCCCTTTTCACCTTCCCTTTGGCCTCTGATCCTTTTAAACCAGGTAGGATACCTCTCACATGTCTCAAAACACCCAAGATGGGAGGCAGACCCCTTTCAAGGAATATTTCTATACTTCCAAACTTTGGTGGGTAGCACTATCCCATAGAAATGAAAGCAGCGTGGCACAATAGCCATCCCTGCCTCCTACCTGCAGACAACACTGCCTCCTGGGTCTGCCAGAGCCCTGGGGAACGTTTAACATTCAACGGGTGCCCAAAGCATCCATGGGGGTCCTAGGGAGGAAATCTGAGAAAGTTTCAGAGAGGAGAGTAAAGCCTTGTGGCTGAGCTCACTCCCAGCAGTTCCAGTGACGATGCACCCCGGCCGAATGCGACCCAGGAGGGTTGTCGAGGATTTTATTGTCAGCTTGCACTAGAGGGTGCTGCTTCGTCAGGGTTTGGGAAAGATCAGAGGACTGGGACCGTCTCCGATGTCTTTATTCCTTGCAAAGTTAGGCTGAGACCTGAAATGTGTTGAGATTCGTATTGCCATTCAGTGTGGCCCCTAAATGAAATGGATTGCTTAGCTGGGAAAATGAGAATGTCTTGGCTTGGAAAGGAGTTTATACATCTCTGGGGCAAGGGTAAACATTTGGGTTAGACACTGTGACAAATGAAAGGAAAAACTGGTCAGCCTTGCCTTTTTTCTCTCCATTTCACAATTCTGAGATGAATGGGTGCCTCAAGCAGCTGAGAAATCAGGGAAAAAAAATTAAGGACAGGGCAGTGAAGGCAGACATGGGAGATAATGAAACTTTGGAATTTACTGCTACAGGACAGATAATCAAAATCTCATGATAAAATTTTTTAGAAGAAATAAAAGCTAAATACCTTTCATGACCGCTGCAGTCTTTTGGCTAAGATAAAGGTAATCAGATCCCAGGCACTGAGATATAAAATGGTGTGTTAGAGATATCAGTAGGAAATTGCTTCCCCTGTGTGCTGCATTGCTATGTTGACTGCGCCTCCTCTGATTTTGTTTCCATTTGCTGAAGGCATGAAGGAATAGCTGTTGCTGTAGGCAGCATCCCAGACGCGCAGCTGGGAAGGGGATACCTTACACCACCCTGCTCGCCTCCCAGAGCATCTGCCCACCCTCCTGGGTGTCTCACAGGGAGGTGACCTGGGTCTTCCACGACCCAGTGGAGCCTGGCACAGGGAAGCTGTGAGCTGTCCTAGTGATGGCTGGACTTTATTTAGGGCAGATTCAGTTCCAGTGAGGGAAGCAGCTCTGGAGGATGCTATGTACGTGCTGTATAGTCTGGCATGCTTGTTTATGGGCCCATAAAACTCCTCGGGCTGGCACTCCCATTTGGCATCCACTAGGAAGCATCTCCCTTGGGCAAAAGAAGGTTAAAATGGGACTTTTTGTAAGGGCCTTGATGACATTATTCTTCTGGTGTTTTATATATGCTAGTAGGAAGGAAAGAGCTGGTTTTAAGGTTGGGCTGATATGTACCTGTTGCATTTAAATCCACTTTGAACATGAAAGGAGGGGTAGAAGAAAAACAATAACTTTTCTCAAATCCAGATGAGTTTTACAGAGTAATTTTCTTCTAGAAACTTGACTTCCTTATGGGCTTGATTTTGCCTTTTATGCGTCTGCATTCTGATATCTTTATTTCCAGCTTCCCCACATTTTTGACTGCTGTTGGCAAGAAGGAGGAAACTGTTTCTTACTAAGACTTTTATTTGGCAGTTATTAGTATTTCCTTCTTCAATATTGAACGGCTTTTCTGTGCAGTAACTTTAATGTACTGCTGCTGGAGAAGCAAAGGACCTAAGGCATCAGCCAGGTTTTGTGGAAATAGACTGGGATTATTCTGACAAAATCATAGAGATGATGATCCACTATGGGAATTAAAAAAAAAATCCATTCAGTTTTCATCTGTACTTGCATCTAAATATGCAGCTTGGACTGAGGTACCCTGAGCCTGTCCTCAACAGCAGTAATTTACCTCAGTTAAGGAGCTGCCCATTTGGATCTCAGATGAAAACAGGTGTAGTTACACTCTCCTGCAGCTTTAGGGCATACCTGTGGATGTTCTTTTCTCACTGAGAGTCAAATCACCTTCATTTTACACAGTGGTGCTTGTTTTCAGTCGCTGTGCACTGTGCCAGCTAAATCCAGTGTATGCAAGCAAATGCTTCCCTGATTGGCAGTTGCAAATGAGAGCAGGGGGTCAGCACTTTTGCACGTCCTGTCACTTCTAATCAGCCACCAGAGGGTTAATTGCACACCAGCTCTCTGCAGACCTCTCTGTTGGTGAGGCCTGGAAAATCGCAACTAGACTGTGATAAGTCCCCCTGCAAGCAGAATATGGTCTGACTGCAGCGTAAAGGTGGAGTAAGCTATGAAATCAGGATGATTGGATGGTGTATATGATATGATGCTGATGGAAAGGAAAACAAACTCAGGGGCTCTCCATGTGAGAAGGACCCATTTTAGATTGCAGAAAGCAGTTACAAGAAGCAGCGCTTAAATTAATGGGCGACCTGATGAGAGATTAGAGCAGACCTGCTGTCCCCCAAATACGTGTTTCTTCCAGCACCTTCACCCTGGCTGGCCACTTGATAAAGAAGATAGTTTGGGGTACTATGGCAGTATAAAACTTTTCTTACTGGCAGAGTTAATTTGACACCCCCAGGGATAGGAACAGGCAGGCTGGAATGCAGAGAGAATGGGAGACTGACCCGTGTAACTTAAAGCAGCTTAAACCATCATGGCATTGCAGGCTCACAGTCCCTGTCTCCCAGAACAGCATCAGGTGCCTAAAAATGGGATTCACAAAAGCCAGCACAGTGAGCAGAACCTGCCTGCTCTAACCCATAGGAAACCCCAGGGAAGGGACATTCTGATCCTGCTACTCCTCAATGCAGCCTCCTTTCCTGGGGACTGCAAAGAGGCACTTCTCTCCAGCTGATATTTCTCACGCTGACCCTTCTGTAAGATTTGTGAATCTGCAGATTTTCACACAAAAAAAAAAAAAAAAAAAAAAAGGGAGAAGAAAAAGGAAGGAAAGATCATTCCTTTCTTTTGTATACATGGCTGTGGAAAGATGCAGTGCCCTCCTACCCTCCTACATCCCAGATCTCTGAGCCAGGCACTCAAGAGCAGAGGTAAATCAGTGTTTTCAGGTCCCCTCTCTGTCTGAAGGGACTTGAGGACACAGCATTTGGGGGACTATGAAAAGTCTCTCTCCGTGGAACCCCTCAGCTTCCCATGCTCTAATGTGTTTCCTCAGAAAACAGCAGTTTCAGCAGTTAAAAGAAAGCCACAGCATGCAAACGTGCAAGTGTGAGAACAAGTCTCCAGCTCAGTGGCTTGTTTGGTGTCCCAGGAGCTGGGAGCTTCAGGCTTTGATCCGCTCTCACATATGGACCTGTTCAATGGGACCTAATCTGCTGGAACCTATGGACAGTTCTTGGGACTGCTCACATGCAGAAAACCCCATGGAGTTTTCAGACAACTATAATATAGACATTTCAGAGGAATTTTGCCGCAGAGCAATTTTAGCATGCCCTGTGGAGTCAGTTCTCTTCTAGGATTCCTGTGTGTGCACCCCAACACCTCTCCTTGTTGCAAAGCTGCAAGTGAGGAGGATCAGGCGCTTCCCTCCAATAGCACACTCTGACCCAAATTCAAACAGCAGTGAAAATACACCCGCAGGCGGCTTGAAATCCTGCCCTACCGCACGGAAGCCCGGATCCCGCCTGCTTTCCGACGCCTTCCACGGCTGCTCAGCAGATGACATAACATTAGTCGTGACTTACTGACACAGGTATTCAACTAAATAACGCGTGAAACAATGGAAAGGAAACGTCGAGGGGTTGTCCAGCTTAGTCACTGGTTTCGCTTGCGGTTCTGGGCAGTTCCTGCCTGCACTGCTGTTGAGCCTTTCAGATAATGAGCTGTGCTAAGCTTGAGGAACCCCCCTCCAGCCCCGCCGCGGCCACTTCCAGCGGCGGATCCCGGCCGGGGGTCTCGGCCCGCGGTCAAGGGGGCGGCCCCGCTGCAGCGCTCTCCGCATCCCGCGGCTGTGCGGGAGAAACACCGGCGGCAGCCGCCAGGAACCCCCCGCCTCCCACATTGCTCACCTGCCCAGCCTGCAGCCCCAGCCCGGGGCGGCTGAGGCAGGAGGGGCTCCCCAAACGTGCTCGCCCGCTGCTCGCGCGGCCCCCGGACTGGGTTTTTTGGAAGTGGGAGGTTTTGGGAGGGTGGGGAAGCCCCGTCCCGGGGACTCGGCAGGTGGCGACAGAGCACGGGCTTTGGGGGGTGCCCGGCGCTGCGCAGCGCGGACGGGGCGGGGGACGGCTCCACGGGACCCCCGAGGCAGGAGTGCGGAGGTCCCGCTAACGCCACCCGAGCGAACCTTCTTCCTGGAGGGCTTCTCATGAGGATTAGTTACTTTTACAAGTAGTCTTACGGAGAGATATAATAGGATTTTAACTTTTTAAAAATTTTTTTATATCTCGCACATATACGTTTCTAGATATAAATACAGGAATAATCAGAGCACATAGGAAGCCTAAAATCCAACAGGCAAGGCGCAGGCCGCGGGCGGCGGAGAAAGATGGCTGGAGGCCGCTGCGGCAGCATCCTGGGCCGCCTCGGAGGGGGAAACGTGCCTCCTCATTCTTCCGCAGCTGGGCCGCTGAGCGCTGCCTGCAGTGGCGGGGAGCCCCGAGCCCCCAGTGGGGTAAACAGGCTGCGTCGGGCTCGGACACCGTTCGGGGACCGGGAGAGGCGGCCGGGGGCTCGGGCTGCCAGCATCCCGGCAGGATCCGTGAGATCAACCTGTCCGCGCAGCTCGCCGGGGAGCTGGAAGGAGCAGGCATTTGGCCGAAAGGGCTGTCCGTCCTTCCCCGCGGGGCGCTGGTAGGCAGCGCCCGGCCCTTTCCGGGGTGCTCCCGATCCCGTGCCCTCGAGTAGGGACGGGGAGCTGTAGAGCCTCGGGCTTAGTCCTTCTACTTCCTTCTATTTTCCCCTCATAAGAACTCGAATAATTTTTTTCCACCTCCTTTGTCGGCCTCGAGGAAGAAAAAAAAAGTCCTTCGAGACTCCATTCCAAAAAAAAAAAAAAAAAAAAAAAAAAAACTCTTCTCCCCCAC
>VZTF01005459.1:351172-385544 GCA_013397755.1 Cnemophilus loriae | reverse complement strand
GGAAAGGTCCTGACGGCCTCCCCCGAGCTGTGGACTGCTCCGACCCCCGCCGTCCCTCGCCCCCTCAAGCCACCCGGGGCGGAGCGGGCGGGGGTAGGGCGGCCCGGCGGCCCCGGCCGGATCGGGCTCCTCTCTCCGGCTACAGTAGACATGTTTATTTGTGCGTGCACCCCTCCCCGTAAATCCCACCATCTATAATCATTACCTACATGGAAACTTTTGCCCCCTGCAGCCCCCAGGACCACCCCCCCACCCCCCCTCCANGCTGGCTCCAGATATCGGCAACGTAATGGATGGTTATATTTTATGAATCCGAGGCTCGGATCTTGGGACTCGGGAGTCCCTTCCATGTATGGTGCACTTCTGTCTCGCCCTTAATCCGCCCGGCAGGCAATAAACTTCCCCGCTAAATGCGCCGGGAGATAACAGACAACTTTTATTGATTACAAGAAAATACTCGAAACTAAATAAAGGGTTTTTATGAGGATCCCTGCGAAGACCCTTTTCTCCGCAACCATTAAGCGCAATATCGACGTTTAACTGTGCGTAAACTGTGAACTTGTTTAACCATAAAGGTTGGGGCGGGCGAAAGGCAGATGAAAAGCACGATGGTCGCCGAGAGGAGCCGGGCTCGGAGGTGCTGCAGTGCTGCCAACCCGGAGGGTGCCCGCTGACCCTCCGGACTTCCTCCTCGGTCCCTCTTCCTTCTCCCTTGCTGAAGGCATCGGTGCAGGAACCTCTCCCAAACCTGAAAAGAGGGAGGGCTGGGGCGCAGCACCGGGGCGCAGCACCGGGGCACAGCACCGGAGATGCTGAGCCGGGGAAGAGTGAAAGGCACCTCACAGCGGCGTTTGGAGTGGGACTCATGAGAGTTATCGCCCGGGCGTACCCCGAGCGAGAGGATGAGGGGGAGTCCACTCGCATTTTAAAGTGGATGATCGTGGAAGGTTGCTCCATCTTCCCTCTCTTCCCTCGGGCCCAGGTGGGGGAGGTGAGAGAAAAGAGACGAATTAATGTATTTTATTGTATTCTGACTGTCTTCTTTATAGTCTCAGAGGTGTAACGGGCGTTGAAGTCTCCGCCTGGAAGAGGGTGGCTTCATTACCGCTGATATTTCTGTGGGTAGCCGGCTCGGAAGCTACAAAAGTTATTTTCTCCTGCAACCTCATTGCCAGCCTTCAGCACCAAGAGGCAAAAGGTGTTGAGCTTTTTTTTTTTCCCCTTGTTGTTGTTCTGTTTGTCACACTTGGAAAGGTAACTGTGAAATCACTCAGTGTCTGCGAGTTGTATCGCATTTTACGGGAAAGCCATAAACCTGTCTCATTCTCTGATGTTTCGCGATTTACGTATGAGTGTAAAGGAAATGCCTGAGCAGTGTTCCCTCTGCAGTTTTCCTTCGGCGAGGGGAAGCCAAGGGAAGATGCTAATATTGCCATCTCATTTTACAATTTATCCCGTCTACCCAAGCAGGGGGTATATGCAAACCAAGGTGCCGTAGGGTTCAGTGTCTGGGACGCAGCCAGTAATCTCAGAGATCACACTCGCCGGCCCAGTGAATTATTTAGCCTGCTCTTTATTGCTGTTAAAACGTCGGCTCTCATTTAAACAATCCAGAGTCGCTTATCAGTTCCGCAGAGGTGGATGTCCCGGTGGCGATGTCGAGTGTGCTCACGTGCCCCAGCAGTCCCTCTGCACTGTCACTGCTCGCACCGAACACAATTGTCACCTCTCTAGCGACCTGCTTCCCTGTGCAAACGCCCTCCCTCCAGCCAACCATGTGCTTACACTTATCTCTAATACACGTGCTTCTCTATGCACACACATATAATATCATCCAGGCCCTTGTTTTTCATTAGGCATTTTTAAATCTTTTTTTAAGATGCAGCTTCATGAGGAATATTTAGCCCATTAGCTAAATTAGCTGGAGAGAACCAAACCCAAACAGAAAAGACATGGGCATCACTATGCGCAGAACTGGAAAACATTTGGAAGATTGTTATACACATTTCAAGTCATAAATTAATAGTCAGTATATTCTTCAATCAGGAAAAAGCCATTAAAGTTTGTTTGATTCTGGTCTGTCGGAAAATAATTTCTTTGATTGAGTTCCCTCTAAAGACCCCCAGAAGTTTTCTCTCCTCTGTCATGAACAGTCTGCTCTTTCCTGTCTTCCGGACAGAGGGAAGAGTAAGATCTCTGGAGAAAAGCAGCTTTTCAGCATCTTGAATTTCACTTTGAATCTGTCTTCCTACCCACTGATTTAATTTCTCTGCATTCGGAACCTTTCTAAATCAACCAAGAGAAAACTATTGTATGATGAGAGTTGTGTATCATCTTTTATCAGCTTTTCCTTCCTTGCTGGTGGCCAATATTGCAGATCTGAAGGAAACAGACATTTGAAGGTGGGGGGCTGAGGAGTGGGAAAGCACGGCATGGAAAGAAATTCAAGTTGAGGAATGGGAGAAATGGATAAAAAAAGGCAGGCCTGATGACTTTTTCATTGCATAGATTTCCAGCAGGAGCAGTGGTTACAGATCCTGGGTCCGCTTATTTATTCAGTGTGTTTCTGAAATGCATGAGCTCCTAGGCTAGCCGGTGTCACTGGAGCACTCCATGCTTCCATGGACGAGCCCCAGGCCTGGCCCACAGCCCGCCATTAGAAAGGAGCTGTTCTCCAGCCCATCTACCCGCTGGCAGCAGTGTTAGGTCACTATGCACCATTTAGTGACTTGCTCCCCACCCACTCTGGGGTTGCACTGAACCCCAGAGACCAGCAGGCTGCTGCCGTGAGGTTGGGAATTTGATATCAAGGGGCCATTTGCCTTGGAGGTAATCAGACTTTCCCTTTCCCTCTTTCCACTCCTATTTGCAGGGTGCTATTTTAGGGTTCCCCTTGGCTGATGTTGATGCAGATGCAGGCGAGAAGACCCTGGCAGTGCATGGATCCCAGCATGGTGGCTGTCCATCCCTGTGAGGTGCGAGTGGAGTGGTCTCCATGCCAGGAGCTGATGGGCTGCTGAAGAATTAAGCACTGTCTAGCTCTCCTTTGGTCAGTGCCCCTTCAAACTCAACCCTCACTGTCCTTACTGGGCCAAGTTTCAGTACAGCCCCTGCTCTTTTTATTCCAGTACTGGTGGTGGTTGACAACGCAACGTGGTGAGCAGGAACTGACCCGGCCAGCAGTGCAACCTCACAAAGATCCCATTGTTCAAACTGGGCGCATCAAGACCGGTCCTAAGAAACACAGAGAAAGCTTTCCTTGCCTTCATAAATGTTGAGGCAAACCTGTGGTGGAGATCTGTGCTTTGTGTGGACCTCTGCCCTTGTGGTGAGAATCACCCAAGCCAGCAACCTGGGAACTGGCAGTGATGGAAGCCCACGCCAAGATCCATCCTGTGAAAGGCAGTAACTGAAGTTAGGGGTTTTCTGCTGGGGAAGTCTCAGTCCTGGGCCTAAGTTTCACTGACCTGATGCATTATGAGCAAGGTTTACTTAGGCTTAAATTTGTCCCCATTTTTTTGTCAATTCTACTATCTCTATAATCATGAGGGAGAAAAAGAATCTGGGCAAAAAGAAAAAGGGATAGCACTAAGCCTGCTGGCGGAAAAAAGACTGTGTTTGTTTAATCAGTTTTTGACCTTTCAAAATGAAATTTTAGCATGATAAAGTATTTTAAAGGCAGTTTACATAAAGCACAGCAGGTAAGGTTCCTTGAATGACATTGTTTAAAATCATGGTGTGGAATAGTAATCAGAAAAATGAGTCAAATGAAATCCTAGGCTTCTTCTTGTAGGAAAGAAATGCTAAGTGGGTATTTTTTATCCATAGTTGTCTTTTTTTTTAAGGCAGTTGACTAAAATATTCCTAAAATGTTCCTGAGTACCAATAATGGGTCTTGCACGCATTTTCTTGAGCAGTTATTTAATCTGCTGTTGCACTGGAATGTTGAATTATTTTCAGCTTTGGCTTTTCTAAGCTAATTTCCAGTGCAGTGAAAGCTTTTGCCATGGTACTAACTAGTTGTGTGCAAGAAGTGATTCAGGGGTATTTGGTGCCCAAAGTTATTGTCCTGGATTCAGCTCGGGTGGAGTTAATTCCTTCAAATGTGAATTGGAGACCGCTTGTGATAGAAGGCTGAACTGTTCACCTCAAAACAGCCTTGCTAAAAGGCAGGAGGTACCTTCTGTAAATGAGTATTTCTGGGAACAGTTTTTTTCTTTCAGATTTGTTTTGTCTGTTGAAGAGGGAGATTGATCTGAAATGCCTAAGAGGATATTGAAGAAGGTTCATCTGGGGCATCAACCCTGTCCTTGTGATCTTCAATGAGACAGTGTTACCTGAGAGAGGTAGTGATACATGCTTTTTACTATGAATCTCGTGGTCAATTTAATTTTCTCTTACTACCTGGGAATGAGATATGAAAATGCATAGGCATCTCATGCTTGACTGAGGTAAAACATTCTCATCCATGGCAGAGTGTGGAGTTCCTGAGAGACAATTCCTTGTAACTGCCCTTTGCTGACTGACAGATTCAGTTTGTTCTTACTCAGGCATGTGAAACAAATCCAGCTTTCAGCTGCTGTATTTATTTTTTGTTTCCAGTGTGGATCCGTTTTCTTGGCACCATTTTTTCAAAACTTTGACTTTTGGATTGCACGGTCAACATTGTTGTGTGGGAGCTGAGCTTACCTTGCTCATGGAGGTACCTCACTGCAAGAGCACCACACAGACCTGTGCAGCACATGGAGCACATTACACTGAGAATCCACCTGTTGAAACAGTAGAGATCATGCCATTTTTTACATATGCACAGCAAAAAAAGTGAAAAGATGGGCTGTTTGAGATATTTCCAAAGCCAGAGGCTGTTGAAATACTGATGGAAGCACACACTCCTTCACTTCTATGCTTCTGAAATACAAAATATCCATTAAAAGTGACAGACTTGAAGCCAAGGCAAACAATTGCATAAGCTAAACTTGAACACTTTTACTTGCAAATTCTGATCTTGTGATGACAGATCCATTTTTCCAGCTCTGGCAAATCTGTTCCTACTGTAGCCTTGCTGGAAATTACCCTGCAAGTGTTTATAATCCTGTTCTACTGTGAAGGACTCCTTGTGGGATGCATAATTCAGATGAAGGGAGGACCTCGTGGCTATGGGCAAGGTGGGTCTATGTAAGTATCATAAAATGGTTTGGGTTGGAAGGGCCCTAAAGAGAGAGGTTCCCTAGTTCCAACTTTCCTGCCGTGAATAGGGACACCTTCCACTAGACCAGGTTGCCCAAAGCCTCATCGAACCTGCCCTTGAACACTTCTAGAAGAAGGGCATCCACAATTTCTCAACAAGTACTTTTGGATTCTGCCTTTTGCACTGGAAAGCCCTGGCAGTCTTAAATCATGCTACACATATAACTGTATTTTGACTCACTTTTAAACTAAAATAAAAATATTCAGACAGTGATTCGTGCAGCAGTTTAACAACTGTTAACTCTATAAATAGACATCACATATTAAAATACTGTGTTGATATGAGCCATATAAACAGAAGAGAGCAGAAATACAGTAGTCTTTTTGACCTGATCTCATTTTGTGTCTAGACAAGCTTTACTCAGCACCAGAGTTTGCCTCAGTGCTGCTTTCTGGTACTCAGGGTAGGTACAGCACACTCCTGCTTCTCAACATTATTAATTTTCCTAGTGGGCTGATGCGTCTAAGAAAAATGGCAAAAGCATTTCCAAGACTGCCACTGGAGTCACAGAATGTTTAGCTTGTGAATCCAGGGGTCCTTGGTACCAGCAAGAAGCCTTGCAGTCCTTTTAGCACTATTAATATTATGGTTCTGATCACGGCTGATGAGGGAAGGAAGGAATGAGTAAAAGGTCGGAGTAAAAGACAAGAAAGAGGTGGTGGAAGGGTATAGCATTTTCCCTTTTATCTGCATTTTTCCATGCAAAAAAAGTAAGACTTCTGCCAAGGAATTTATTTATTCGTTACTATGAAAATTGCTTTGTGTCCTAGATTCAGCAATGTTAATATATTTTTCTTCAATAAGTGATTATCTTTTATGACCAGTTTAGACTTATATGGAAGTGCAGGAATATGCCATAAAACCCTACACCATAAGCTGTGTACAGGACATATCAACTACTCTAAAGTGAATACATTAATGAGAGAAGAGCCAATCCTTCTCAAGATTTCATGTTATAGCAGATGAGCTCAGTGCTGCTGAGGAAGACATTAAATCACGTTTGTGTAGAAAGTGGAGAGACCCACTATGTAACTACTGTTTCAAGAAAATGTGATGCAGATACAGACCTAGATCCAAGTATGGATTTGGCTGGTGGGCCCCTCAGGCTTTCTGGCAACCTACGTGCTATGGAGGAAGAAGAAACAGCTGCTGCAGCTATCACTGGAAAAGATGACAGTGAAGGGAATTATGCCTCGCAAAGGGGTCCAGGTGTCTGTGAAGGAGCCACAAAGCCTCAGGCTGGTGTTGTCATGGAAAGCTGTGGCATCACCAAATGTGGCAGCAAGCCGACCTCTGGATCCAGGATGCACTGGAGCAGGGAAGGGGATAACTGGAGGCTGCAAGAGGGTATGCACAGTGCGTCTCAGACACATGAATGCACACATATGACACATAGACACATAACTGTTCCCTCCCCGTGCCTGGTATTCCAGGATATGAGATAGCAGCATTTATGTTCAGGCTGGTTGTGACAAACCTGTATTGATACAATGAATAAATGTGACTGAGGTTTACAGTTCAAACAAGCTCTGAGGAGCCACCACAAATCAGCTTGTCACGTTGCCACCAGCTTTACAATCAATCTCCCATAAAGGGCTTAGGCTCTGACTCCTTTCTCCGGTTTGCTTATTTTTGTGGGAAACTAGCTGCAAGGGAGTCACTAAAATATGACTGGACTCAGACCTTTCTGTTTTTAAATGAGCAAAGCACTCTTAGAGTTTAGCAGTAGAGCCCACTTGGGGGAAAAAAAAAAGATTAGGAGAAAAGCAAACAAAAGCCATCCAGCTCTGTGATAATGGCTTGGGTCTGGCCCTGGCAGTCAGAAAGGCTTTATAGAAATTGCTGCTGAAGCAGGGGAAGCTGTGGGCAGCTAGAGCTGGAGCAGTTGTGGCATACTATAACAAATGAAGCCCTGGTTTGTACCCTTCGAATGCTGTGCAATTAATCCCAATCACGGAGTTAAAATCAACTTTTGGATTCCCTCACGGTTACCTCCTTCCTGTCCAGCTTCAGCCCTGTGTCCTGCTTTCCACTGAGTATATGGAGAGGAGCTTCACTCAGCCCTCTGAACAGGCTTGGCTCAGAAATGAAGCTGGCAAAGCAGGTCCATGTGGATCTGGGAGGGTGCGAGCTCAGGTCCTGGCAATGGTGACCTCAACCTTCTGGCTGGGGTGGTGTGAGACAACATCCTGCCATCTCACCCTATGGGCAGAGGGAGCCTGGGGGTGTTGAGCTGTGACTTCTGCCTGGTCCTGCTGGCTGCCTTGGCCAGCAGGTTTGCCTTTCCCAGAATGCTGGAGACAGAAGGGCTCCCCTGCTCTGGCTTTGGCTGGCCAAGACGGCCCTGTGCCCCCAGTGGGGACAACGGGGGATTCCCCCTTGAGTACGCCTGGCATTTTTGAGATTTCTACCCTACATGCCTTGGAGCAGGGACTCTCCTTTTGGGCACAGGGACACCTCACCCAGCTGAATGAGACTCTTGCTTTTGTGGTCAATGTGAACACATCCACAACACAAGAAGAGCTCAGAAATAGGGCACCCAACCAGAGCATCATGCAGGAACAACATTGTGTCTCTTGCTTTTACCTTTTCTTCTATTCTGAACTGGGCTAATGGTTTCCATGTTTTTTCCACAATGACTCCCAAATGTTTTTTCCTGACCAGCACTCTGAATGGCTGTTTCATTTAGCACATAATCATTAGCTTCCCTCCTTGCTACCAGACACATTATTTTGCCTTTGGCTTTGCTGAAAGGCATTTGCCATCTGCTGATTTATTCATAATATCAGTGTTGTAATATTGCTTTCAATAATAACAATAGTTGCACACTCGGCTCCCTCCTGGTGCTTTTCATCAGATCTGATAGTGCTCAAAAATCCAAATTGCTCTCAATCCTGTTACAAAACTCATTGTCACCAACTTTATCCCCAAGTGTTGCAGTCCAAGTTCAGCTGTCCAGTTTCAGGCTGTTTACCAGATGCCCCTGGTACTTTCTGTATGAAATGCTTCTATTCCAAATCAGTATCTTTGATTTTGTAAAGAAGTTTTCTACCTATCTAGCTTCAGTCCACTTCTGTACTGTTAAAACTAAGGAACTCCCCACATCAAATGTAATTAACTATTTTTCTTGCACTTTGCCAGCTTTTCTGTTGCAAAAAAACCTCTGCTGCAACACACACTCCCAGGTATATGCCAAGGCACTGAGTATCCCCATCACTTTTATTTAGACTCATATTTGCTAAAAATGTCTCAAGGGGAATCTAACCACATCTCAGCAGGTAGCTTTCATGCTGATAAAGTCAGAAAAAAGGGTAAAAAATACTGATTCTCCCTTTCAAATTTTGCTAAGATGGATTTCCACTCTTTCTTTCCCATTCAATAATGTCATTTAAGATCTCAGCAAGCTCCAATGAGATGGTTTCTTGATGTTTTACAAATGAAGCTCTCCAGTTGCCTATTAAATATTTTTTTCACACCTTTCCTTCCCAGAACGCTTGCCTTTTTTTTGTTTGTTTCTTTGTTTGTTTGTTTTTTTTTTTAAATAAGTAAAGGTATTAAAGTAATTGCTCCTGAGGGATTTTTTGGTTGTCAACTCTTTCACATCATTTTAGTCATTGCAGTTCTTATATTGCTTGCCTTAGCCTGGAGAGCCCAAATTAGGAGAGGTACTACTGTGTGTATGCAGAACGGAGCAAAAAGTGAAGAGAATGAGAGAAGTGATTCAAAGGGATTTTCCAGCTCTGTCAATAAAATTACCACAATAATAACTTCCTTCAACACGTTTGTTGCTAATGGACCTGCATACAGAACTACTTACAGCATAATACTTTCAGAGATTAGAGTTCCCTTTTCTGTTTGCAGGATATCTGTGCACGAGGCCAAATGCCTGCAATTTTCTTGCTTAGAAGTGATTCTTCAGCTAGCTGTGAGCTCACAGGTTGTGGGGCACATACACAGGGTTCACTTGGCTCCCATGGTGTAGCTGTCATCCCCTCCCTTGCCATTAGTATCTCTTAGAAGGCTTGAAGATCATCTGAACCTGACTAAAGCTACACTTCAGCGCTACCACTCAAGAACAGAAATGAGAAAGGACTCAGAGAGACAGACACACATTTCTGTGCACAACCAAGGGCCTTCAAATGGAACTAACAGGAACCAGGATGAAGGCAAACAAAACGGGAAGATGAGCAGGACAATGCCTTTCCAAGGGTTTAGTAGATGCTAGAAGATAACAAAACTCAAGGGGAGACAACTAATTTGTGTCAGAAATTCACACAGGGACACCAAGGATGTGAAAACATCAGGCACGGGAAGACTTAGAAGTGGTTAGAGGCAGGACACTGTGAGGGAGGGGTTGTTTAATAACTCACCCTGCTTTTACATCCCCCTCCCTGGCAGCCTGCAGCAGTTCCTCTGGAAGACATGACTCTGGGTCAGAGTGTTGGTCCTCTTAAGAAAGCTCTAAGAGAATTTTCAAGTGTGAATGTTATGGGGTGAATGATACTTCAGCTGCTCATTCACAGGCATAAGAACTAAAATTGCTCCTTTTCCTCCTGTTGTTGTCAGCAAAGTGGTGCTTCCACCAAGACTGGAATGGAGAAGCCGTAGAAAGGAAACGTCACTGAGCATAAAGAACTTCACTGGGGCAAATGATCATAGGACATTTTTCTAACTGTTTATGCAGTGCTCACAGCCTAATTTCACTATTTCAGAAATAAAAAGAACAGATACTTCCCACAGGAACTGGAAAAGTCTCTGTTATTTGCCAGGTTATGAGCTCATTAAAACAGAAACACTTTCACCCTCCCCATAATAAAATGAAAGGGCAACAGCTTACTGTGATTATCAAGGAAAATAGGACCAAGGAATTGCCCCAAGCTGGAGGCAGGCTCATCCTGCTCATCCTTTCCTTTTCTTTTTGTTTTATTTTATTTTTTTTACTTGCAGATGCTCCTGGAGAGGCATTACAGCTGTAGATCAGGGATCTATTGCTTGTTATTGCAGATGGTACTGAGGTGAAGATGAATGCCAGACACATTAGGTTTAACAGGATGGGTTTTAGCAACTTGAACATGTTGATGAAAACAGGAAAGTTAATAAATCAGCCACCAAGGTCCAGACTGTAAAAGGCAGTCTTTTTTTTTTTTTTTTGTGCTTCTGGGGGACAAACAAATATTGTAGACACATTTTTGTTGTTTAAACCCAGTCACATTTGCAATCTGTTTGGACATTTGACTGACTTTAAACACTTCTTGGTGTAAATCCAGGCCAAGTATCAAAGCCAACAGAACAGATAAACCCAGGCTGGTGCTGAGAAACAGGCACTTCACCTCTCCTGGTTGGCCTGGCTTGTGCACAAAAAGGGCACCTCTCTTTCACCTCTCTGGCCGTCATTTTTTAAGGCCTGAAATTATGGCAGGGTATTAAACAGTGCCTTTACTGTACCCATGCAATGGAATATATCATTACATTTTGTGGCATATTGTGAATTAGCTCTGGATTCAAATAGGGCTGCAACCTTCAGCAGGTTACAGTGAAGACTCAGGAAACAGATCTGGGTGTAGGAACCCTTTCCCAGCCCCTGTATGTACAAATCAACCCAACCACCAGCATTAATATAGCTCTCTCTGTGTGTTAAGACATATATGCATGCACCTGTGCCAAACACACTTTTTCCTAGGGTTTTTTTTGAACATACAAACAAGGGAAGAGTGGAGAGGTTGAACCAAGTCCTGTCTAAATCTAAGTGGATCTGGCTTAGATTGTGTGTGAGCTACTTATGAAAAGATAGTTTTTCTTCCTAAGAAAATATGAGTGGGAACTTGAACCATGTCTTCCCGTCCTCTCTGCTTCTGCTTCCAAGTTGCTTCTTGCTCCATTACAGTGGTTCTCCATTAAGGTGAATGATGTTTTCCTGAACTGAATTTAAGGAGGTATTATTGGAGGAACTCGATAGCTATTTTAATTTCTGGAGCTATATTTTATAGCTATTTAATTCACTAAAACACGGCTTTGCAGAATGCTGACTCAGAAATACTTATATATAAGATTTAAAAAGTAGAATGGCCAGAATAGGGAAAGGAGAGGTGAAAAATAAAGCTTTTTCACTCTATTACTTGGAAAGATCTTCCTCTCCTCCCCCATCATCTTGCATATCTGTCCTACTTGATTCCATAGAAATATCCAATTTTCCAGGAGTTCCAGATGTTTTTGAAAGGATTTGTGTACCTGATGACTCCTATATAATCATGGGGACTAACAATACCAGTAGAATAGTGAGTGGTAAATATCAGGCACTTCTAAGATTAAGTCAAACCGTTTTCTTTTTGTGGCTGAAGGAAGATCTGCAGCGCAGGTAGTTCTTCGTTTCTGCCCTGATCTCATCTAAGAATGAGGTCTTCTTCTGATTACAGAAGTCATCTTTCTCCATGGAAACAGGAGGGCTTGGCTTGAGCCATACATGTATGAAACTCCTGTTGTGAACTCCTAACCTTGACAGTACTCCACACAGGCACACAGCAGCCAAGACAGCCTCAAGGTGTTTTGTGTGAAGTGCTCATTTAGCATGGGTTGCTACCCATGTCTCTGCTTACCAGGGGACCCTGCTTCCCTTCGCTCAGTACATCACTCATTTATGGATCCAAGTCTTCAGTCTTTAAAAGTTCACTTCAATGGAATTGATGGTTTCACTGGGGATGATCTATTTAAGCACCTGAAGGTTGGTAATACCTCTCAGTACTTTGAATGAGATTTGGTGATGAAGATAAATAGATTTATGGTCACATGTAAGTATCTGTGGCTCATTTATTACAGCTGAAATTGATACTGGGAAATAGATGGGTCTGTTAACTTTCCATGTCTATTGGCATGCAATCCAGGTCTGGGCCAGGATGAGGGGAAATTAATTAATTTTTCCTATTGATTTTTCCCATTTGTTTTCTTTTTGAAGAGAAGATTGTAAATTGTCATAAACAGCTAATGCAGAGAAGATTTCTGCCTCATGCACACAGCCCACTCACAAATACAAAACAACGTATAAAGACAAATCACTGAGAGAAATTATTTGCTCTGCTCTAAGACCCTGCATTCTCTAAGGAAATTCTTACCAGTGCAATCCTTATAATTGTCTTTGGGGTGCAAAGCCTCACATGGATTTTTTTTGTGGTGTCTTAGGGCAGTGTTTACTCTGTAGCAACTTATTGTAATGTGCTATCTCACCTGAGTCACTTCACTGGGAAGTCTCAGGGCTTAACACATGCTAAAATCTACAGGAACACACGTATAAATTGCGTAGATGGGCAAAACCCATATACTGGCTTTCAGCAGAATTAAGTGAACACTGTACTCAGATTATGATAGTTAAACGCAGCCCAGATTTGGGGCTTAAGCTAGTCGACAGTCTTCCTTTAATCTGGACCCCATGGAGTTTTCAACAAGGACTATCCTGTTTTTCAGAGGTCAAATAAATCAGCTTTAAGATCGTGAAAAGGTAAACACACGGATGCCTACATAACTTTTGTGAGTTTATGAGATATTCTGGCAACAGGAATACAAAGAATCATCATAAATCCTACTGTGCACAAGCACTTAATTCCTGGGATGCAGTGTGTATGGGCTCCTCTAGCATGGAATGCAAGTCCTCTTATTGGGAAATATTAAATCAAGTAGAAGAATAAAAACCAGTAGGAGCATGCTCTTATGGAAGAGCTTATCCCATCTGCTGGTTCTGAAGAAGTCGTTGCATTTCAGGAGTGGGTAGAAGATAGATCAGGAGACATCTTCAGGAGACATCTTCAGGAGACTGTGTTGGATGATGCCATTTTGGCCTACATAAACAAAATGTGTAGTTACAGATGAAAAATAGCTCAAGAGGATTACAGCCTGTGTTTTACAAGCAACCCATCTGATCTTTTGTATTATCATTATTTTAATGACAGTGAAAGTATGTTGGAAATCTCTTTCAGCGTGTTCATACAGATATCCATGTGTATGTGTTGGAGTGTGGACATACACACATATCTATCTATAGGTAGAAGCAGTCCATTGTAAATACAAGTCATTCTATAAATTACTAGACTGTGCAAGAGTATAAATGTATTTTAAAGTGCCTAAATTATAGGCTCCCATTTTTGTCAACTGGCCGCAATGAGATCTGGCTGGATGTCCACAGAGATGCCTTTAGAACAGTGACTGTAAGAAGACTTTGTGAAGCAGCATGAGCTTAATCTCATGGGGTTAGTCTGCAGCTGATACAACAGCCCCTTATCACTACTACAGCCCTTGAGAATGGCTCAGGAGTGACTGTTTTTACCAGTGGGGTACAGGGAGGATGTGGAGCTTGGTTCTGGCTGGGGCTTGGCTTTGTACAGCTCTGGGGTGGCACTGCTTCCTTTATTGTAATTCTTCCATTCTCTTGTTGGCAAAGGTGAGAAGCGGATTGGTATCTCGTATGTGATAGTGGGTGTTTTGTGGAGGGCTTTGGCTGTTCGATGGAAAGGAGAAATCTTGACAAACGTCTCATGGTTGGACTTGATCAGCTGACTTAGAGAGGCACTAAGTGCTGCATGAATATAAATATATACAGAATATCAGCAGACCTCTTAAGGTGTATCAGACCCTCCGGTCTGCTACCGAGGTTTGAAATGTGGCTGAGAGCAGACAGTATCTGTGCCCGGGGGTGTTGGTCTGGGGGTAGCTGCACCCAGGTTTGCACTGTGGTGGCACTGCCTCCACTGCAGTGCCTGTGCCAGTTCGGCAAGCTTCCAGGAGCATGGGGAGAACGGGGAAGACCCTGTTCCCTCCCATGTCTTGGGAGGACATGTTGCTGGGGAATGGAAGCGTCCTGGGCATCTCTCACTCCACACCTGGGGTGGCAGCAGCAGGTGCACACTCCTCCAGTGGGGTGCAGGCAGCTTCAGGTTGGTGCCTCTCCAACCCCCATGACTCCTAATGTTATTTCCAGTGACATCAAACAGAAAGGCTGATGAACAGTAATGCCAGCTGGGACCAAATCCCACAGTGTAACCGAAAGTCCTAAAAGAGAGGGAAACCTGCAAGGAGCCTGTGTGTGTGTGTGTGTATGTGTGTGTGTATGTGTGTGTGTATGCATAAATGAACATTTTCATTTTATTTCTGACTTGATTTTCCCATTTGTATGTCCTCTGAAGATAAATACAAGGAGATTTCAATTCAGTCAGCAGTGGTATTTTGGTAAAACACCCCCAGAAATCAAGAGAGGCTGATGTTATTTTAAATGGTTCTTGTCTCCATTTATACTAAGCAAGCTGAGCCTGGGGTTTGTCTAAAACAGAGCAGAGAGACCACCGAGTAGTCTCATCAGCAGAGCACTAATTGTGGCCATTTATTATAGTCACTTATCTGATAGTAGCTTCTTTATCTGTGATAGTTTTACAGGAATAAAATCCACCAGGCATTTGCACCAGTATATAAACATGTTACCTTGTAGCAGAGGGTCTGTTACTGTCAACACTTGCTAGCAAAAAAATGCCTATCTCGTGCTTATATGAAGTAATGATGAGTTTAATATGCTCCAGTGAAAGCCACAGAATAAACAAGGCATCACAAATGTTTGCCTTGTCTGGCCTCTTAAACAAATAAAGGTGACTAAGAAGTACAAACAACACTGGGTCAGGGCTTATCGGGGTGCTGGTGGCAGCGCTGCTAATGCAGCTCCACTGGCCAGCCAAGGCTGCCTGTGGGCTCATTATTGTGGGGAATATTGGGAAAGCCTTTTACCAGAGAAGTATATTCCTTGAGTCTGGCCAAAATACTGTAGTGTGAAGCTGTAATTCCATGGCCATTTCAAAGCCAGTTCTGGGATAGCAGGGTGCAGGGGGAGAAGAGGTGGGGGAGGGCGCAGCACACAGACCCAGCTCTGCCCATCTAGCCTGGTCCTCGTGATTAAGGCCAAGCAGGGTTTTCATATGTGATTGCCCCACCGAGCCCACCTTCTCCCTGCAAACACAGCAGATCCATGAGGAAGGGCCGTGCTGGTGGTGTAAATGCCATGCAGTGAGAGGGAGGAAGGACCACCTGGTTGCTTCTGGGCCTGGTCAGATCAAGGGAGGAAAATTGCGCTGACAATGCTCTCAAGCCAGAAAAAACTAAGAATTGATATTGTTTCACTGCTGTATTTGGATCAGCCAGAAGAAACTCCTTTTGCACATGACCACAATCAGCGTGATTGACAAAATTTCACAGAGTGATGGACAAAGACTGAAGACCGACCCTTCATCTGTGAGAAGAGACTTTGTTAAGGAATCATCCCTTTGATTAAGAAGGCACTTAAGACCATCCATCCCCTGGCTGACAATAAATAAGCTAACACTTGCTTGGCTGCAGTGTTGATCTTATGATAAGTGATGGAAATACATTCCATTTGTCATAATGAAATATCAGGGACAAGTGGAGTTAGCTACCTAAGACAGCTGTGTTTAATGTCAAACTCTGCATGAAATCAGAAAGGAGAAGTTCGGTTACAGGTTGAATGTTTTGTAGAGGATCTTAATTTAGTGAGCAGTCATAGCCCATGAGACTGGATCTACAGAGACATCTACCTCACACAGAAATTGCAGAAACTCTGCTAGTTGGCAAAGGTGTTTGACAAGCACTGACACCATTCCTCAGCCTCACTAAATGGGTGCTGATGTTCAGCTTTGCAGAGCCAGCCCACTACGTTCTCCATGCAAAATACCACGTGTAAAGTGTATTTGTTTGTGGCAAATACAAATTCTTCATGCAGAACTGCCCTTCCTGTAACTCAGGCCATCAGGATGGGAGCTTCCTGCTTTGGTTTAGCTGGAAAATGTGAGGTAATTGCAGCTTCATCATCTCTTGCAGTCAACAATGGACTGACCTGAAAGCTTTCTTGTCTGCTTCCAGCACACTTATTTCCAGTGCTGCAAACAAACAGCTGGCTTGTTGGGTGACAGCACGACTTTCATTTTCAGCTAGAAGATCCTTTAATCTGGAAACTGTTTTGAAAGGATAATTTCATTTTGAGTTGCTTTGGCACAGTAAACAAAATGAGCCAGGACCAGATGAAACGCACTGGCAGTTCAGTCCACCTGTTGGCTAAATCCTTCCGAAAATAGCCAGATGTGTGAGAGATGTGGGCGAGTGCTCACAGTCGGGGGGTGATAGCAAGGCTATGTCAGCAGGAGGGATGGCATGGGTTGAGAGGGTTACCCAGCCCTGCTTAGTACTGATTACATGTCCACACAGAATGAATTAGACTAACGGTCATTTTGTGTAGTTGCTGGTGGCTGGAGACTCATTTTACCCCAGCATTTGCCACCTAGATGATCTACCAGCCAGCTGTCTCAGTGGTACATGAGCACATATTTTATTTTGCAGCTGAGGTGAGCCAGGGGTACATACTCTGTTGGGTTTCTGAGATCCCAAGCATGGCATTTTCTCACCCAGCTAGAGGGCAGCGAGGCCAAGGAGGATGCATTGCTGGTCCTGGGGAGTTATTCCTCCTCCTGTGCAGGGACATGTGCAAGTCCCAAATCTGTGCGTTGTGTGGCATGGTCACCACTGAGCAGAGGTCCCTGCTCGAAGAGGGCAAGCATTGAGAAAATGAAGGGTCAGATTTACAGCTGCAATTGAGGGACCTGAGTACCACTGGAAAAAGTGGTCCAGTATTTCTAGCCAGTAGCTCAGTAAATCCAGCCCCAGATATGAAAATCTACCTGATCTCTTGGCACAGGCAATCAAAACCCAGTGGTTAAAATCAATTACCTATGCTGTTGATGGTGCATGAACTAGAGGAGGGCTGGCTTCTTTTCCCAGGGCTGTATAGTTTCTATGCTGCCAGCAGAGTAGAAAATACAAAAACAAGGTATTATTTTTGTCAGTAAATGAAACATATCTGACTCAAATTTCCTGCAGAAGACAGCAGATCCATTGATTAAAAGTGTGCGGTTTTTATAGTCACTTCTCCGAGCACAACCACATTTTAAAAAGCCACAAACCTGAATGGCAATATGATTTTACATTTAAAAAAGAGATTTAGCATGCTACAGTATATTTTCTCTGGGCTGCAGGGGAACTGTTTCTTGCTTAGCTGTGAGTTCATAAATTATCAGGTTGGGTTCATGCACTATCAGGTTTCAGGACAGAGCTGTTTTACAAATAATGCTATGCAGTGGTTCTCCTTCGTTGAGGAGACCTTCAAGTATGAGAGATTGATACTACAGGGAAACAATACAGAGGGGTGGGCAGCTGATTCTGATCGAGTTAAAAATCTGTTACCACTTCAGCGGCTGTTGCTTAATCTCCTGTTTTCAGAGTTGATAACATGACCATAAAGTTCACTCCTGGCTGAACGCTGGCACAGGAGTTTCTCTATCCAGAGGTAAATTCCAGATATGAACATTAGTACTGCTATTAATAAAACCTCCTCCTTTCCAATGACAAAAATGCAAATAAATGCAAAATTTGATTTGTGGTAAGAGCTGCTGGGGTCCAGCCAATTCCTGGCTTTGTAAAAACAACTTTGCAAAGACAGAAAGATAAAATATTAGTAGTGAGGCTACAGAAACATGCCTCCTCCACTACAACTTTTACAACTGGTTAATAAAAGGTTTTGACACAAAACCAGGGACTGCCTTTGGCTCTTTACTGGTCTGTGATGAGCAGTACCATTGCAAGCTGAGAGGCAAAGATCTCACCTGGAGTCCCTTGTCATCAATGGAATTTGCACAAAGCCCAGCCCCTGCCTTGGAAAGGGCTGGCCTGTAACAATGCTGTAATATCTATGACAGCTACCTAGGCTGAGATGGGAATATGGGCATATGGCTTTTTCCTTCAGAACAGACCATTCTCAGGACCAGAAGAACTGAAATGCCTTCTCTGTGCAACCCTGGAAGAATGAGATAGAAGCTTCATTTTTTAGATCTAGAAGCCATTTTCTCTCCTGATTAGGTAGGTGATTGTGTTTAGAAGTTTTGATTTCTAACCCCAGCTTTCTAACAAACTGGTCTTAGTAAATCTTTCTGTACTTCAGCTCCTAATGAAAAAAAAAAAGGTGTTATGACTTCTGTTAAGCAATTTGTGACTCTCAGAGGGGAAAAAAATCTGCCTAAGTACAATGTAAACAGCTCAATCTGAAGAGCTTTGAGACCTGGGCTAGAGATTACAAACAGTGTCTGTCCCAGTACTCCCTCACTCTTAAAATCTGGCACTGCTGCTGTGAAAGTGCTACAGGGATTTCACAGTTACAGCAGACACTGTTAGCAACGAACCGTTTGAAAATGCTTAATGAAGACTAAATAAAGCTGTCACAAGGTCTTAGTGTGGGAGAGGAGGAATTGCTGATAAGATTAATACTGTGGTTTAACTACTTTTATTTTCCTTCCAGAGATTTTACTGAAATATAACAAAGTTAGTAATTGTGTAATTTCATTTTCTAACAACACTTCCTAAGTTACTTCTTGAAATGTTGCTGTAAAACCTCTCTTCGGGCAGGTAGATCTCTGTATCTATTCTCACCCAATATTCTTGCTCCCCTTCTCTGCACGTCACGAGCTGGAACTTACAAAATCAGCTTCCTTAGGAGTGTTTTGATGCTTTCACTGCTTGTCAAAACCAGGAAGTATAAACCACACACTTTTTTTTTTTTTCCTTTTTACAGCAAGATATCTGAGGAAATTTGGAACAGGCTCCTATATTATCTCCTCCTCTATAGCATAACAGGTTTGAGGTTTGTGCTGCAGTTGTGACAACATTTATGCCTCTGAACTGTCTGAAAAAATTAGAGGATTATGGTATGTTATGGGATGCAGGTGATCATAATAAACCTTTGGGAACACAAGCAGGTGAAGCACATCTCAGGGGGGAATCTGATTCTTGGCTGTGCTATTCTCACAGCACACCAGTGTGTCACTGGTAAGGACCCAAATTCAGGTAAAATAAACAATGCTGGGAAGAGTCCTTTTGCTTGAGGATTGTTGTAATGTTTAGGCTTAGAAGGATGGATTATGGAATTTTTTTTTTCAGTCTGAATTCCATCCCAAAAATCTGCTTAATTCCCTTTTTAATACTTGTATGAGTGCCAGAAATGTCTTTTATTTGCTTCAGCAACAGCAGCCGGTTAGTCAGATGCTATCAGCTACTTCTTTATTCAGTTGTCCTTTGCATGCTGATAAACACCACATAAGACAGGAGAGAGAAACCTTAAGCCACAAGCTTATGCTATGTATAATAGGATGCACCTTGAAACAATTTTGATGTCTCCGTTGAAATCTGCTTAGGTTAAGCCTGCATAAATAGTGTCAAAGGGGAACACACCCAGAACGCTCTGGGAGATCATGATAAACACTCCTGATGTTTTGCAGCTGTGCTCATCATCTGTGCATTTCACAATAAAATTTTACAAAGCATCCAGACACCCAGCTGGTTGTATTCACTGCAGGATGGTTTTCTCTGCCATGGCATGTTGTTCTCTATTTGTTGCCCTGTGGGATGGCTGTTTCTACCATGGCATTTTGTTCCGTATCTGTTGCCCTGCACTATTCCCTTCCCCAAATTCAGACCCCATCAATTATTTTTTTACTAGATACAGCAAATCATCATATTTTTTTGCTGCATTAGACTTCAGGCCTGAAATTTACTTGTTGGAAAGCAAGGAAAGAACTTCCTTCAACAGAAAGGAGATCTAATTTTCAGTTAAATGCATCGAAGAACATATGTTTTTCAAGCATTTTTGAGCTAGTACTCACCTATGACTCTGACTGTAATTTCCCTCTGAATTGACTAAGCTTTGATTCTGAAACTTTTCTATACAGGATAAAGTCTAAGGATGCCGCAATTGTGCTTCTTGTCCCATGTCTCTACCCTGAGATCTCTGATACCCAAAAGCTGAGCACAGCCCTCTACAGGATCAGTGGCTGCTTTTGTAAAACTGAATAAAGGAAGTCCAACTAAAAGGACTTACACCTGAGTCTCTTCTCACTAACAGTATATCACTGGCATAATTCTCTCGATGAAAGTGGAATTCCTCCTGATTTACACGAAGAACATTAACGAGAGGGCTCAGGTCTTAAGTGCCGAGGTTTAGCCGTATTTCTTCTGTCTTCATTCCTTCCCTGATGATTCCCAGGAAATCTCACTTCGATGAGATAAGTGCCTACAAGAATGTTGAAATTAATTTCAGAGCAGCCTGAAATGGCTGCACGGACAACCAGCCAGAGGAAATGCCCCAATGGAGGGATTTATTGCACTATTGCTCCTTTTCGCCGAGCTGCAACATCTTAATCTTTCATGATGACATTATTATGAACCAGTCAAGGCAGGGCCAGCCCTGAGAGATTGATGGCCCCCCGCATTTCAAAGCTTTCCTGGTGACCTACTAATCTGTGGTGTGACTTAACTGGGGCTAAATGCAATGTCCTGCTGGTCACCGCAGTCCAGCAAGACACCGAGTGAACGTCAGAGGGAGCAGAGTGTTCCTCTCACCCGACAAACCAGCATCCCATCACTGCCGGGTTTCGTGGGCTTGTTTCTGGGGCTAACCAGTATGCGGCCCCACACCAGTGGTGTTCTTGGGTTTTGAATCCAGGGGAGGGCAGGTCCTGCAACACAGAGAGCAGGTCCCCAGGACCCAGGCTGTGAAATAACCATGCAAAATGGAAAGGTTTCTAGTTTGCAATTCTACCAGAGTCTGAGAAGAGGATAGAAAGCAGAGGAGAAATGAGTCTTTTGTCCCCTTGTTGGACACAGTCCCATCTTCTACAATATCTTTGGTTTCTATGTGTTTCAAGGGAAAAAAATAATCCTTGCTAACTAATATTAAAAGCCCTTAAGTGGCTTGTTTCTTGACAAGCTATGCATTGCACTTTTGAGAAGCAGAATTAGATATGTAATGACCATCACTCCCAATGTCCTGGATTACAATAGCTTTCTCCAATTTCATCCCAATTACTTGGCTTGTAGTCTGGGTCTGCGTTGGTCTGGAGAGTCCCATCTTCTTCCGAGGTTAGATGTCAGCGTTGAGTCTGAGACACATTTCAGACAGTTTGCGTCATTGTGTAAACAGTGATAACAATATTTAATGATGATAAATCTGAATTTCACCGCAAAACTATAAAACAACCGAGAGAATGAATTATGCAATTTACAGCTAGCAAGAAGGCAGCCAAAGGGAAAGCAAAGGATATGTACGGCAGAGAGACAAATTTAGTGGTCTGAGACTACAGTGTCATTTGTTTTTGTGTTTAGTAGCACTTAGCAGCCATGGTGCATAAATAATCTTTATTGCAGTGGAACCCAGGGACGCTGCTGGCGACAACTTATCACTGCTTGGGATGGCTTCACGTGGCACAAGGTGAATCTCGGGTCTGCACAGGGCATCTCAGTCTCCTGGGTCCCTCAGGGGCTGGTGCTGGGTTACACCATCCTTCTACCCCTTCCCCGGATGTGTGAAAACCCTGATGCTCATCGGAGCCACTTTCTGATCCAGCCTAATGAAACTCTGCTGTTCTCACTAATTTAATTGCCCAAATGAATTTTAAGTATACAGTCCTATGGATTGAACAATGGAGGAGAAGAAAAGGAACAATAAATGAAAATCACACAGAGGGGAGATACGAAAGCTCAAACATTTCTATTTTATTTTTGGTTCACTTGCTTATTTTTAATATAGGAAGACAAAAAGAGGAAGAAAAGTAGAGAACAGCATCTGTAAACTACATTCCTTCCTTTTTTCTTCCTTCAATGCCATCTCATTATTGTTTTTTTACTTCTTTTGTTATAACAGTATCAAAATCCTTTTAGAAATACACTTTTTTCATATAGTTCTCCACTTTTCCTGTGAAAGCCTTGAGACATGAAAAAGTCTGCAAAATTTTGCCAAACCTTCTGTCTTGAGAATGGCAAAAAAAAGTTTTCAACGGAGTTTGGTTTTCTATCTTGAAGAATAATCAAGAAAGCTCAAACACAACGGATATTTTATGGAATAAAAAATTGATATCAACATCAGTACCCATGTTATTATTTTGATCCCATGTCGATATAATGTGGATGATATTGCAAACTATTAAATTATATATGCAAGTACCAAAATTCAGCACCTTGGCCTGCTATAATCATGGATAAAATGAGGGAGACAGGTCAACTTTGTACTCCTTTTTCCCAATATTGGTGGGACTTGGACACCCTGTGGGGACAGGGGCCATCCTGGTTGGTCCCCTGCAGGAGCATGGTGGCTGTGGCTGTGATGGCAGGACGAGGAGGGCTTGCTCATTTTTCAGGGTGAACTGTAATTTTGGAAGATGTTTTTTTTAGGGAAGGTTCTTCTTTCCTCTCCAAGCCCCCTGGTTGGGACAGAGGTGCTTCTATACAAAACTTGGCACAGCTCTCACCCCATCTCTGCTAGGGCTGCTTTCCTCTTGCCTGGGAAACTGGGATGGTTTTCAGATAGTACTTACCTACCTCTGGGAGCACTATGAAAATTGGTGGCCTCTGTCCTTAAGTCCACCGTGAACCACTGTAAGCAGAACGTGTCTGAGCTTCCTCTAGCCCACAGTGAAAAAAAAAAATCAATATACATGAGTAAGGAAATGCCAAATTGCTCAAGCTCTCCATTCTTCCGGCTTCTAAGAGGATACTGTAGATTACAGGGTAAACAACTTCTGAAACGACATTTAAAAAGTGATGTGTCACTTGCAAGTGTCCCTTTAACTATGAGAAATAACAGCAACATAAGAAAAAATATAAATTTACCATCAGGCAGACCTTCCCCCACAGCCTAATGCAGAGTTTGATGAATAGAATGAATGAAACGACAGAGGATCCAAGCATTACACAACGGCTATAATTGTGCTAACCAGCTGTAGTCATCTGCTGCTTCCAAAAAAAGTTCAGAGCATTTTGACAGTGTCGCCTGTGTGGATTGGAAGGCTGCAGCAAAAATGTATTTCCATTTGTTATTTGAAAAAAAGAGATCTATTACTCAGTGTCAGATTTTGCTTGGAGGGTGCCAAGACAGCGGAGAGTGAAGAACAGGATTACTTACAAAGCCGGGGGAAAGAAAAAAAAATTTCAAAAAGGCAGTATCTCTTCCAGGAAAAGAAGATTTTAGATGAGAAGATACTGCTGGATCCAGTTGCACCAGTGGCCAGCCAAATCCTGCGCCTTTTCCTGAGAACGATGGGAGCACTATGCCCAACCAGGTCCTAGGAACACCCAAACTGAGGCTTTTTGTCCTAGGCAAAGGTGTTTTTTCTGCTCAAAGGCTGACACCGGACTGCTATTTTGAAAGCATTATGGTGTGGCTGCCTCGGCTGCTTGAGGAAAGGCCTGGGAATTAGGCATAGCAAAGCCCAGCTTTTAGGCATCTGTAGACAACATGTGGTGAGAGCGGGGGCCGCGCGGCAGCTGGGCCACCTAACTCGGCTCACGGGGAAGGGCAGCAGCGGGACAGGCCTGCTCTCTCTGGACCAGCGCCACCTCAAATGAGGGATCCCTGAGTCATCTCCAGGAGCTTGCTGTGGGAGGCTTCTGCCACACAAACCAGTCCTGAGGAGACAGACCCACTGCCATTGCTTCTGGGACAGTTGCTTTCCTTTTAGCACTACCCAGAGCTATGGGATGAGGTGTTTTTCATGCTGGAGTCTGGCTGCACTGGGGAGAGACAACACAGAGTACGAGGAGGATGCTGTAGCTCCACAGGCATGGCATGACCTGGGAAAGAAGATGAATCCACTTCAGGAAAAACTCACCATTAGAGTGATTTCAAATGGACTGTTTTTTAACAAATGCCTTTTTTTGATAAGTTCATGAGCCGTGGAGCTCCAAGAATGCTTTCTTGTGCATGGTGTGCAGGTCAGATTCATTTAATTTGGAGGTGAAGTAGGCAGTTTTATCCAGCTTTTAGTACTTGGTTTTGTTTTTGGTCACAGATCATTTACTGAACCTGTTTTAAGTGGAATGGAGGGTGGTTTTTTTGAAGCCAAAAGGGTTGGTTCTGGCTTGTTACAAAACAGCGGCTTTCAACAGGATCCAAATCTATCTTCAGCTTTTCTGGGTAACTCTAAATGAGTACTTTAACATGGGGATTTCTGTGCTGAGGAAGCAGGGAAGTTAACAACTCAGCGCAGCACAGAAGAAGAACTAGCATGTGATGGTTTCTGATGTCCTATCCCTACAAGAACAATGAAAAGTGAAGCTGGTGTAGATTGCCCTGTACTTTATGAATTGTGATCCTCTTGTCCTTCCTCCAGTTTCAGCTCTGATGTTGCATGACTGTATTGCCAGAGGCAGTGGGGATGACCTGTTTAAGGGAGAAAAAGCCTTTTATGTAGGGCAGAAAAGCTTTGAAGAGTTTAGGGATTGGCCACTTTATGCAAATATTTGTATGGAAAATGTTTGGCCTAATCATGTGAGTTAAGAGGAAGACACTACACACAACTAAAGGTTTTGAAAAGGGTGTTGCATACAAAAATTTGAGAGTGAAAAAAGAAGAGAGAAAAAAGGGTGAAATAAACACAGAGATCATATACTCTGAAATACAGCCCCCGTAAAACACTGCTGGTGATAGTCCTGCTTCAAGTGGGCAGTCGGACTTAGATCACCTCTAGAGGTCCCTTCTAACCAAAATTTCTATGGTTCCGTAAGTCATACATCTTTCCTCATCATTTCTTCTTGTCCTTAGTTTTGCTGGTTTTCCTAGGGAAGGCCTGGAAATTTAAACTTCAGTCTCTTTTACACCAGAATAGTTAAACAGTGACTTCTGTCACTGGGTTAGGCTGTAGGCAAACGTTCAGTTTCTGCTGCTAAATAGCGTCAGAAATGAACAGGCTAAGTCAAGAGAATTTTCTTTTTCCACTATCAGGCAAAACACTAGGATCAGGATTCTCTGTAATTCACTTGCTATTCACCATGGCAGAGCCATTCAAAAGTGAGGTGTTGTGGGTATTCCAGGTAATCTTACAAGGTGGCCCCTTGCCTCTCTGTTCTCAGGCTGGGACGTTAGGTGGGAAAGGGAAGGGTGCAGGCAGGCAGCTGAATGTATTGTCTCAGCTCTTGGGCTGGATGTGGAGGTCATTTGAAAAGGAGACAGCTCTGACCAAGTTAGGAAAGATCTGGGCAAAGCAAATAATTTGGATTTACTTCCAACTGGAATTCCCACCAGCATTCCCAATGCTCCTCCTCATCATCTATTTAGTGAGATGAAGGCTTGAATACTGCCGTCTGTGAGAAGGCATGTGGGTCACATGAAAAGTTTGTCCTAACAGTTCCTCCACCCCAGTGCCCAAACCAGCAGTCAATTATACAATTTACTGTCTAACCTGGGATTTAAAAAGATCAACAAACTCTGGCCTTGACCTCAGTCGGCTGCGGTGAGATGCTGGGTAGCCTCTTCTCTGCCAGCTCCCACCGCCTTCGCAGCGATTTGGAAGCACTCACCATCTATCAGTGCTGTGGCTTTCGACTGCATCCTGCTCTTCCCCTTGCACATTTTTATTCAGTTCAAATACAGCAGAGAAGCCAGTGCAAAGCAAGACTCTGGCCTTGCCAAGAGTGGGCTGGGAGCAGGGCTCCGGTGCCTGTCAGGGATCTGGGCTGCTCTGGATGAAGCCGGGTCTGCATTTGAGTTGCTTTGGTTGCTCGTGGAGGCTCAGCTCAACCCCTTGGCCCCAGTGCTCGCTCTCTGGAATTTGAATGGTTTGTCTCACGCTCCAGCAGGGTCCAAAGCAGCGTGCTGCTCCCAGCCCCTGCTTATCACGCCTCTGACATGGCTTCTCTAAGCAAATGTTTAGCCCTACTTGACTCGGGATGAGTGCTGTATTGATTATTAACTTTAAACAAACATCTGGTTTTCATTACGAATGGTAGCAGACCAGAGAGGGGTGCTGTACTGGGCGGTGCGGTCGCTTAATAACCATCAGGACTGGCTATAAAGAAAATTTAACATATCCTGTAATTACAGTCTGCACAGCACAGGGGGATTTGGGATCTGCAGATCTGATTTCAGAACAGAAGAAAATGTTTATTGTATCTGCTACGCACATTTATTTACTCAGTAGCAGCAAGGCTTTTGAAACATCATCTGTGCAAGAGCTTATTCCTTGCTTAGGAGAAGGACTTTCTTGTTTAAGCCAGGAAACTCGAGCGAGGCTCACGGTCAGGATGGCCTGCTTAATGCTTTTACAGGCTTGGGGATTTGAGGGTTTGTTGAACATGCAGTTCTGTTCTGAAATATAAATAACATCTTCTCCTCTGCCCTGCCAGCACCAGCCAGATCCATCTCCACCGGCCACAAGGAAAAGTTGCAGCCAGGAATGGGACAGTGGGGATATTGCCCCAAGAGGTGGCGGCCCCAATGTTCCCCGTTCTTCAGGCAGGGAGGGGGTTTGGAAGGCTCTCCAAGGGCCGCCCTTGGCCTGTCCCCACACTGATGGACCCAGATGGGTGAATTTGCACCCAGCGGCTGCATTTGTAACCCTGAGCCCAGCATCCATGCCCAGCTCCCAAGGAATTATCAGCCAAAGGGACATTTTTGGGGTGATGTAATGCTGTAACTTGAGCTCCAGCTGAAAAGGAATGGTAGGTGGAGTTCCTATGGAGCCAGACAGAGCTGGGATCCTCTCCCTTTTTCTCTTTTTCTGGCTCTTTCAGGCTGTCTCAATTAAAGCTCAGGCGAATTAATCTTGCACCCTTAATGTCAGTTGCTATTTTTCTAATTCACCCTCACACTCTTAAAGACTATTCCTCCAAACAAAACAGGTCTGTTCTTCAATTTCAGGCTGTCAATTTCATGGGCTGCTGATACATTTATTAGGTGTGTAATTTGCTATTTTTAGGAGACTGCGGGGGAGCAGCACCATTTTTTTTTCTTCTCTTTTGCATTTATAAACCTCTCACAGTTCCCCATCCACTGAAAATATTTTTACTATTTGAAAGGTTGTATGAAAGTCGGGTATCTTGGTCCAAATTCCTCCCTGGTGTAACTCTACTGACCTCTATTTCACAAGGAGTAAATTTATTCTCTAACATTCTTTTATTTTTTTTTTTTTGTGGACATGAACACTTCTTGGCCACTGCTGGATGCAGGAAAGCATCCAACCCTATGGACCAATGATGCGATCAGAAATAGGCCTCAGCTACAAGCTCTGCTGTAGGAAATACTTATACCTATTCACAGCAAAGCCTGTCCCTTAGTCCCACTATCTCTCTGAAATCACCAACACCCACGCACCACGCAGGGCAGTGCCAGTCAAAGTTTGCTGCCAGACTTTCTTCATTTTTAAGTAATCATGAAGAATTTGGCAACATTTTGAGGCCAATTCCTGTGTAGTGCTGAGGGACTTATCTACACCCCTGCAAGAAGGCAGTCTTTCTTCCTTGTCTGGGGCTCTGAAATGAACAGATCCAAGAGGGGATCATCACGCCTTGGGAGGACAACCCCTCTCCTGTGACAGCCATGGTTCAGTTTGGGAGATTCACCACCCACCAAGGCCATGCCAGGTGGCACAGTGGTGTTGCATGACAGCTGTACAGAGTGGTGGCAATGGGCTTGTGCAAGTCAAGGGACCACCAGAGCACCAGCCAGGTGTGCCAGCGTGAAGGCTGACAGCAGGCCAGAAAGGCTCACAGACACGGACTTGGACAAAATTGCTATGTACCCATGAGAACTCGCCTGGTACCCGTGAGAAGACTCAGCATCAAAAAGAAGCAAGAACCATAAACAACAGATGTAGAAAACACAGTTGTCTAGGGAGGCTGTTATTTGCTTAGATTTGTTTAAGATGGGTGTTAGTAGCAAGCAACTAATAGTGTAGCGGGTGTCAATATAGAAGCCAAAGGGGACACAGCGTGAGTGCCAAGAAACTGTATAAAAGAGGCCTTATAGAATTAAAGATGGTTTTTGCCATTGCCTGAAGTTATCAGTGTGTTAGTGTATCAGTGTCATTACTCATCTCGACAGTGACATGCCAGTAATGGTTAAACAATGGAGGAGTGCTCACAGGTTGTAACTGGGAAAGGACAGTGGTATTAAAGGCGCAGAGGAGACGCTTGCGGTTCCCTGGCACATGGTTTCTGGAGTCCTGGAGGGACTTTGGGTAGAAGTCCTTATGTGGTTCTTCAGTGAAAGCAGCTGGGGTAGGAAATACCTTCTGGCATCTCCTCATGTCTGCATGCTTTTCCCAGCTGCTTGGCGAGATCTTCTGTCTCCTGCCTCTTTCTTGAACATGAAGGCTCTGGAGTGACTGTCCCAGTTGTACATGGCCAGCACCTTTTGCCGTCAGCATTGCTGGAGATGCCTTGCAAAGCAGGAGTGTGAACATGAAGTCTCTCAAATTTCTCCAGTGGCATCTCCTGTCCATGGGTGTAGCTCATGCTGAAGCCCAACACTTTCTACTGTAGTGACATCCAGGCTTTTGCTGAGCTGCCATCTCTAGTCCTGTGGCCCCTGATCTTCCCTCCCATGTCCACACCTCTGTGTGCACCCAAAATGTAATAAAGCAATGCCAAGGGGCTTGATGAACAAGAATTGAACATGGCCATGCAGACAGCTTCGAGCTGAAGGTGGGTGGAGAGACCAGGATCAGAGTCTCATAGCACTAACTCATGCTGCCTAGATGGCCAAATGCAGAGGATGATATGTACTGCCTCCATGGGCAGCAATAAATGATGAAGAAATAAACAATGCCGGAAAGCAGAGCTCTAGGGCCAGACCTCCAAGCATAATTACACACTTAATTTCCTTGTGGGAGGTTAAATGTTGAAGCATCTAAATGCCTTTGGAGATCTGGCCCACCACTTTCTCATTATAAAATGCAAGAGATAAGCTTGCCTGTGCTGTCCACATGCCAGATGCGGTAGGACAGATTCGCTCTGTCCTGTGTATCTGTGCACTGGAATTCCTCTTGGGTCTAATTCCCAGTATCCCCACAGCGTGCTGCTCTGGTCTGGGGATGTTTGAGATAGTTTGTGGTTTACTGCTGCTACCAAGAGCTGCTTCAGAAAGTGTGTCAGGACTGCTGTGCTGCCCAGGCTGCTGTGCTGCAGGGTCAGGCTGGAAATCTTGGCTGAGTGTATGGCAACCTCTGAGAGGGAAAACTGTCAGAGATCAACTGCTTGCCAAAAGGGTGAGGGGCAGGATTTAAATGGAAATGCAGGAAAGGTGACAGCTATTCTAGAAATGTGTCTGAAAAATTGCTTTGCTGGGATGAGGTGGGAAACCAAATGCACAGGATCACAAAGGGCTAAATCCCTTTCTCTGCATGGCTCTCTTTCCAAATAAACACTCAGGGTTAATTAGCAGCCGCTATCTCCACAGATTTACTAGGTATGCTCTGCCATGCTCCTGCTACCTCCTCTGTGGCCTCCAAGCCCGACCAGTCCAACAAATTAAGCAGCACAACTCCTCTGTGCGGGCTCCTCCAGAGCTCGTTACAGCTCATTGAGTGGTATGTGATGGACACCCCAGATACTCTGCTGATCTGCACAGCCCCATTTATCTTAATCAGGACAAGCGGCTGGTCCCAGCCCGTCCTTCCCGGGCCTGCAGGCAGACACCCACCATGGTGGGAGGCCTCTCCGGGAGGCCGGGAGTAGCTCCAGCTGGTGAGAGGGGACGCAGAGGGTGAGCACGGGGCTGAGGAGGAGATGAGTGTGCCAGATCTCAGACTGAAGAGCAGAGGGGCAGTGCTGCTCCGTCCTGCTCTGTCCCTGTTCTTTGGTGCCGAGTTCACTCATGGACACTTGTCCATGTGGCCAAAACTCCTTGAGGGCTGGAAGATGAAGTGGCCAGAAGGTGGTTTGGTGTTTGGGCTGGCTGCTGGCATTGCTGGCTGCTTCCTCCAGCCCAGAGGAGGTACCCTCTCACTGGGGACAAAGGTGGTGCCCTGAGCCTGCACAGGATGACAAGGGGCATCTCAGCACTACAGAAAAAAAACCAAACTGGAAACAAACTGCTTGATTAATGACTCTTTCACTGTGCATGAAGATACTTGTTTCACGTAAACAAATGTACTCAGAGGCAGTTCATAGATTTACAAAGTCAAACACTCAAAACACTCAGAAAAAGGCAAAATTCATTATCTCTCTTGCTCCTCCCTATTTGCCGTTGAGAAGGGAAATAAATGGTTACCGGAAAATTCAGATGAAAGTGTTGAAACCTCTTGATCAACAATTGCTGTTTTTTAACTGGCTCTGCTGATTGTCCTGGTTTTGTGTTGTCAGGGGGGCTCCTTATCTTACTCATAGAGTTGCAGGCCAAAGCAAATCTAAAACATCTTTTCTCCTAATTTAGGAGGAGGTTTCCACTCACTCTTGCCAACTGTTGAACTTAGGGATGTCATGGTACCTTCTGTCTCCCATCCATTCTTATAAGCAGCCTCCAATCACATAAATTATTTGCTGGATGACATTTTTTTTGCCAAGATACTTTTTTTCATGTGAAAATTTGTACTATAATGCAGGGTAACAATTTTCAGCCACATTTTTTTTCCACTGGTGAACATGTATTTAGGATAAATACAAAATTGCCATAAAGAGAAATGAATTGTTATAGTTAAAACAAATCTGAAAACATTTTAACATTTAATGCTGACATTTTAAAGACTGCCCTTCAACAGCATTATTCAAAGCCAATGTTTGCTTCAGATTTACCTCAGTTTTATTGAAACTGCTTGAGAATGACATTAAAAGCTCATGAAGGAACTAAAATACATCCTTCAACTCAAGTATTTTTCCTCCAAACTTTCAGTTTTGTGAAAAAAAGCCCAACCCCAAACCAACAGGTATTTCAGGTTCACTTCAAGCACACCCTTGTGCTCCTCTCTTGTTTTTTGGTTGTGTCAGTGAGCTGAAAGATCAGTTTTTGCTTCTCTCTCTGGGCACACTGGCCTTTCAGTTATTCTCCAGCTACACCTGTCAGCCACGAATACCTCAGCCCGGTTAATTTTTGCTTCATATTTCTGGGACTAAGGAAGGGGGAGGGTGACCCCTCTGCACCTTGGCACCTGCATTGGGTCCTCGTTCTGCTCCCAATTCTTCATGTGCTGTGCCAGGACTGCCTTTGATGGCGTGATGGGGGGCATGAGGGCCACTGGCACCTCTTTGCATGTTGCAGAGGTTTAGAGCACACGACTCTCTACTTTCTAAGAACAGTGTGGACATGATTACATGGAAGAGTGAGCAAGTGCTTTTGCAACTTCCCTGCCTGCATTCAGCGTGCACAGCTGAGGGGAAGTGGCCAGTGGTGAGCTGTATATAGGATCTTTAGAGAAGTAGGGAGATACCAGTGGTGTAATGCAACACATGTTAATCACGCATAAGTGCTCTCTCCTAGTTTATGGGGCTAATCAAGCCATAAATGAGAATCCTTGCAGGACGAGGTGTTAGCAAGTCATGTTAACTCCTCCACTCCACTGTTCTAACCCCAGAGCCCCTGGTGAGGGCACAGTGGTATTGTTTTGAGGAATGCACCTGTTGGAGGGTACTTCAGTAGAACATTTTCCTTTTCCAGACCAACTCTGCAGCAGATGTGGGTTTTTTTTGCATTGTTGAACAGCTGTTTTCCTCATGAGCTTGACATAAAGGGACTGTTCTTCTCAACTCTCTCTGAAGGGACTGGGAGGTGAGCAGTCTCTGAGGGCTTGGCACACTGCTGGAAGATGACTGGAGACATCCCCACTAATGGATACAGGTGCTTTGGAGACTGTGTGGAGCTCACAGCAGCCCTACGGAGATCTCTGCACGTAAAACGCAGGGATCAGCACAGAAATTTGGTGTTTGGGTCCCTGCCTGGTGCCACACTGCCTCCACTGCCATAGCTGTATGCTCTACCTGCATCTGGGTCCTGGGGATCAGCCTGACCACACAGATCTGTGTTGGGATCTGTGTTTGGGGGTGATGCGTGGCCCTGCCAGGCAGTGAAACCAGAGGTATGCCCTGAATCACCCATGATTAGTGTTTTATAAGCTGCACAGGCCGCAGTAGCCTGATTCCTCTTGATTGTATGCGGCTCCTTGGGAACTGAATGTCCTGATTTTGTCTACAATTTACTTCAGACAAAGATCCCTTCCCTTTTTCTAATCTTGCCTTTCTTTTCCTTCCCAAGGCTGGCATATCAATAATTCATCTTCCTTGTATCCAAGAGGTTTCTACACAACAGGAAACTTCAGGGATGGAACAGAAACATAAAACATTCCTGCAGTCGTTTGCCTCCTGCATGCTAAGAGAGACAGCATTGCACTGACCCGCTTGGGGGGTTTTGCTGAGCGTCCTGGTTAAGCCTGGCTGTGACAAAACCAAGCTATGACACCACATATTTTTTTTGCTTATTGAGTAATAGGGCTGAGGCTGGGCTTTGAGTGCTGTCTCATATGGGAGATACATCCATGGGAGCTGGCAGCAGCTGCTAATGCTGAATTGGGACAAAGTTAGCTAGAAATCTGCTGAGGGTAGTGGCAGAACCCATCCTAGCCTTTGCTCCAGGTCTGGCCTTAGGCAAGCAGGAAAAGTCTCTTTTCTGCCTTGATCTTTGTTAGTGGCTTTTTATCTGCTAGTGTGTGGCACGTAGCGTATCCCTTCATACAGGTACTTCTCTGGGCATTTATGTCCTTTCTTTCTGCTTCAGGACATAAATTTTCTGCCATTGCTGTTGTCTCCATCTGCCCACTGGATGGATATGGCAGACCTTCAAAGAACAACCAGAAGTGAGGAGGACAGCACAATGCTTCAGTTTGCAAGAAGACTGAGAGAGGCAAAAAACCAAAATGCACCAGATGGATTTAAAGTCACCTTCTTGCCTGCTCTAGTGGGGTGTGTGCTGAACAAGAGCCTGAGATGGGGGCATTGGCTGAGCTCAGCTGTTAAATGATTTTGCAACATTTCTTACATTTCTGTGCCTCTCTTACCCCTCTTTCCCTGCTCTGCTTTGTCTCTGGATGTGGGACAGTGGGCTGAGTCCTCTGAAAGCTACATGGTGTCCCACTGCATTTGATGGTCTCTGAAGATACATTCTTAAGGAGTCTAATCTTTCCTGGCCTGGCTGCAGGTCCTTGCTGACAGGTCTGTCACTGTCTTACAAGCAATACAGCAATTTCTCTATACATAGCCCTGACTGAACACCTCAGCCATTACAATTTTCTTTTTACTTAAAAAATATCAAAAAAATTCCTTCTCTCATAACTTTAGTGGATGCAGACTTTCATGGCTGCATTTTTTCTCATTCTAAGAAATAGGATCATATTGCTCACATCCCCTGTTGCCTTCTTATCCATTGCTGAATTGAATTCCAAACCAGTTTCCTGCCCTGTAAAACCCCCCAAGACTGTGCTTCACCTCCCCTCATTTCCTACTAATGAACTGCTCTCCTCCTGAACCATATTTTCCTGCTGTTCTAGGGATAGTCCCTGCTGTTTCACTTGTGTCTACTCCTCTCCGCTTGGAGCCAAACATCTTGCCCCTCTAAACCAAATCCTTCCTCAAACCCTTCATTTTCTCCTTAGCTTTCATTTAGGGGTACGTTTTTAACCTGTGTATTTAAGACCTTTTATTCACACGCTCACCCACTCACACACACACACACACACATCCATTTTACCATTTTATTGGCATTTGCACAATATCAGAAACATCAGCTTGTCTTGGTAGGACACAGGCCAGTGATACCAGATAAAGCTCCATGAAGCTATTCCCTTAGTAAACCGACAGGACAGGGATCTGTCATGGAGAAAATGCACAGTCAGACTAACAGTAGGTACACGTAACATTATTCTGGATATATATAAGTGATGGAAATAATCAACAGAATTAGAGCACAGTTAAGATGATAGCTGATTAATTAAAACACAAACTCCAGATGCAAGTAGTGGTGCACCCTGCAAAGATCTGCAAGAATGGGCTGAGGTCCCTGCAGCAGTGTCTGCACACATGGTATACCCGAAGGGCAATACCAGGAGGATCAGTAAAAACAAGTTCTGATTCTTTTTTTCTTTTCATTGACAAAATGGCCATTTCAGCCAAACATTAAAAACTTGCTTGTCAAAACCATCAAATAATCTGACACTTAAGGGAGAAGCGTGTGGGGGATTCTTTTTTTCATTTTTAATGTTCTTTAGTGAACAGCTTACATATATCCTTGCC
>VZTF01005459.1:209263-351057 GCA_013397755.1 Cnemophilus loriae | reverse complement strand
TATAAATATAAATGTATGAAAATAATATGAAACATAGGTCAATCTCATAGCACATAATAATTAAGGGCCCAATTTAAATAAGCATTTCAGCATATACTTACAGTCTACCTGGATTCAATGGGACTTGAGCACACACTTCATTTCCAGCACATGCTTTTATGCCCTTTCTGAACTGGAATTTTTCTTGAATGAAATCTAAAACATTGAACCTTTTTTCCCCCCTTTCTTAGAGAATAAGTGTCCTTTTATAACTGAGATAGAAGACTTTCAAGCAGAATGGACCTGTACAAGATTCCCAGCTACATGGCAAAAGAAGTGATACTACACATTCTTCTGCTAGCAAGTTATTGTGGTGAACATTTTTATTTGATTTTATTCCATTCATAGTGTGAAGCAGCAGTTGCTCTACCGCAGATAGAGTAAGAGTTATTTGGATCAGAGCCATGGTTTTGACTACAATAACTTTATTGGCCAGAGTCTAGTTTGTGTAATCACTAAAATTAACACAACAGTGTGAGTGCTGAGTTCAAAGAAGGAAACAACCTCAGATACAGCCACAAAAATTGCTCCAGTCCAATTACTGTAAAACAGATGAAGATAAAGTTAGTGTCCCAGTGAGTCATCCAGCCAAGATTCACATTTAAAAAAAAAAAAAGACCCATTCCAGGGGTAGAGATGAGGACAGAACTGTTTCAGAATAGCCATGAAAAATATGTGCAGAACATGGTCTGATTATACAAATTTGCACACTGTTCCCAGAAAAATGAAGCAAACAAAGATTGTTAGCAATAAAGAAGAATTTCTACTTGGTGAAGAAAATAGAGTGCATCTGGCCTAGTGTGTTTCTCATTAGCTCTTTCCATTAAAGGAACACATTGTGCAATGAAGTCTGGCTTAATATTTAAGTTTTGATTAAATTAAATAACACTTCACAGTATTTAAAACCAGTAGAAAACATTTCTGTCTTTTGTTACAAATCCCCAGGGAAATATTTAAAAACAAAACCAACAAGCAAACGTTATTACTGTATTTTCAGCTTGGATTTTCTAGCATTCTGTTGAGCATGACAATCTGAAAGTAAAATTCAACAGGAACTGACTGGAAACCAAACTGAAAGTATCTACCTACAGTTCAATCTTTATGCTGTCAGAACTATGGAAGAGGAGGGAAAAGGCAGAAAAGGGGAAAAGAGGTGAAAAAAAGAAAATAAGAAACACAAAGATACTGCAGATTTTGCAAGGAGTAAAAAATACATCTGTTGATACTTTAATAACCTCAATTGTTATCTGAAACAGGGTAATTTTCTTGAAAAATACATATTCTCCTGGTTTCAGGCATCAAGTCACCATGATCAAACAGGATCCTTCCTTTTATCTGATTTTCATTTATACTAAGATCAATTGCTATCACTCCAGGCAAAGCCAGACAAACTGAACATACAAATAATTCACTTTTGATTTCAGCTCCCTTTTGTTGCTAGAGAGGCAGGCTGAGCACATGTGAAAATGAATCCCCAGATTACTTTTATTCATACTTTTAAACCAAGAGTATCAATGGAATAAAGCAGTATTATTTGTGCACTGCAAATTGTTCCTGTCATTTCTCTTGCTCGTAACAAAAGGATTCTCAGCTGCTGATCTGCCTTCCCAAGGTTACCTCCTCCTGAACTGCAGGTTGGGCTGGCAAAGCCTTTCTCTCACCCCTGTAATGGAAAGAATATGACCCTCTCTGGTGAAAGCAATTTGGTGATGGGAGAGCACACAGTTCTCCGCAGCTGAGGTGCCTCCTGTGGTACTTTTGTATTGATGGGCTGCAAAGGCTTCCCAAATGAAATATTTACTTTGTATTAGGTTCTAGTGTGCTGTACAGAGCTAAGGTCACCACCTAACCTCCCGACAAAGAACTGAGCTGGAATTCTGTCTTAGAAAAAATTGGCTTGTTCTGACTTGATCAAAAGAAGTCCAGACATGCAGCACTGCACAAACTTGGGTCACTTGAGTATTCCAGTCCCTGTTTTATCTCCCTTTTTACCCTGGACCCACAGCCCTACATGGACAGTCATTATGGTAGTGCTCTGTATAGACCGCTTTGCATAGTAATAACATGAAACAAAAACTGAGAGGAATCTGAAGACTAGAAAAAAAAAATACTAGGCAGTATAGTATATTTTTAACAAGCCAAACCAGAAAAAGCAAGAAAAATGGAAAAAACTGATGCATTCTGGAGGATGGATGGGAAAAAGTGCTTTGTGCTGCATTCCCAACTGGGGTTCACTTGGACCTGTGCCTGTAGTGATATGCTGTCTATACCACGTACATTTGTGACATGCTTTGAGATCTCTCTGAGTGCAATCTTAGAGCCAAGTAGCATGATTATTACTACAACCTTAGCTCCAGAGTGAAAACTGTAGACCACTTAATACTGTATTCTCTCAATCCAAGGAGATAAGGAGCTAAGCATCATGAAAGAGAACTTGCATTTGCCATAGGTGAAATAACTGTTTTGGTGACTCTTCTACGGAAGAAGTTAAGAGAGGGTTTGTGGCCATTCTGCGACATGGTGTCAATGCAATTAGTGCTGCTTATTGTTGTCTGGGACAGCAGAGGTGGGCAAATTGCAGCTTGTTAGTCCCAAATACATCATGGCCTCCTAATGAACTCCATTTTATAGCAAAACTTCTTTAAATTGTCTCTTCCAGTGATTAATTCACCTCTTTCTCCCCTTTCGGCAGGCTGTTGTTGATAGGGAGTGTCCAATGTTGAATGAGTAAAAAGTACTAATGCATGTTCTTTCCAGGGAGAGATAACCCTTCTCTAAACATGATGAATGCATCTTTTACGGAGGAAGATACCCTGTGTGGCAAGAGCTTATGTATAAGCACTGGAAAGCATGTCCTGCGGGGGAGTTGGTGCAGTTCTGTGGAGCTCCTGGCTATTTCCAGAGAATTTGGGGACTGCTATTGGAGCCAAACCAGCCTTGCCATGGAGGTCAGCCAGGCACAATGGGACACTTCTGCTCACCCCAGCTGGGTCTGGAGCTCCCTGTCACCAAGCTGGGGACACCTCACAGGGGCTTTTCTGTCCAGGGACCTTTTTTGGTAAAGAAATTTACGGCCAGACTGGAGAAGTCATAACTGGGACCTGAGCTTGTCATTCCCAGTTCCCCTGCTCAGGGGGGCTCCTGATGGACTCCTGGTTTCTGCACAGAGTCCTGCAGGCTGGACTCCTCATTTTTAATCAGTCCTTGCTGAGGCAAAGGTCCCCTCAATGTTGGTAGGAGCAGGGCTGGAGAAAGCACCATGAAGTGTGGCATTGAGGGCTCTCTCCCCAAAAGAAGCTCTGCTTTGATTGCCCTCTTGTTTACCCAGATGCTTCCAGCTGAGGGTAGGAGTTAAGCAGACTTGGAGTGGGAAGGTTACGGTGCTTGGCATTCTGCAACACAGAGTTAAAAGGCCAAAAGGTGCATAAATACAGTGAGCTGACTAAAACTCTGCATATATATTACCCACATATATATATGAATGTCTTTATGTGCATACCCACATGAACAAATAAATAATATCACAGCACTCATAATTATTCATAAGAGCCTTTTTTTCCAACTCATCTTTGGCAAGAGAAGACAGCAGTAAAAAAAACAGGAGGGAAAAAAACCCTTCCCCAAGCTGATTATCAAATAAAATACTGTTTTATTTTCTGTCTAATAAGTACAAGAACTTCCATAACTCCCCTGATTAGGCATATTATCCTTCTTCAGAAAGTCAGCTTGATTTATGCAGAAAGTTATTTGGACATACTTTCCTCTGGCTATAGAGATTTCATAATTCCTGGTGTATGTCTGGAAAATCTCCTCTCGTCCTGAGTCCAAACCAAATTAATGTCTTCCAGAATGACCCAAGGAATTAATGAGGTTTTTGCTGTCAGTTCTGCCCATGCAGGGTCAAGTAAATCATTTGCTGGCCCTCACTCCAGTGTTTTTCACTGTCTTTCTGACTCCATGTACAATGATAACAAAGTTGCAGATGCCTTTGAAATACGGCATCACTGACACTCTCCGTCCATCTGTTGGGACATATTTTAGGCTCTGTTTCTCTGTCTGCTGTAAACTCTGCCTTTAATGGAGTCAGTAATTGCTGATAAATGGGGTATCAATGAAGTCAGTGTACTGTAGGTTTCCCCATTCTTTTCTGCTGATGTGTGCTATTTAAATCTCTCTGCCATTACTTACAGTTATTGTGTGTTCTCATCTTTAATTCCAACCCCAGGATTCTTGGCCCGAGGCACGATTTTTAACACATAGGAAAACTAGGTACTACGGAGACCTGTTTGGCAGTAAACAAACAAGTTATCCTCAATTCCCCACTCTGCTGTCCCCAACTAAAGAAAATGTGAAACACATTAAGAGTACGTACATTAAGTTCTGAGTAATTCACAGATTTTCTTTGTCTCATGTCATAAATATTTTAAACCAACCCAATCCTGACATTGCAACCAAGCCATAAAAACCATGATCCATCTGCTCTCTCCGTCTCCTTTGGTCACCATGTGATAGAATGCCTGAAATAAAATGAGCCCACACTTGATCATACATTTTATATTACCTTTCTTTATAATTTATTACAGCTTTTAAAGGTATTAAAATATTACTTCAGATGAGTACTGCTTGTGCCTATGACACTGTATAATCCATAATCTCTTAGGATCTCTGCCAGCTATCTCTGCAGTTATACCTCATTTTCTTACATGAAAACAAGAATAATCTGAGCACATCTAAGCACAGAATAATGACTCCAGTTGCAAAAATAATAGTGACACTTGACGTAGCATCTGCACCCAGCTGTCCCTTTCCAAACACTCAGGCAGACACAGTCCTTCTCCAAGCCTAAAGCTAAAGAGGTGAAGAGCAGAAGAAATGAATGGGAAAATCAGATCATTCCATTGTATGTGTCATGGTAGTGGCTGCAGCCTAGACCAGAAGGTCTAGGAAAAAGGTGCAAAGAAATTAATATTAAGTAATCATGGAAATGCCACTACATAGGAGTACTGTTCCCAATGCCCTTCCGTCAGACGATAGTTGATGCCCAGAAACACAGGAAGCTACTGGTAGTGCCTGCAAGGTTAGAACTGGCTTTGCATCCTGGCTCAGCCATATGTTCCCTAGTCTTCAAGGATTTTTGGCTATACCTTGCAGACTTTTGGTTTGCTGTTTGAAGTCTGTTTCATAATTCCCACAGCCCTCTGGGAATACTCAGACCAGCAATTCTTCTCTCTGAAGCTGACGGTACCTGACTTTGAAGGAAAAGTCCTCTGCAGCTGGCCCTTGGCATGGGTAAGATGACAGAGGCAGTGATCAGTCTGAAGTCTCTGTTCCACTAAGCAAAATGTTATGACCCAAAGCACAGAAAACACATATTTTGTTGAGCTTAAACCTTTGTGAGTGGATCAGTGAAACAGCTTTGTGGCATGGAGCTGGTTTGGCCTGAAGAGAGGCCAAGGCAAGCAGGGCCACCAGAATTTCTGTGAGGAGGGAACAAACACATGGAATGTGCACGCTTCCTTCCCACTTCTATCGACACCTATAGGATTATAGACTTGCATGACCAGGGTGGGTATGTACCACACGGAGACTTCACACATGTAGGCCTTGGAGGAGAACTAGGCATTAACTGATTCTCCCACAGAACCCTGAGAACCTGCCAGCCATGGACTGGCAATGGACTTTGCGGTGAAATAACATTTTCCTTGATTAATTTTGAATTTGCTGTCTGCAAGCCATTGGATTCTTGGATTACAAAATAGAACTCAGCTGTTAGTCATGTCCTTTCTACCAAAAGGCTGAATTTTAACATTTATTTTCACTTATTCCCAATTATTTCTGCTACAGATTTTGACTGTCTCTTTTCTACTTACTTCAGGAGGCTGTAATAAAACAGAAAACTTTCGTGGCTATTCCTGATATGTTAAAAAATGTATTTGTGCTCTTGCAGACTAAGTGCTCTTCAATTGCATCAATAGTTCCTAGGAAAAGGCCTTGCTTTGACACACTTGGACTTTCCCCAAATGCCTGATTTAAAGATACTTATTTGGGATTATCAATGTTTCACAAAATGCTTCAAAGTCTTCTTGTAAAAGAAGGATTATTACAACAAATTTGCAAATGGACAACAGCATAAGCTTTGTTCCTCTGCAATACTAAGATTTTAAGACAGGTTATATTTTGGTTATCTAATTTAAATTCCTGTCAAAAAAAGTTTTAATTTAATAAACTCCACATAAAAATATGTGTACCCCTAGACTTACCTAAAACCAACATTTCAAAATATGTTGCCTTGATTCAGAGGCCTCACGTCATGGGAGAATCTGTCATGCATCTCGGGATGTTGCTGAAAGCAATCCCTGTTATACCCAGTGTGCCTAAATTCTGCTGGCTTCATCTTGTAGCCACTAGACCTTGTTATATTCTTTTCTGGTGGGGAAAACCTGTCTCCTTTTGTAGATGGCTGAAGGGCAGTCAAATCAGCTCTCAGTGATCTCTTGGGGAACCCTAGCAGATGTAACCTCTTAAGTCTCTTCCTGTCAGGTTCAGACAGCAAACCCATGAAAGAAATTCTCACTCTTTGCTCAGGGGGAAGCCTGACCTGCCTTACGCTCTCCTTATTTTGCTGAAAACTTCCTTCCTGGTCCTTTTCCCTGAAAGAAAGCAGCTTCTGGATTTTCATTCTACTCTCACTTTCTTTTCTTTTTCTTTTCTTTTTTTCTTTTCTTTTCTTTTCTTTCTTCTCTTCTCTTCTCTTCTCTTCTCTTCTCTTCTCTTCTCTTCTCTTCTCTTCTCTTCTCTTCTCTTCTCTTCTCTTCTCTTCTCTTCTCTTCTCTTCTCTTCTCTTCTCTTCTCTTCTCTTCTCTTCTCTTCTCTTCTCTTCTCTTCTCTTCTCTTCTCTTCTCTTCTCTTCTCTTCTCTTCTCTTCTCTTCTCTTCTCTTCTCTTCTCTTCTCTTCTCTTCTCTTCTCTTCTCTTCTCTTCTCTTCTCTTCTCTTCTCTTCTCTTCTCTTCTCTTCTCTTCTCTTCTCTTCTCTTCTCTTCTCTTCTCTTCTCTTCTCTTCTCTTCTCTTCTCTTCTCTTCTCTTCTCTTCTCTTCTCTTCTCTTCTCTTCTCTTCTCTTCTCTTCTCTTCTCTTCTCTTCTCTCATTTTGTTTCGTTTCGTTTCATTTCGTTTCATGATGATTTCAGTGCCTTTTGCTATGTCCTAATGCAAGCAAAAAAAGTCATGTTCTGCCTCTTGGGATGATGTTACAAAATTTTCAGGAATACTTACAGCATGTTATAAATCTTATTAAGAATTATTTGTTGTTTATACAACACAACAAATACACACTCTCAGTTCTATTTTTAACTCTTGTCCAAATGTTTCTATCCACTCTTGTTCCTCTCATTCAGCCCATAGCTTGTGAGATCACTCAAGTTCTAGTTACCCCCAACCTGGCATGGCCAGGGAAGAAGTTATGTTACAAATTCAGTCACCTCTCATTTCTCCCAGGTATGTCCAGGAAGTTTGGGGTATCTTTGTCCCCACCCCAGTCAGCCAGCACTACCTGACTTATTCTGGCCAATGCTGGGTTGCAATGACAAGTGCAAGTAGGATTATGATGGAGCTATTCAGTTTCAGGTTGAACCTGCACAGATTTCCTCTTTCTTTTTTTTCATGAGCCATATTCTTTAAGCCCTTTTCAGACTGGGCCCTTTGTTGCCCTTGTGCAATTCTACTTTCTTGTTTTATCATGATTAATTTTTTTTGGTCTTTCTAGAGAAATGATTCGTGAACAAAAGAGTCACACCTTCCTTCTCGTATTTGGAAGAGTTGGTTTTGAAAACCACATCTCCAGGCCTCTGTTTAGGGCTTAATTCTTTTTTTTCCCCTGAATTTCACTCTTTTTTCTTCTCTATGATAAGGCAATGACATTACTGTCAGGAGAATGAAACTTCAGCATTTTGCTGCGTTGAATCACTGTTTAAATGAAGGCATCTATTTGGGTTGTTTGCTGCTGTGAAAAATGAGAAAGAGGCTTAGCCTTAACTGCTGCTCTGTTTACTCTCTTCCAGAGCATCTCTGTTACAGCGCTTAAACATACTCAGCAGATAGATCTTAGTTTTCCAGCTGCTTTGGACAAAGTGACGACTGAAGTCCTCGGAATTTCTTATAAACAGCCACACATCCGAATATGGAGCTATTCATCTGCAGAACGGAGTATTTTAAAATTGCATGTGTGGACATGATCTGTCTGTGGCTCAGTTGCCACGATCTCATTCCCATGATTTGTTTCCTTGCTTTGGAACCCATGAACCAGATGATTCTTAAGTGCATCATACCAGGGACATCCCTATCTTGAGGAGCCCCAAAATGTACAGAAACAGCTATGGCTTGTGATCCTCTTTAATTTTTACTCTGTCATCCTCCATTCTCCTTTAATTTCCTTCTTAGTTTTAAATGAGTTGTATAAAACCTAAATTCAGGGAAAACTTTCCCCTTGCCCCTCACTTGCCCCTCTATGAAGTATGTTAGCAGAAACATCTCAAACCTATAGATTAAACAACTCTCGTTCATCCCATTCATGTATGCTAACCTCCACAGTTAGTTTGTAAATCTCAGTTGTGACAGTTTTTTATTGTTTTCATATTTATAGTCCTCTTAATCTTGCTATTAAAGTTGCTTAAAAAAAACTGTTATGGGAAATTTTGAAAAAATAAGTTACTTTTTCTAAGTATATTTGACAAAAGACTTCAGCTTTTGATTAAAAAAAAAGAAACCAAGAGCTTTAAAAAATACAATTAAAGTTTCTGTGAAAATATTTATATTTCCATTTAAATGTTTGTGGGATTATTGAAAATCAAACTATTTTACAGGAAGAAAAAAGAAATTATTTCCAGTTTTTGTCCAGAAAATTTTAACCCTAATGAAAATTTCCATACAAATGTTTGCATTGGTCTAAAAGCAGGTTTTTTACCCCTCTTCTCCAAAAATATTTCAAAAGAAAACAGTTCTATATGCTTTTTGACTTCCCTCTCACACCTGTGTAAACCAAATTATATTCCACTGAAGTGAATGAAATTATGCTGTTAGAAGAAAGAAAAAGTTTAAGCTTGTTGCATTTGAATAGATTGCTTTGTCTTTCAATAAGCCTGGTTTGTTCTAAACAGGACACCCTAAATCCAGAAATTCAAACACCAGCAATTCCACAGTCAGCCCTTCATCCCAGCAAACAAATGGTTCTCTGCAGTTGACTCTGTGATGTTTCTTTATTTAACAGTAAAAACAACCGAGGAATGGAACGAGGAATGGAAAGGGAGGATCACGAGCCATAAACCGGACTCCTCCCGAGACGTGGTCAATGCTGAAGCTCTTGGACACAACAATGTGGAAAGTCTCCACTGCTGCAGTTGGTGTTGCGTAGAGATGCAGAGAACTTCAGTCCTCTTGTCCTGCTCCTCTTGGAGTCCTGCACTCGCCTTCCCACAAATACTCAGGCCTGAATCTCCCATAATGAAGAAATTAAAATGATGAGTGTCACCATTAGCATTGATAATTTGGGAATTTTTTTAATTGGTAACCATGAGAAAAGATTTCATAGGAATGGAGCTGAAAATGTCCTGAACTATGATAAGAGATGTTAACAAATACAAAGGCAATAGGTTAATAATCTGGTCTTAACTGACAATGTCCAACATGTACCATAAATCATATGGAATGCTTCTTTCCTTTTGTTTTCTACAGAAGTAGAAAAATGGATTAATCTCGTATTCCTAGGAAGTGAAATTCATCCAGAGGTTTGGCTTCCAACTGGTACTTTTCATTTTCCCTCGAGAAGAAAGGCCTGGGAAAGTCATCAGAGCTTCCAAAATATGTACCCAACCATTCTGGAAATAGATACTTCTGGAAGAGCTGCCATGATTTTTGGTGGCAAAAATACCTGTCCACAGTGCAAGTAAGTGCAAGATCTGGAAGCAGGGCAGTGGTTAGTGGGGAATCTGCCTTTTAAGTTCAGTGTCTGAAGACTTGAAAGTTGAGATTTACCCATATTATATCCCTGAAGATAAGTTTAATGCCCACTGGTCTTCACCGCAACCATAAAACTACACAGAAACATCTTTGCCGCAGTCCTGTCCTGCAGTGCAATTCATCCTGATTTCTCCAGGAGTCCCGCTACTACTATTACTGAGCAGCTGAGATGACAGACAAGACTTCCATCTTCAGAGTCTTTCAGAGAGCTCCTTCAGCTAAGTGCCCTGTGGGTCTTCCCTCCTAAGTGTCTCCTTTTCCCCCTGCTTCTCCCTTTTTATTTTTTTTTTCATTTCATGAGAATAAAATGATGAAGGAAAATTAATTTTCATTGCAATGTGATGAACTGTGAAAGAGACTCTTAGTTGTGGTCTGGAATGCAGACACTGCTGGCTACCTTCTCAGACCACGGCTAATCACACCACTGACAGACTGGAGCTCACCAGCTGATCCGAACGCCCTGTGAGCCAGGAACATGCCAGGTTGCTGAAATCCTTAGAGTGGTGCATAAGGGATGATTGCTGGCAGTGGATCAGGGAAAACTCCTTTGGAGATATTTCGTCTTGCTAGTCAGTGTGGTGAGGTTATTCTGCCATCTTTGAAATGCTTTGTTTACTCCCTTCTCATTAATGTGTAGGTGTAATCCTTTGGTCTGCTTTTGAAGGATGGCCTCTGGTATTTCCACAATAACAAACTGTGGAACGTTATTCTTATTATATTAATCTTAGAAGCAGTGGGAAAAGCATGTGTTTGTATTGGCCATGTCCCTGTGTATTCCTGGTAGTTACAGCTGAGAGCACAGAGTGGAAAGACAATTGTGGAACATGTCCTTGGAACAGTTCTTCAAAACGCTCTGGTCCCAGCATGCTTCTACCACTTTCCTCCTTTTTGACAGCTTCCTGAATGCACCCAGATGGGGGCTGCTCAGCCTACTACCAAGTGCTCATTGTTCCTCTCGCAAAAGCCCATGCTTGCATGTGGGGCAAGGTACTCGTGTGTGAATGTAAATGCTGGGGATTAACAACAGAAATACCCTCTCTCATCTATCCTGTTTTACTCATTTCATCACAGATTCGGAACAGTCTGACCAGAAGTGGTGACCAGTCTTGTAAGCAAAATAACAAGTGATTGGTCAGAAAAAAACTGTTTTAAAAAATAAAAAGAGCACTAGAGAGCCGAGCTGCGCGAACACAAAATGTTCTGTAAATAATTGCTAGGAGAGAAAAATTCATCTGTGAACTAATCTGAACTCAAACTCTTTGGCTAAATAATCTCTGACTCTGAAGAGCTGCATATGTCTTCACTAAGTCAACTGCTTGTTCTGCTCCAGGTGTGTCGGCATTTTTTATTTAACATGGATGGGAAACTCATGTGGAAAATCCAAGAAACAATATCAACAGTAACACAAGGTGATTAAACTAGCCACGAATATAATCTAACCATTCTTGATTTCAGATGTGAGGTACATCCTCCTCCCTACATCCATACCTAGGAGCAGGAGAGGGGTAAATCACGCACTTGAAGGTCGCTCACCTGTGTGTATGGAACTGTGATAGAGCCTCAGGCACTGTCTGGTCATCAGCTGCTGGCTCTTAAATTGCTTAAAGACCAAAACCAAAGACTACTAAAATTTACCAAGTACTCCCCCAGTGAGACCTCTGTGTGTGTCCGTGTTGTGTCCACCACATTTTACAGTCATGGCTGGAAAGGCAGGTAAGCAACATCTGCCCCTTGTGCATAGACTATACAGCCTCTTCCTCCCAGAAATCTGCCTTTGGGGTACCCCATCACACAAGTACCTGGAATCATTCTAGGGACAGGCTGTGAACCTGATGTATTACCAAATCAGACACTGACAACCTCAAGAGACATGGACAATGAAGACTGTCACCCTCCTGCTTTCTCTGTGTTTCTACAGTCTCTTGGGGAAGACCTGACAGACTGAACAAAACCTTTACATGGATTCTGGAGCACCCCAATACCTGCTCTGGAAATACACACCTCCTATGACGAAAGCTTCCTTTTCTCGGTAGGAATGTTGGCCTCAGTAACAGATGAACCCAGGAGCCTGTGGCTTTATTTATTCTTCCACCCCTTGTGATTTCTCCCTCAGAAAGCAAAATGCCAGGTTTGAGATTCCCCAGAGAAATGGCTGTGTTTGGTACACATGGCTTTAAACTCATCCCTTCCACCCTTTGGTAATTAATGGCCTGTGATTCTCTGTGATTCATGGCATCCAGAAGACATTATTTTCTGGGATATAAGAGCTGGACAGCATGTTTTCCTCATCAGTTACCGACTGTGATTGAAAGCGCCTCATCTGCCTTATCTGGGATGTTGGTTGTCAAAGAGGGAAATGGGGAGTTAGGGGAGAGGATCAAGGAGAAAGCCTGCTCCATCACTGATTTGCTCCTCACTCAGGCTGGACACTTAGAACTTTTCTCAGCCTCTGTAAGTGAAGACTTTCCTCTTCTTGGTCTAGCCTGAGCCTTTCCTTGTCCTCAGGCTCTCTGGGACCTGTGAGGGGATGGTGTGGAAGATGAATACCTTTCAGTGACAGTTTTTAACTTGACATTGATCATACACGCACCTTTCCACAGAGCTGGCTGTGCCAGATAGCTCCAATAGCCAGGTTCACACCTTGCCATGCAGAGCACATTTATGTTGAATTACTACACTTAAACAAATTTTCATTTCCATGTGCTTGATATACACTTTTTTCCCTCCTTTCCTCTCTCCCCATTGGCAACTGAAGGAGCCATTTTTCTTCCTGATGCCACCTTGGCACTCTCTTTACCAGCACGTGAAAACAGCTGAAGCTATACATATGGAGACCTCATCCTCAGTTGCCTAATGGATTCAGAAGACATCCTGAATATTCATCATTTCTCTTTTTATGAGCACCTTGGCAATTGCCTCCGAAGTTAAAGACTGTTGTAAATTAAGGAATGGCACTTGGTGAATACCAATTTATCCGCATTTCAAGACTTCCCTCACCCCCACCTCCCCTCCATACAATATTGAAGTTCCTGTAGTCTTTGTGAATACAGGGTATTGTTTCTCTGCTGCAGAGGCAGAATTGTTTGTGCATCCCTGAAGACTGAAATGTCTGCGCTGGGGCTGCTCATTTAAACTCTGTGCACTTACTGTACCCTCTCCGGAACTCCCTTCCTGGAGAAGCCAGCAATGACCTTCTCAGAAGTAATGTTAAACACATGCTGAGGAAGCTTGGCTCCTAGACAGGCCCTTTTAATTATTAGTTGTAAATTAGCAAATAATTTTTTTTCAGTTTCATATCACTGTCTGCTTTGCTGTGTGTGGGATCCTTCAGGTACACAGTCCTCATATGTTGCCTGAAATATATATTAGCAGACTTATCTAGTAATGTCAATATTTAGTGCTTTTTAAATGTATGTGATTTTTCCATACACAAAAACTTCACTCCTTTGGAGGAATGACAGTGCAGAAATTAATGCAGGGGGTTAATCATGGTTAATAGTTACTGAGTGCTTTTTGAACTTGTGTGAAGTTTGTGGGGAAAATCTCTGCTGCAGACAACACCCTGCTCACTGGAGAGCAGGACAGAAGGAGCATCTTTGTCCAAGGTTTACATATAGGACACAAAAATGTAGAGGATTCTGTCCTGCAAGATGCTGAGCACTCTCTCCCTGGCCTTCCCAAATTAAGTGGACTCTATGTCTTCAGTGAAACTAAGTGGGACGCACTGACCTGAAGCGATACAGAAATCCTGTGGCAAGTTGAAGGGCCAAGTCTGGATTTCATAGGTCTCATTGTATGTGGATATCAAAGGATAAAAATGGATAAGGCCCTGAGAAGCCCGGTCTAGTGGAAAGCATCTCTGCCCAGGGTTGGGGGTTTGGACATAGATGGTCTTTAAAGCCCCTTCCAACCCCAACCATTCTATGATCCTATTATATATTTCTATGGTCTTTATTCATTCTGAGGCCTTGCTAAGATTTTCATGAATGCAAAGGGTGTTGCTGACATTCATAATTTTACTGGGGATGCTTGCCATTTTTTTCCCAAGGCTCCAGTTTCTGGAACCACATTTATACGACAAACTCAGCTGTCCAGGAATATAAATGGTCCCTAATCTTTGTTCTTGAACCAGAAAGCTTGGAAAGACAACCGGGAATGCTGGAAACACAGAGAGAAAATGAAAACACCTCTAATATATTTCCATTTATAACAATCTCACTACTTCTAAGTCAAGATTATGTACTTTTTAATTATAGTGTGGAAAAAGCTGGTTCTTGCGTTTGCAATGTTCACGTCATAAGTAGTGTCTGGAGGGCGTGGAGGCTCAGGAGTAGGTGACCTGAGGTGGGTGATGGTCACTGCAGATGTGGTCACTGTGGGAAGGCTGCAGTTTTCTGACCTGCCATGGGGCTGCTGTGGTGTTGCCAGGCCATGGAGAATGACAGTGGTGAATGTGGGAGCTGCCAGTGGACAAGGCAGGAGGCTCCTTTCATGCCTTGAACCAGGGCAATTCTCCCAAAGTGTTCTCCAGGACCTTGAAGCTTTGTGTGAAGGTGCCACACGGGGCATATTTGCATTCCTCCTTCTTTTGCTGGATTTGGAAGGAGCCTGGGTTGCAGTGCAGAGGGGCTGACAGTGACTGAGGGAGGTGCAGCAGCTGGGCAGATGCTGTAGCATTGGCACCGGCGGATTGCGATAGGAGGATGGTTCCACAATGGTCACTTGTGGGGAATCTTCAATCTTCATGCTTGCCCAGAGAGAAGGATAGAGGGAGAGCAAATGCAGAAAGTCAGGAAGTATTTCAAGGACATTAGCACGGTTACAGACACCAAGTAGAGCCAGGAGAGAGGCATCTCACAGGGCTAGAGAGGACTTTGTTTAACACAGTCAGCACATGTGGAGATATATCACAGACCAAAACACAAAGGTGTGAAATTATCCCCCAGATGTCTCTGCAAGCTGGGCAGGAAGGAGGCAAATCTGGATCCTTGCACTGTTGATTTTTACTGCCTCCATGGGCAAGTATAACTGGGATCTGTTCAGATACCTGCTAGAAGTGACTGTTGGTCTGACCACACCCTCAGGGGACACTGTGGACGTGGGAGACCACAAAACAGATGCTCTCAGAAATAGGGAGCACAGGGTGGTCCAAGGGCTCAACCTGTGAGACCTGGGATGTGGGAGGCAAAAAAATCCCCTGGACTCTGGAGCCCATTCACAAGGCATGGAGCCTTTCTTTTTTACTTCAGTTGTCTCCCAGCTGTCTGAGGGAGGTCATCAGAGGCCTCCTCTTCTTGATTTGTATTAAGAGCTGTCCATTAACAGCTTAGCCAGTCTCCATGAGTCTAGACTGAAAAGAAAGAGAATAATTTTGTTTAAAAGTGCTGTTTTAGATATATGTATATAAAAATATGTATGCACACACACAATGTAGCCAGCCACAGGACTAGTGGAAAGACACAAAAAAAAAAGGTATCAAAGGACCGTTGTAATTTTCCATTTACTTTCTATATAAAATAGAAAAAATTTTACCAGCTATAGTATGTAATTAATTTCTGATCTGGATCACAATCCCAGTAATTAGATCTTTCTTCTCTTTAATTTTTTTATTTGTTTTGTTTTGTTGTTTTTTTTTAAAGTATGAATAAGGAAAGATACACTGACAACAGGCACCAACTCTGAAGCTTCCAGGACTATTGTTGCCTATGAAGAGTGCTTTGCCTTCAAGTTTAATATTTCTGCTTTTATTGCAAAAGGGGCTCTGAAATGCCTCCTCAAACACAGAAGAGGTGAAATTACTGTGGTAGGAGGTAGATGACTGCTCACTTGTACAGAATATTGCCTGTGAATCAAGCTGCACGAGAGTAGGTGAAGCCAGGGGTGATGAAAAGCAGGATTAATTACGGATACGGCTAAAACTTTGTGTGAGTCTTTGTCACGCTTGCAGAAATTAATGTCCACAGTGATGAGAGACTGCAAATATAATTCTTTAATGAGAGATGGGACTTGATTGGATAAACAGGAGAGACAGATTGCTGCAATAAGTTTTAACTGATATCTCCCTGGGTGTTTCCAGAGGGAAGGGGGAAAATATTTTTCACAAACAAGTAAAGAATAAGAAAATTAATGACATCAGTCTTAACAAGGTAGCATTAGAGAAGCCCTTTGCATGGGCACAAGTGAGCAACAAATTTGGCTTGAGATTGAGGCATGATGATGACTCAGGAAAGGGAAGCTGTTAATATCATCGGAACTGAAAAAGCTGGATGAGTTCAGATTTCATGCACATGTGTTTATTCTTCCTCTCTCGATGTGCTTCTTTATAGCTGAATTTCAAACTGAATAATTATATTCCAGTGCTGTAACCATGTGATAAGCCATTGCATTGCTGTGTATTTTTCATCTCTGGACCACAAAAAGCTTTCCAGGCATTAAATGAACTTTGCATAGGATGTGAAGCTGGCCAGTTTTACAGTCCTTTCTAGAGGAAATGAAGCACAAAAATTTTAAAGCTAATGAAAGCTTTTCTAAAGAAAGTGGCTAGTTAAAGATTGCAGGCAAGAACTAGCCAACTCCTAAATGGCACCTCAAAACTTTCTCTAGATTTTGCTTTTTATAAAATGTCAAATCTTGATCTTTTTTGAGGGTGCACATAGAAAGATAAATGAGACCATCTGGCACTTCCTAGTCCAGAGTGTTAGCTCAATTTCTGAATGGCTCAAAGACAAACTCTAAGATAAAAGCCAAAATTGCTGCTTAATCTTCTCTGTGAATGGTTCACCAGACCATACCTTCTACCTTCGTTCATTAGTGCTCATTGTACATCATTGCAGTCAGAAACTGGTTTGTCTGTGGCTTGTATTTTTTCCTGTGACAAAGTTGAGGGGAAAAGGTTTCTTTCTTTCTTTCCCATTACAGAAATCTGTGTCCTTTCTATTAGGAAAAATCTGTGTCTGACTCTAAATCAACTTGGTCAATCTTTGAAGATATATATTTGAGCATATGTATGTGACTGCTCCCAAAACAGAAACTGCCACTGTCACCAAAAAAACTGTATAAAATTATTACTTCCTGATGAGAAAGTCTCTCTTAAGTTTGTATTCAGCATGTTAACTGACCATTGTAAGATATACATTATGTTCATATTAATACTGTGGAAGTTTAGGGGAATATTTACAATTGGAAATATTTGCTTAAAAGGTTATGTCTGAAGAATGTAGAGGAATGCAGCAAAGCTCTTAGAAAAACTTTAATTTGCTATCAAAAACCAATTTATTCAATGTCTCCTTCCAGAAAAATATATTGTTAGTCCAGCTGCAACTTCTTAACTTCATCTTATTTTATATATTTTGGCTATCACGCATTGCCACAAAGTGTATTATACAGTGTGATTTAAAATGTGTTCTGATTAAGTACACAGAAATGATCCTATTCATTGTGCAAGGAATGAGGGGGAGATCATAAGTACCCATTGTTAAGGTGTAGATATATTTAACGATCATCTGTTAGCTAAATATTTTAATCCTATGCCTTGATTATGTTATACCTTCATTTATATTCTAAGGTATTGTTTCAATTGCAGACATGAAGAGCAGACAACATCTTTCATCTCCCCCATTCCCATCACACAACCATTGGAAAGAAAAATACAGGAAATGTGTCTCCATGGAAAAAGAAAATGAGAAAAAAGAGAAAGGCTAAAAAAGCATCAATAGAAATCAATGAGCTGAAAGATGGAGCGAAAGAGCTAGAAAGTGCAATAAGGGAGTGTGCTGGGAGTATGCTGTTATTTTTATTGCTACAATGGTACTTATCCAGGACCTAAAATTTTGTTGCATCTTAAAAAAATTACAGGCAAATTAGTAAATGTAGAGAGAAGGACAGTACAGACATTTGGAGGCTTCTCTACAGGGAGGGATTATAAGGTCTTGCTCTCTTCAGCTTGGAAAAGAAATGGCAGAGCTGGAATCTGCCAGACCCCTGAGAAATGCTGAAGCTGGCAGAGAACATGAAGGAATGATTAGCTGCAATGTGCTCATACAAGCACCAGTGACAATGTGAGGCAGCAGTTCCAAAAGCAGTGGAGGTATTCCTGGCTGCTGGCCCTCACAGAGACCCAAAGTACTAATGAATTCTGCAAGGGATGAGACAAATTCATTAAGGATAGGTCAACAAGTGACTCTTCAAAATGATTGCCCGTGTATAACCGCTACCTCAGGAAATCCCAAACGATTGCTTCTCGGAAAGCAGCCCAGTGTAACAGAGATGAATCACCCTGTGATATGTGCCCCAGCCTTGTGCTTTCCCTGAACATCTGTTCCTGGGTCATGTAAGAAGTAGGACACTTAGTCACATACGCAGAGACTGAACTCACCACGATGTACTAAAAGCTCTGAGCCTCATGTCCTGTATTGACCAGTTTCTGTAAGTGATGTTACCACAAAAATCCTTCCCCTTCGCAAGGAGCCTATGCCATTGAAACCTTGAAGACAGACTTGTATGATGAGCACTTCCTTCAGTGAAACTATAGATGGGAAAAATATTAAGAAAAATGAAGCAAGCAGGGATTTGGCCCTAGTGAGACAGGCAGATGCATGCTCACACTCAAAATGCAATTATTAATATTTTAACAAACTTGATAAAAGATATCTCAGTGCCCCTGTCAACTTTTTCAGATACAGAGGAACTAATCCCTTCTTCCCTGGAAATCTCCAACATCTAAACCAGCAATCAAGACTTTTACTTACAAGGGAAGAAAAAAGATTCTTTGGGAAAATCATCAAAATAAATTTTTAAATGAATCCTAGGCCTTGTTTTCCATGTCAGCCATGTTAATACAGGTGTTTCCAATTTCAAAATGAAGAGTGAGTTTTGTCTGAAGGCTATGTCTGTGGAGAGCCAGCTCTTCCCAAAAGAATTGGTCTTGGTTTTGCAGATAGAAATCAGAATCCAGAAGGTTTAAGAATAAGAAGAGATCAGTGCTTAGGTTCTGATAATGAGAAAGGATTTTGATGAAGTTGGAATATTTGGGAAAGACTTTAATATGAGGACAAAAGAAGAATGCAAAAATACGATCGTCATTGTTAGAAGCCTGTTAGATGTGAAGAGTAGCTAAATTAGACATTGTGAGATAGCAAAAGTGGAATCCAAAATCCTGAAATCATGAACAAGGGCTAAAGTTAATTGTCTCAGAAGAAGGACCCTGGTGTTCAACACCTAGACACAATACGGGTTCCCTCACACCTCAGGCAGAGGTGTCTCTATTGACTCCACTCTCCTGTAAGAATGTGGGAAAGGCGAATATTCCTGAACTTACTGTGTATAAGCCACCACTAAAGCTCTCTGCTATCAGTGGTATGGGGCATTGTCGAAGGGGACAACCCAAAAACTCTACACATCTGCATCAGTCCCCAGAGATCCTGGAGACCCACACAAGGCAGAGCTTTCTCCATGGACTTACAACAGGAACATAGCCAGCCCAGGACAGGACAATGCGTTCCTAAGCAAAAGCTGCTCCTCGAGCTATCCAAAGGTTGTGCTCCGGGCCACACGAGACAACGGATACTGTCATGTGGCTGCTGGGATCAATAATGTGGTTGCCTATTCAAAGAGAAAATAATGAATTTCATCTTACACATAAGTTAGGTATTCACAGTAAGAAAGCAAAGAAAAGGAGTTTTTCCTCTTCAGCTGAAAATTCCACCCATTTCTTTCCTGCTCCAGGCCCTCCAGATTTCTAATCTGATGAGTTATGGACAGTCATTCTTTCCAGCCTTGGTTGAATTATTTTCTAATTATACATGTTCTGAATAGCACGAGGCAGACCTGCTGGTAGAACATTTGGTGCAGAGAGCATAATAAATTCCACAGAGAGCTTGACGTGCTTCGCCATAGATGCAATATTCATTTTCATCACCGCAGAAGAGATGAGATGCTGAGCCAGAGTTTAAAGAAATGTTGTGCTCCTTTAATTGGATGTCTGGGTGGGATTAACTTTGTTCAGTTAAAAGGTTGTGTTGTAAGACGACTTCAGTACAATTAATATCTAGACATTTGTAAAGCAGATTTTACAAACACAAAAGCACAGAAGATGCAAATAAAATCAGATCTATAAGATACAGAACAGTCACAATTTTAACACTGTTTTGGGATAAAGCCGAAAATAACATATAAAAGCATAAACTATGTCAAGAAATTTTATCACATGGTCTTTTACGCAAAGATCTTCTCTCTGGAAATCAGGTTGTAAAGTGCTTACAATAAAAAGTAGCTCTGAAAAGAGTGGAGGTTTATTGTCAAGTAATGATTCACATAACAAATATATTCAGATTTCAAGTAAAATAATTTCATTTTTTTCAAACACCAGGCCTGCAAATCCATCTTGGGACCTCCAAGCAGATTATTTTCTTGCTTCTCATGGATAGTAATAAAGTTTCTAAAGACCATCTGTGGAAAAGCCCCTACATGTACACTGAGTTTGCAAACTGAGTATTTGGATTTTGTAAAAAGATGAAGAACATATGAACAGAAGTGGGAATTTCCCTTCTTTTCATAGATTATCATATCCCAACTAATGAGATGATGGGAGAATATTCAGAGAACAAATCACAAAAGAACAGCAGAAGAAGGGAAAAGGAGGTGTTGTCTGGTGTCGTGCTTAGTGCATTAGGACATGTTACCTGGTAAATGTACAGAAGGATGTTTGAGGAAGACCTCCCTTCAAGGAGAGGGAAGAACTTCAGCCCTTCCTTTCTGACAGTTGCTGCTGTTTCCATGTATCATGACGTGCTCTGGGGAATTTGGAGTCTTGGAAGACATCATTTACTTTCATGAACCATAGCCCGTATGACTGTGATTCACGTGACTCTGCTTTGCATTGGATGGATCTCTGCATTTTTGGCACGGTCCTGTAGCCAGGGATGCCAGCAGTTTCCTTTCATGGCTGCTATCAGCAAGGAGGCAGCAGCCACATTTCATCCTCTCACAGAGATGTTACTTTTGTTCCCTCTTGCTTTGTTGTTTCCCTTTATATATAATACGAGTCATTCAGAGTCAGTGTAAATGTTTGTTCTGAATAGGGGATGGAAAAATGTAAGAATAATTCTAGTAATGGAAGTAGAATATAAACAAAGAGCTTAGAGAAAGTGGAGGAGCAGTGGGGAGGTTTCCTGTTTAAAAAAGGAAAATGGAAAAGTTAAAATGGCTACTTATGGAAATGTAGAATAAACCTTCCATAGCTTAATGTAAAAGGAGGAATTTGGATCTGCTCAGAGGTCCATGAGGTATTTTAACAGACAGTGGCAAAAAGGATAATCTTTCTTCTATTGGAAAAATGACTTTTGTAGTACTTAAAGACACAGGATTTTCATACTCGTGAAGTAGAGTGTAAGCACTTGACAGCACAGTGGAGACATGGAGGTATGTGCAGATTCCACCACTCCTGACACTGCTGGAGTGGAGAAGGAAAATCAGCAAATTTCTTTAAGACCTTGCCATTACTGCTGGAAAGGACCTTCTCAGACACGGGCATGAAGGATATCAATGACAGAATTTCAGCCATAGATCATCCCTTCTTTCTCCCTGAGATCTTTGGATCATAGAATTGTTGAACGGTTTGGGTTGGAAAGGACCTCAAAGATCATCCAGTTCCAAACCCTTGCCATGGGCAAGGGCACCTCCCACTTGACCAGTTTGCCCTATCCAACCTGACCTTGAACATTTCTAGGGAAGGGGCATCCAAGATCCTAAAATCCTCCCAAGACCTAAGTCTTGCATCTCTGCAGCCTTGTGAGACCCTTGTTTTGGAGGATGGAATGTGTTTAGGACCTTCGTAGTCACCTTGATATTGCTGGGTTGACTGTTTCTAATGTGCTAAAGGAAAGAACACTTCCTAGGATCATTTTTTTGCTTAAGTGCATGTGTTTCACTTGTTATTTCAGATTTATTGGGGTTTACTTTTTGCTGAATAATGAGCCGGAGGGTAATGGAAATCTTAATAGGTTAAAAAATTGGAGCCAGTGCCATCAAAATCTTCCTGTTCTCTACTGGTGTAGTGTTGCCACTTTATTTGCTTACTCTGCAGGACAAATGTGTTTGTTGCAATATTTTGGCTGAAATCCTGATCACACTTTCAACAGAGTTGGGATTTCAGCCTGTGAGCTCTGTCTGTGGGAGAATGTGAGGGAGGAGGCTGTGCCTCAGCCTTGCAGCATGGCAGGGCTGTACATATGTGTCACCAGGAACCTCCAAGGGTTGGTGTCACACAGCAGTCCTGAGCCCATGTTATCCTGACTGGGCACTTCAGTGGTGCCAGCCAGGCCCAGGGGAATATGGTGTGAGTTGTGGGGAACCTCTGTGATGCAGTGGGGGCAGGCAGAAGGTCAAGTCATGGCTCACATGCTCTCGTGGTTCATGCTACCCCAGCCAAAATGTCAGACGTAGCCTGCAGATGTTCACGTGGTCAAGTCAAGGGGAAACCCAAAAATTTTGAAGGCTGGATGGTAATTTTACCACCTGCTACAGACAGCTGATCAGTGTTTCTAAAAGCCATGGGATACTTCAGATTCAGTGCTTCCATTGGTGTCTGAGGGCGCTTGGTTATTTTACCTGTGGGTGTTTTGTGGAGATCACCAGCTCCCCATGACGTGGCAGTGACTTCTTGCAGCCAGCTGTAACACAAAGGGGACGTGGCCTGCACATTGCTTTGTGTTTCTTGGGGTTGGCTGACACCCCTGGAATGTGGGTCTCTGTCAGGAGGTTTCACTGCAGACCTGCACTCTGGGTGCTCACTGGGGTGCCAGAGCCAAGCAGTGCTCCCACCTGGCCCTGTGCACTGTGGCAGTTTGGTCTCCCAGGGGCAACAACACAAACCCTTTTACCCATTCCTCTGACTGATCCAGTCATTTCCATCTTGTAGAAGAGACAGAGAAGAGGAAGTGTGTACTTGCAGCCCTAAGATGAAAATTACTTTAGCCCAAAATTTTTTAGCACATCACCCAAACTGTATTTTCTAGCCCCTGTACCTTCAAGTTTCTGCTAGCAAGAAGGTCTTCTGATGAGCAGCAAGAGTGCTTTGTAAAGGAATTTGCAGGCCAGAGGTGCTGACCATAAATCTCTTTCTGTCTACGATTACAATCATTGCATTTTTGAGGCACTTATAAAATAAACTATGCAATGATGTAATGCACACAAAAGAGCTGGGGTGGGAGTGCAGAGAAAGGAAAAGAAGCAGCATCTGGATTTTGCCTGGTATCTTCCACAGAGCATCTTGATGCCTGTAATTAGTGTCATGTTATGAGAGCTTAAAAAAATAAAGGCGCCAGAGTTCCAAATAAAACATAAAATGGCTTTGATAGAATAAATGGTACTATCATTGTTTAAAAATGTTGTGACCTGTCTGCTATAGTTTCTGAGAAAGATATTTTCCAGTGCTGCTGCTCTTGCTCTGACTCTTTTTAAAATTCTATTATTACAGATAAGGACAGAGGAAAATCCTCAAGACAGACTTGTTTTAAATCTCTGTAACACAATGCCAGGATTGTCTCTCCTCAAGCTGAACTTCTAAATTAAAATAAGCATGATCTTTAACAGAGCTCTGAAACACTGTTCTACAGACACTTTATCCCCTTTATTAGAGAACATTAATAATTCAAATGTTATGGCTTAGGTTAGGCAGACCCATTTGTCTAGTGTTGGAATAATTTAGCTGCACTCCACTCTTCAGAGCTGTTTCGATAGCCAGTGGGCCAAATTCTGCAGCCTCTTTGAAAGTCATGGGAATTTTATCTGCATCTTGGCGATGTACTGGGGAGAGAGACACAAATAAGAAGTCTTGGCAACCTTTCCCTTGACCTTTAGCACGCTCAGAGAATGTGCAAATGTGCTCTCCAGCCCAGTTTTGCAGACTGCATAAGGCAACATTTCAGTTCAGCCCATTGGAGTTTTGCCTGAGCAAGGCCTCTAGTTTTGGGATCTAAAAACTCTACATAAACACACTTGCAAAAACACATATGCAATGCACCTTAGCAATAAGACTTCCCCCCAGCTTTAATTTTACCATGTGTGAAGCAGGATTTCTGCTGTGTGTATGCATGCCTCTGAATGCATCATGTTTTCAAATCACAGGGATTTACTATGACTTTTTTGTAGACTTTAGGAGCTGAGCCACTTTCTACCTACAGGTTAGATGTAGAACTCATTAGCAACAGTGATTTCCATGGCTACACAGCTATGACGTCTTGGGTTTAGCTCAAATCCGCATGTAGCGGCAAAGAGATTAGTATATAATCATAGTTTTTCAAGGTGGTATATTTCTTTGACATGAGACCAGCTCTACATCCAAATGCTCCTGTACTTGGAATACTTAGGATATGCAGCTGACTCTAACAATAATAAAACACAAGCAATGCCCTGAAGATGTCTAGTTTTATCTCTTTCAGAAGAAGCCACATGGATGGTGGAGCAGGAAGAAATGGATTCTGATCCTATTCTACAATTTTTTTGGGGTGAAAGGGCCATTAAAGCCCTCCTAATCTTTGTTGGCTGCTACATGAGATGATGCAAACACCACTTCCATGTAATGTTGAACCTTGTTTTCTGTTGAGATATTAACCTTTCTTCGTGTTGCCATCCCAAGAGAAGTGAAATCATTATAAATAAGGGATATTAGCATTAGCTATCTCGATATGGAAAGATTAGAAACATATTATATGTTACATAATATTATCTTATAATTTTGTGTTATGTATTACATAGATTTGTAAAAAAAAGTTTGTTTAGCTTCACCAATGTTCTACCAGAGCAGATAATTTATCTATTAAGTGCAAGAAAAACAATCAGACAGACTTTCTCTTGTCCGTTGGGCTTCTACATTACAAAACACTATAAACAACATACAATTACATTTGAAAATGAGGAGGAGAGCAAAAGTAGCCACATGTTTATTACTACACTCACTGAAGCTGGTCTGCCAAGTGCAACTTACAGAGAAATATTCTCTGTAATTGTATGGTAGGAAACCCATTTGGTTTTTAGTGCTTTCTGTTGGATATAGGAAACAGCATTCAGATACTTTCTCATCCACGTGTTTAAGTGGCACAGAGGATGCTCAAGCACAGTTTAAGCCAGATTTTAAAGGAGATTTGGGAACTTCATGTTACAGTTGATTTCTAATAGCCCAGTTTGACACCTACTAATGTTCTTGAAAATCCCACCTGATATCTTTAGGTAGTCAAACACATTCATAATGTGACCCTGCTTTTCTTTGACCTTCAAAACCAAAGATAAGGTTCTTACCAATTTTAAAGATATTTTGCCAAGGAAAATATGTCGAAGTTGACTAACTGTTTCAATCATGGTAATGGGAGATTTAGACAGAGAAAGTATCCTTAAAACCCTCACATGCAGTACACCAGCACAAATAAAAACCTCACAGTAATGAAAATTATTCCAAGTTAGCCCCTTTCTGCACGGTTTATCCAGAGCTAGGGGCTGAACACATAACTAAAAATTTAAATAGTTTGTCCCTGGCAGACCTGGCATAGGAGGGAAGGCTCCATGTGGAATTGCTGAAATGGGGGCAGGTCCAAGTGTGCACACCTGCCTTTTGGGAGAATGTGTTTGACTGGCTGAGGTTGTCCAAGGCAAGGCAGTTGATTAGGTGGACAGAGCCTGACAGTTACACTTGAGTGGACTCACTGATTCTTGCATGACTTTTTAAAATAGTGTTTCTGCCTGTTTTTCTGAAGAACATCAGCTCTTCTCAGTGTGTTAATCCTCATTTCTGTGCCAGTTCAGCTGGGTTCTTTGTCTAAGTCGCAATGAAAGCAGTAACGTCAAAGTGCTCCTGGTGGCTGGGGCCACCAACCCTGGAGCTGACTGCTGAGCTTGCCAGTAGCCCAGGCAAGTCCACAACCTACTCCTCATCATCCTGTGGCGTAGCTAAGGGACTCCTGGAGATGAGTTGACACTTGTGGCGATAACACAGAAATGTATGATGGGGCTCTGTTTGAAGAAAAGCAGCTGGTGCTGTGGTGGAATGAGGAGGAAAGGGAGCAACTGAGACACTGAAATTGAGACATGGTAACCCTGTGGCCTGATCTCAGCCTGCCTGGTCCCAAGCTTTCCTGGGCCTGCTTAACATGTTCACTAAATTTCTCCATCCCTCAGTTCCCCAGGGTTTTTTTAACAAAACCCTCCATTAGTGTATGTGAAGTGCTGAAAGCGCATGGTTATCACCATGCCTAAACACAGGGACACAGGGACAGTAGGGAAAGGAGCCTGACACTTAGATATGCAATGTATAAGTCTCACAAATGAGCAGGCATATACAGTTCTACTAAATCATTATGGCCTTCAAATCTTTTTAAATGAAACCTCACATACTCTGTTCAGCTGTTTCTCATAAATCATAATTTTAGTTAAAAAATGAACTTCATATTTCTTCTGAGGCTTTGCTGTCCCATAGCCATGTTCCTGGAACTGTTGCAGCCTAAGGGAGTCTTCCCTGAGTAAAAAAAATCCCATCCTTGGATCTGGGGACTGGAGTCAGACTCTGGAAAGCACTCAGAACTGGGGAGGAGAACTCTGGGAGAGGGACAGAAATGAGAAGGACACCACATTAAAGCTCTTAAACAGACAAACTCATATAATCTGCAGTGCTGTCTTGCAAAATGCCTGTAGGTATTTGGTAAATGGGATGATCTGATGGGAAGAAAAACACCTAATAAAAAAGTTAGAATCAAGCCTTACTCCTGTTTGGAAGAACTAGGTACATTCGCCAACTTTCCCCCCAAACCCAATTTAATGTTTGTTTTCCCTTAAATTCTGTGGTTGTTTTGCAACGGCTGTGTTCGAACTTGTCTTTTTCTCTCAATACTTTACCCTGAAACGATCCCCTGACCTGGCAGAGGCACTCAAAGCCCTACCCATCTCCCATCTTTCTGCTCAGAGACTCACTAAACTGCCTGAACACCCTCTGGAAGACTCATTCCTCAGCCAAGGAGAAGTACTTAATTTACAGACCCTTCAGATTTATTAGGGCACACATACAAGGTTGTCGACACCACTGTGTTGCTCCTTCTTCTGTGACCTTTTGAAGGATGAGAGGAGACCACAAACCAGTTTCTCTTTGGTCAACCTGAGGCCTTCAGTTTTCGTTCCTTAATCCAGACTGGATGTACAGAGATGAATTGCTCATTGTCCCTAAGGGAGTCAATGCATTTTGCTGCGGCAGGTTACAGGACTTCTAACAAAACCTTTCCAACAAAATAACAATGGCTATGAAACTGCATCACTAACATACAAGTCTTGGGATCTCTCAAGACCATGTAAAAATCCTGGTGTGCAAAACTGTTTTTATATGAAACCCAGTCCTAGTTTCACAACCATGATGTCACTTTTCCCACTGGATTTAATAAATTCTGTAAGTCAAACTAAATGTGTGTGCAGGAGCTGAGTTGCTGGCTTCCTCTGAGAGATGATGGAGTTGGCATGACAGGAGTTCCAAGAAACTCTAGTGTGGTCCCATTCCTTCAGGTGTTCTGTCCATGGCCACGAGCAATCACTGGTCTGAAGAATTTACAGCCACGATGCTACAGTTGTTCCTGTCCTTCATGTCCACATTGGTAATTTCAAACTATGTTCTGTTTATTGTCAGCTTACCTCTCCTTCACACTTGCCAGTGCTTTTCATTGATTGCAAAATTGCAGAACCTCAGCTCCTTCTTGTTGAAAAGTGGGTCCAGGTGTGAGTGCACCGAAGGAATGAGAGCTTCTCAGGTGCCCTATTTGGGGAGAGAGATGGAGCATCTTCTAGCAGGTAAGGAAAATCTGGTTACTAAGTTTTCGAGAATTTTTACAATATCACCCTTTATGAAGACATGGCTCTCTGAGGAGATAAAACAGAAGTAGCATTAATCAGCCATACAAATGGTTGAAAATGAATCAGCTCCATTACAAACAGAGGTATTACAAACATGGCAAATATTGTGTTCTTCTGCAATTTCCATAGCTCATAATCTGCTCTCATGGACAGTCCCTTTTGCTGCTCCCTTGTCCTTCGCTGCAGGAATGTCTCAGTTGCAATGTCTCAGAGTTGCTTCTCTCCAGACACATTGTGAGATTTATTTTTTGCTCTGTTTCTGTTGCTCCCCACATCCTTTGGCCCTCAAGCTTGACTCCATAACATGAAGGACTCAGTCCACAAGCCCTCCACTCTTTGTGGCTCTCAGTGAGAGACATCAGGTGGTCACTCTAGTGGTCTCCCAATTCTCAGTTCTCTGCAGCTCTTTCAATAGACCTCCCACTAAGCAAGTTTCCTCTTTCTCTATTTATTCACCCCCAAATGCTGCCACATAGTCTTAATTAGGTCCATCTGCGAAGCATATGTTCAGTTGCAGCAACTTTGGACACACATTAAAGGGGCAAGTTCTTCATGACAGAAAGAGTTAGAGACCAGATCTTTAATGTTTGCAGGAAGAAAAATGGTGTAAAGAAGAGTTGTCCTTTTTGCTGACAGTCAGGCATTCTCTGGATGAATATATCCCACTGCTGTCAAATAGGATCAATATAGATGAGTGAGAAGAATTGGCAGCACTGTCTCTCCAACGTGCACAGTACCTTCAGGATCTCTTGCTCAATAGCAATTATCCTGTCTGGTGGACAAACAGTGGCAAAACAAGATCAAGTCACACAGGGGTATGACTTGAAGGTTTTCTCTAAAGGCCCACCAGACTCTTCCAGGCTGGCTCAATTAATAGCTATCACTAAGGAGAAATCTACCTATGACTCCTAGGATGACAGACTCTTCAGACTCGGCATGTTGCTGGACCTTCCTGTGCATCAGTTTCTTTCCATTTCCTCTTATCCTATTGCTTGGCATGGTCAACAAGAGCCTAGATCTGTTTTTGACATCACCCCTTTGGATACTTATAGATATCGATGAGGTCCCCTCTCAGTCATCTCTTCTCGAGGCTGAACAGGCCCTGCTCCCTCAGCCTTTCCTCATAAGAGAGATGCTCCAGTCTCTTATTCATCTCTCATCAGTGAAGTCACAGATCACAGAATATTCTGAGTTGAAAGGGACCTACAAGGATCATCAAGTTCAACTCTTAAGCGACTTAAGACAGTTATGTATGGGGATTGGACCCACAACCTTGGTGGTATCAGCACCATGCTCTAACCAACTGAACTAATTTAAGGGTCAGCTAGTTTAAGGGTCTCTGTCACCCTACACCAAACCTGCTTCAGAAGCTCCAAGTCTTTTGTACAGAACATTTGCAATATAATTATTTTAAAGCAGAGGCCTTGTGTATCTTTAGGAAAGTCTCTTCTGGTGAAATTCACTTGCCTTAACATCTCCAGTGCAGGTGCCTACAGAGTAGTTTCCTACATCTTTCTAACCTCTTCCTGGAGAGATATAGGCTCTATGAATGGATGATTCGTTTGGCCAACTTCGTAATCTGTCTTGGAAAGTTTTAAGTCATGTTCTGGAAGAGTGTTTTCCCCCTTAGGTTAACATTATGGTCAAAAAGACTAGCTCAGGGCAAAAGTACTCTACTCTGACTTTCTAAACCAGCCTTCAAGATCAGCAGGGCTACATGGATTTTCTACACATCTTCTCAGGCAAGGCATTACCAGGAACGAGTGTCTGGCTTTTCAGACCTCCAACACATTACAAAGCCTCTCTCTTTGTCTTGGCTTCCCTTAAAAATAAGGTGGAGTGAGGAAGGTGTCAGTTTTTGTGGGGCAGAGGGAATTCTTTTTTTCCAAGTCATCATTGGATCCATGTAAGTGTTTTCACTAAAAAGTGTGCTTTTAAAGGTCTACAGGTCTCACTTGAAGACTTTAGTGGATGATGTATACTTTACAGCTGTAAAATGTGTATCTTGATTTTGCAGCCCTTGGTGACATGAGTTGTCCTACACAGTGTGAAAGGACAAACCTCTGGCACTCTACCCTTTTTTATCAGCTGAAGGACTGGCCAGATGTATATGGTTAAGAGCCAATCAGTGTGAGCTAGGGCTGTGAAATCACCTTCCAGAGAAGTTTGGGAGAAGCCTCTTTCCAGTCTAAAGAACTTTCCTTAGAGCAGGTAGGAAAGCAGAGAGGGTAGAAAGTCCTGAGCCCACCCGCAATCACATTTCCTTGTCCAAGAACATCAGACTTTTGGGATATAGGCTGAAAAATAAAAACATCCTATACGGAGACTGTTTAATAAGTTGAGGCAGCCAAGTATGTGAAAACTCCTGTGATCTTCTCAAGCCTTGTTGGGATTGGCAGAGAGGTTTCTGAAGCACATGGAGGTGGTCAGACACTTGAAAAGGACTAAAGTGCCAAGGGCCAGGTCAAAAAAAACACAATCTGTTAAATGTTATCACAGTATCTCTTCTTGGTGAGGTAAATTTCCAGGCACTTGTGACTTACTGTATGGTAACTTCATGTGCTGATTCTAGCCATAAAAGGCCAGTCTTTATTCAGTGTATGTCTACTTCAGGATTTTATGCAATTCCATGTGAACTCATTCCACCCACCACAGTCCATCAATATATGTGCTCTGCATCACTTAAATCAGTGCTTTGTGGCATCTTAATCCTAAAAATTGTATAGCAGATAACATCTTTCCTGCACCTGCACTGCCATGATTTCTCTACCTGTCTAGAGGTTTCCTGAAACAAATGCGTAGAAGGAAGCTTCTTTTCAGCTTTTGTGGCTTTTTAAAAACAACCACAGGCTACCTGAAACTGATGCTGCCTTAGATGAGATGAGCTAAGCAGTGCAGTGTTCAGTACAGATATGGTCATATCGTATTAACCTCATCAATAAGGTAACAGTTCTCTTCACCCAAAAGTCTCCATGCCCTGCACATCAAAGACTCCTGTAAGCCTGGATCAGTACAGGCACTGACAGTGAGTTGTTCTCTAAAGGCCAAAATCCCAGTACAGGTACCATAGTAAAACCTTTCTGACTTGATCCTACAGTGCTTTTCTTTATGAATCATCTGCCTAAATCTGCAAGATTTAATTCAGGGAAGACCTGTGGTAAGCGTAGAAAAGAAAAATAGTCTCTAATAACTGCAGTTTATAGTTAATGGATCTATGAAAGTTTGTGAGGTTTTAACAAGTTGGTCTAATAGGCTGGAATGGTTTTGGTATTGGTGTTGGTGTAGACACACAAGCTGTTCCATCATTTTACTGTAGTCTATATTGGTATGTAGGTCTACTGGCAAGAACACTTCCCAGAATGCAAATTTTAAATTATAATTAAAGTGCTGAGAGTCAGTGATGGCATTTATGAAGATACAATGAATCAAGGAATTCAAGAAGCTGTGAAAGTTACTGGCCTTAAGGAATTTGTTAATTCTCTAGTTTCATAATCTTGATTTAGCACTAACATTTCTCATGCTTTCCTTTTGCAAAGATGAGGCCGTCTTACTGAAAAGAACTGTGAGCAATACAGTTCATCAGGTTTTGAACATATACAGAAATTGTACAAATTCAACTGTGACAATAGCATTTAACCTACTCCGTGCTTCATATCACATTATGTTTTAAGGTCTGGTTTCTCTGGTTCAGAGATGAGTTTAAGATCACAACATACCTCTCTCGAGATACTTGCACTGTCAGGATGATGTATAAACTCATCCTTCTCATAGAAGATAAAACTGGCTCTGTAGATCACAGTGAAATTCACAGGCTCAAATGCCATTCTGGTATTCAGACGCACTGCTGCTGGAGATCCGACCTTACCATGGAAGCTGGTGTTTGCTGTTTTCAAAGGGGAAAGACCATGCTGTCTACGACATATGGCTTGTTGTTGTAAACCTTAAAATTCCAGAGAGTAAAAGCCATTTTCAGGTACTCAATCACAAATCAGATTTGGGGTTATCAGTGTGTACATGTAAGGTTTAGGATACCTTTTAATCTATGTAAACAGTGTGCTGGAGAGCTGCATGTATTTATGTAGAGATCAAAGAGGTGGCAATATCTATGGAGAATGAGCAGCAAGAAAAATCATAGGAATGGTAAATGATCAGTTGTGAGAAGGAAAACTTGAAAAACTTGATTCTAGATACGGCAAATAGGTTTCACTAAGATGTGGCTCTGACATGTGTATATGGGGGTGGCATATCGCTCACTGCTTGCAGCCTCTCATTACTGGGGCTTGCTGCACTAAGTCCTGGGAATGCAAAGCAGCTTGGCCTCCAGCTTTCCCCTACCAGCAGCCTCCTGCCTTTTCACCAGCTGCTGCTTGCAGCTGGAGTTGCACCAGGCTGGGCTCCTCTTCACCACCAACTTCAGCCTTCTGTCCTGGGAGCACAACCAGCTGTAGGGTCTCTTCCCAGAGCTCCCACTTTTTCTACTGTCCTGTCTTCCACACTCACATTTTGAGCATGACCAAGGGCATACTAAATTCAGTAAGGAATTTCCTCTGGCCCTCAATTCCTTTCTCTGATGGCTTTGGGCTGGTTCTACTGTGGCCTGAGAATGTCCAGCAAAGCATCCAGCAACCTCCACATCCATGGAGTTCAGCATGCTGCCCAGCTGCCCGACTGCTGGAACAATACTGGGAATCAAGGCAGCAGTGACTGGCTTAGCCCTGTGTAATGTATGGGGCAAGGACCAGATCCAGGGAGAACAAGCCTGCTCACCTTCACTCAGGCTGTCCAATTTCTGGCTCTGTGAGAATTGTCAAGGTGAGGGAATAAACAACCTGCCTGAGGAAAAAGAAGCCTTGGTTAATGACTGCAGCACCCTTTAAACTGAGCCTCCTTTAGCACTCACTAGAGTCTTTGGAGAAAGGCTCCACTTCGCTTTTCCATGACCATTTGTGTCCCTTCTCCACGCTGCTCTAGCTGCTAGAAGATTGTCTCCTTCATAGCAGTTCCTTTCACAGAAAGCTGAGGATGCAGGGCCAGTGTGATGAAAAGCTGCTGAAATGTACTTTTTAATGAGAAAATGAAGTGTTCTCCATTGCGGTATGATTACTCTTTTTTTTTTTCTCAAATTCAGCAAAAAAAAGGAAACAAAAAGAGGAACGCGTTCATTTGTTGTAACTGGAGTTTGTGAAATGAAGTCTTCTTGAGAAAGCTACTAAACATTCATTTCAAAGAATACGGACGTTTTGGCATCCAAATATTGTAGCGCGTCCAGAATATAATTAGCTCCTGAAGTGGTTTGAACTTGTAAATATGTCTTTAGATCATAAACTGGTCCAGTAGCTATGCAAGCTTTAAAGCTGACTCTTGGAAAAACAAGACCTGGAAGGCGAACTCAAGCCACACTAGACATACACTGGGACCCAAGAGAATTTTCTTCATGCATATGGTTCATCTATTTACATATTTTACCGTAACTTTTTCAAAACCCTTGTGCCTCGGGCAGTGGATGAGATTACTACTAGAACAATACAGGTAGCTGTGGATGGTTTGAACTGTTTGGCTGCCAGTATATATTTCATTCACAATTTAGGCTTTAATTTTCAACAGGCAAGTGAGGAAGAATGAGAAACATCTGCATCTGCATAGTAACTGTCAGAGGACCTTAGATGCAACATTGAAATTAAATCTCACCTCTGCAAATGAGGCTGGGAAATATGTTGTCTATTGGGTAAACTGAGGTAAAAAGAAGTGGAATGATTTCTTACAAATAGGCTCAGTGGCAAAAATTGAAAGAAGAACCCAAAAAATAGAAAGGATATTCCTGCTTCTCTTTTCTGACTTCTCAAATATACTTTCCAGGCATGAGAGAACCAATTCAGATCAAACAAGCTGGTCCAGACCATTGCCCAAAACCTAAATAGTTAAAGTCTGTAGAGTGCTTTCAAACTATAAAGTACACTGTAAGTGCTAAGTATTATTATTACTTTGAATCAAACAAAACCCAAACCTGTTTGAGAGGTTCAAAAATATTTGCTTAACTTTTATGTATTTATTTTACATTCTGGCTTGACTCTGCGCTTCCTGTTGTCTCCTGGGACTGAAAGTGCAGATACTCCAATGCCACAAGGTGGCTGTGCTAGCAGTATTTCTGAATTGGCTGGAGATGAGGCGCTCTGGAAATCTCACAAAAAAAGCCTACTCTGAGAATCTCTGCACACAGCTTAATCCACTTGGAAAGTGGCGGGCGAGGCATTTGCTGCAGGAAAAGCCCCTGCTGAAGGCGAAGCAAGCTGCTGGGGGGCAGCCAAGACGGTATTATACCTTCCCAGCAGGAGCTGAAATTTTGAAGGTAGCTCTTTCCAGACCAGGGAGCTGATATAAGGGTTTTCAACAGGGCCTAGATGACTTAAGGACGTAGTTCCCTTTGATTGCTTCCCTGCATTAAGGGTTTTAAGACTCCCACACAAGCTGTGATCAATGACTCTCTTCCAGCCAGCATATGTCCTGGAGAAAGGGTGGGAAGAGAATCGTCTGCACAAGACCACCTCTCCTGTAATTAGTCAAATCATCACAAAGTCTATCTGTTTTCCTCATTTGACAGCCATCTGTTGGGCTCACCTCTGAGGTTTGCGTGTTGTTTGAAGCTGGCTTGAGTCTATTAACCTCTTAACTGCTTCAGGCCCTACCTGGCAGAGCTGCACACTGCACTGATTTCCGTGGAATGCCAGTAAAATGTTGGCAAGGGAACAGATGCTGTTGGGACCCAGCAGAGAAGTGGTTAGCCGCATGGATGTTGTTCACTGCAAAAGCCTGAAAGCTCATATTGTGAGAAGCGCTTCTCACCATGTGTAAAGTCTGACACATATTTCAAAGGAGAGCTTTTAATTACAGTTGGCAGGTCTGCCCCCACACTGAAAAGTGACTTAATTTTTGACCCCAGTAACAGAGAGTCTGTAAATCAGGCTGCCATTGCAGTACTAATTCAAATAAAGAGCTGCAGCTTTGTTGCCTGCACAAGGCTGAGTGGGCTGAGTGTGACCTACCAAAATGACTGTTGAGCTACAGACTACAAGTGGCTTGAAATAAGTCATCTTACGCCTCAGTTTCCTCATTTTCAGAATAGGAGGAACAGGGATGTCCCTTCTTATAAAGTGCTGTAGGACCTAGGGGTGAACCCCCCTGTCCCAGCTATCATTAATTACAGTGTGTTCAGATGATGGGGGACACAGACATGCCCTAACTCTAGACCTACATCCAGATTTGCTCTTAGACTGAGTTCAGAAGTGTTTCAACTCCAGGTTTTAATTCAGCCCAGTAATGCCACAGCCAGGATTAAAACTGAGTCTGGGTTACTCAAAAAGAGGGAAGTTCGGAGAAGAAGAATTTGATTCAGGATCTCATTGCTGTGGAACAAAGGACAACCTCTTTGCAATACGGCAACCCTGCAGCTGAAGTTTGAGCTGTAGCACACCTAGTCCTAATTGCTGTGTTGCTCAGAACAGCATGTTTTCACTCAGTTTGGCACCTCTCTGCACTCCATGCTTAGGCTCCAGCAAACTCAGTAAAAACTGGAGACTTCATGAATAGCACCATGCCAATAAGAATTCAGACTCCTTTTTTCAGACATAAAGGGAAACCCAGCTTTTGGCTTATTGCACTAAAATAATCTGAAATTGAGCTATTCCCCTTTTTTTGTTTGTTTGTTTATTTTGTTTTCTATCTCTGCCTTGTGCAGAGCACCAACTTTTTCTCTGACAAAATTAGAAGAATGAATGCTGAAAAACTGAAATAATGAAGCAAGAAAACATTCAGTTAGGGGAAAAAGCCATGAAGAAGTAACTTCTGAGAAAACTCTGATGCCAGCAAACACTTTTTTACGGTGTCCACCTCAGCAAGACAGAAATTTTGGGGGTTTTAGACAAGCCAATCCACAGACTGACAGCTTGCTAAAACAAGGTTACAGTGTTCAATGGGTCTAGAAGCCCAGCTTATCCCGGAGCTTGCATCAAGGATGACCTTGTCCAAACCCAGGGAGATTTATACCTCGAGTCTGTGACTGTGCTCAGTGTTTTGTGGAAAAACAGAAGTGAGGGCCGACACTCTCTGCCTGCTGTCACAGTTGTGATACTTCAGGCAGCCCAGCTAGTCAGGTGCTTCCCTGAGCTGCAGCCTGGTGTAGAGAAACCTCCTGGAAGTGTGGTGCTCCTGGCCAAGAGATGTGCTAAATTTGGAGTCCTCAGGGGCTGCTGCTGGCAGAGCTGTGACTGGTACTGCAAGGCCATGAGTGCTGATTTCCAAGGGCAGAGTACTAGAATACTGGATATTGTAGGGCTGGGGATAGTTTTGGTCTCTCCAGCTTTTTTTACTTGTCTTTTCCAAGCCTGTCTGCCAGTCTCTCTCCAGAAATGAAAACAGCAATAGTGTTGTCCATCTGTGCTCTGTCTCGACTTGTAATTCTTATGCAGTGGGGTCCAGGCAGTGGACTCTTTTGCCCTCCCACAGATCATTTATTTTGCACCAGAAGTGGGATGTAACATGGCAAATACACCGGGACAGACCTGGCAAAAAATAATAACTGACTGACAAGAGAAGGAGAACTAAAATTCCTCCTAGTGGTCATCACAGAAAGCCAATGTGATTTCGTTATTATCTCAGGAAGGAAGTAGCAATGCACAGAGCAAGACAAACGGTCCAGCTGGAACACCTGGACACCACAGTCACTTCCACCAGTGATCAGATGGCAAAGTGAGCTTTAAAGCTACCGCCAAGTATCTTTCAAACTGTTGTTCCTCCAAGACAAAAAGACCGGCTTTGGAAGAAGCCTATTGGATGATTTTGCACTCAGACTGTGGGGTATGTATCCTTCAGTGTGCTGCACTATGTACATACACATATTCCTCAGGCACAACTTCCCATAAATAACTCTTGCTGTGTCGGCTGGACCAACAGGTGGGGTGGCTGGAGGCCCACAAAATCCAGGTGCTGAGGAAACCCGCTGGTGGGCAGGTCATATAATGTAAAACTCCCCTCTTTACCTCTGTAACAAAGACCTCTCCCATCGACCCTATGGAGATTCGGTTTGTCTGATTGGCCTACAGACAGACATTCCTTGTATCCTTAAAAGGATATAGTCCAGCACCCATTCCATCCCCCTCCTTACCCCCGTTGGTTGTTTTTTGTATTACCTCACTTCCCTCCTTGGATCCTATGTAAGGCTATCCCAAACGGAAGCAGGCCCTTTTTGCTGCTTTGCCTCGTCATTCCCTCTCGGCCCCCCTGCTGCCCTGGACCCCTGGTCCCTTCCCCCCTTTCCTCGCCCTTTCCCCTGCTCCCTTGCCTCTTCGGAATGCATCGAAACAGATAAGTAATAAACTCTGGGGCTTCAGCAAAGGGCCGCCTCTGACTCTTTGCCTCTAGTGACGCCTGAGCTGGCCAGCTCAGTGAGAGTGGCTGCGTGTCTCCACCGCACTGGTGAGAAGAGCTAATCTGCAGGGTGCCAGGAAGCACCACCAGAGGTTCCTTTGCAACAGGATTCTCTTGGGACGAGCAGAGATCTCTTCACCAAAATAACGCACCACGGCGTTAAACTCTCTGTCAGCATTCCACTTCAAATGATGCGTTTGCACCAGAAGCACCTTAGCTCTCCACTGTGCAGAGCAGGATGGGTAGCTGCACATGTTTGCAGCAGCACTCAGAGCAGGATGGATTACAGCAGGTATTCACTTTGAGGCTGGTGTGTTCCTTCTCTTTCGGCTGTTCCCAGAGCAGCCATGCCAGAAGGCACCATCTGGTCCTGATGGTTTTTAAAAGGTCCCAGGAAGGACCTGGGTAGACAGTGTGATTTGGCTGTTAAAGCTGAAGAAATGCCTAAACCTACAGATAGTTTTAAAATTCACAGCTTGTGCAGAACTTTGTGTATATAACAATAATTTGTTTTTCATGCATGTGCAAAAAAAATTTATTTCATGGTTGAAGTGCCAGAAGAGGATGCTGAAGGTGATGTAGTATCATGGCCTCTGTAGGAGTGTTAAGTTTGTGTGCCAGACGTACATCCCAATTTCCTCGCCCAGGGCAGTGGGGCTCTGAGCTGCCAGCACTGGGAGCACTTTAGAGCTGAAACTTTGCTTTTTGTCCTCTTATATGGAGTCCTTCTCAAAGACTAGGTCCAGTTTAATGATCTCTCAGGAGAAACCAGAGATCATTCCTATCAGTTACTTGTGTCAATATCGTATGCAGGAGATGGAGGACACCATCATAAGTATTTGTGATAGATGCTATACAGTGACAGTACATGAGAAGAGTGTGAACTTGATTTTCTTAACAAAAATCTCTGAGTCTACATGAGAAAGAAAAAATCTTTTCAGTTAGGAAAGTCCAGCTCTGCATGGTGCAGTTTTATTACCATAATCACCCTTTCACTGAGTTAATTCCGTGGTTTACAAATGTGCTAAAACCCAAATAAATGATCGAAACCATATCGAACCACTTATAAGTCGCCGAAGCTTTTGTGAAAAAGTTGACAACAACAAAAAAAAATCCCCGTTGAAGGGTTCCAATTAAAAATTCCACCAAAACAAGGAATTAAAGTCAGGGTGGATAGCAGCCCATTAAATCACTGCAGCAAGGATTGCTGTTGTGATGAACACCCTAGATAAGGTGTGGGTACTAAAAATAACCAGAGTTCCTCGAATAGCTGCACAGTATGTAGATGATTTAGGAGAGAGGCTACATTTATTAACTTGTTTATTATAACAAATCTGGTATGACTTCATGTTAAAATGTTGGTGGGATGTAATTCTTCTTGAGTTGAATACACTGAAGTTTATATGAGAGACTGAGCTTTTTGAGTTTGAGCTTTCATTATCCTGCAAGCAATTGAAGCTACGCACTGACACCACTAGGACGATAGCAATGATTTAACATGACAGTAATAGCAATACAGTCAAAGCTCCATCAGATTTTCCATTTTAAACTCTGTTTGTTTAGAAATAATATTTCAAGCAGTTAAAACAGCGTCAAGCACAAACTTGGCATTTGCAGTCAGCCTAGATGCCTGGATGTAATTACTTTCTTCTATTAAAAAAAAAGAGTATCTTGATTTTTTCATTATTTTGAAAATAATTTTTTCTGTGTTGTTCTTGCTGCCATTGTCCAGATGAAAGAAGTTTAATCTTAAAATCATGGCTTTGCAACCACACTGTCCATAAAGAAAACAAATTGCTTTTGGCACTAAAAACAGATGAGCAATTTAGGCCTGGATGAAGCTTATCCTGGGGCCTGGGGATCAATGGGAGCTTTGTTATCCACGCCATGAGATGCGAGAGCAGCCCTGTGCTGTGGGAGATGGGAGATCTGAGCTCCTGGTATGCACCCCACTTTTACCTGATCCATATGTCATTCCCAGGTGATAGAAAGGAGCAGGAACTCCCCACACTGGGAAAAGATTTTGTCTGCACATCAATACTACACCCCTAAGCTCAACATGCAGCAGATTTGGGTATGGAAAGCGTTTCTGTTTTCTTCCTGGACCTATCGACAAAAAGATAATTCCAAATGCAGGATACAAGCTTGGAGATGGTGTGACTATGGGGTCCAACCCACAGCATTATTCACAATGGGATAAATTCAAATTCTGAATTGGAATTTGCTGAATTTTTTTTGAAAACTTCAGAATTAGCCCAACCTTTCAAGGATGTATCTACGATACATTCCCAGATGGGAAAAAGAACAAAACCTTACATCAAAATGAAGCCAAGATTGAGAACATGAATCCTTATTCAAAGGATAAAAAGCCCAGTGTGCTCATACCTTAACTCAAGCATTGTAAATCCCAGTCAAGACTACACTCACACAAAATCCAAAAGCACGAAGGAAAAAAAGGACAAAACCACCCAGGCAATATTAATCCTCTCTGCAATCAAGTCAGACAGCTATTTAAGAGTTTATGACCCTAAATGAGAGTGAATTGATATTAAAAGCCTCATGGCTATTGAAAAATGTCCCCTCCTTTTCCCTTTCCTTGTGCCTGGACTTCAGGGAAGAATTAAGGCTCTTCAGGTGCCTTGAAAGTATTTACTACCTCTGACACATAACTTTAATTTTGATTTACCAGAGTTTAAAAAGTCAGTTCAGAGCTGATTGCAAAAATTGTGTAAGGAAATGCACAAACTTTGAGCTCAGATGACTCACTTTTATGCTTGATATGTGATTTAGCAGCAGCATATTAAAGTGGTGATACTTCTAAATGCAACTGGAATATTTTCTTTTCATAAGGCTGTTTAATATATAACAAAACACCACAGAAACAAGTGGGAAGCTTGTCTCATTGATTTTAATGGGAATTTGTTTCCCAGGAAGAATTTGCTGGTTCAGTATTTTTCTAGTTGTGCAAAAACAATTTGCATGGAAAATAGATTTGACTTACTTGGGCTTTTGATGCTGCAGAAAGAGGGAAAAACATATTCTGGGATTCTTGTGGGGCATCAAAGAGCCAGTGGTCTTTAGCTGTGATGACTGCAGAATTTGCAGAGTTGACAGAATTTGCAAAAGTAAGCAAGTGCCTCAGATCCCATGGTGGGACAAACAGCAGGAGTCACGTTTTTCAGGAGGAACTTACTCTGGCCCTTTCTTGTGCAGCTGGTCAGCCCAGGGCTGCAGGCACATGTCTGGAAGGAGTTGAGCTTGGGCATGGGTAGGGAGACACCAAACATGTTTCCATCCACCTCAGCCCCTGCTTGACCATACATATTGAACGTACAGCCAGGAGAGCCCTGAGGAAATCAGAGGCACCATTCTCCTCTCTCACTTCAGACCACCCCGACACCCACCTATTCTAGCAGTGCTCTAAGACCTGGGATTTGGGTTGAAATACTGACACAAACCGCTGAAAAATTTCAGGGCTTCCAGGTCAAATTTTGATAGGAAGAGAACAAAGTTGCGCATCTTAATGACGCTGCACAGTATTGTGTAACGCTCTTTACAATGAAACCTCCTCGCAGCCCTGAATTATGTGGTTCCTGATGTGTCCAGTGAGCATCACATCTTTCTGTGGACAGCTCTGGCAACAGCCACACTGCTGCCTCTTCTAACCAGCAAGTCAGGCCCCATCCCGCTAATATCTGTGGACTTACGTCTTCTGCCATCTCTCTTTCCCTTCCTGCCTCCACAGACAGAGACACGACCTTGACTGTGTCCCACACCTACAGTCCATCTACAGCTTTTCTGGTGCCAGCTGGCAGCAGTTTCCTCCTCAGTGTGTATTCCCTCATCCTTTAGCTGAGTAAGGACCTCAGGCAAATACTGGAGCCTGGTGGAACCAGCCTTCCCCGGACACAAGCCCATTTGGCCTCTTCAATACGTGCTGGCATCATCCCTCACTCCTGGAATTGAGCAGGAGCCTTGGGATCATTCCTGCCCATTGCAGCCCCAATTGTGCCCGTGCACGCCCAGGACATCAGTGTGGTCCCCTCCATCCATTTTGAGGACAAATCCACCAAGTGGAGTGATACTTCTGCCTGTGGAGCTCCACTTCCCATCCACTGACACAGCTGACAGCACTACTCCCAGTTTTCAAGGGGTTGTGGTTTTAAACAACTCTTCTTTTCATCGTAACTTCTTTTATTTAAGACCTAGCAAATGACACTGATGTGGGCAGGAGCAGAAGAGACGGGTAGAACTTCGTAACCTTAGGACTTCTTTCAGATCTGCAAGTTGTTGAAAATCCTGGGGGAGCTTTTTCAATATTGTTTTCATACTCTGTTTAACTGGAAAAATGAAATTCTTCTGAATGAGCAGGACGAGGAAAATACTTAGCTTTGACAATGCCGGGAAAATTCTGGGGTTATTTTTATCCACACATATAATTTCTGGTTGGAAAAAAAATTGCCTCAACTGTTCTGAATATGTGAATTTCTTATCTTCTGTTAGAAAACATAAGCACTGGCAGGAGAAAGCAGACTTTCTTCATTAGTGCCAGAATATTTAACATAGGTTCCTCAATATGGGAAAAAGTAGTCAGAAGAAAAACAAGAAAAGCCATTATCTGTTTTTTCCCCCTTTTAATAACCTTTTCAGTAGCACAATGCATTCAAAGCTAGGCACATTCCCCTCAGTGCAATACGGTCTCAAGACATGATTTAGGTGGAAAATTTAAGTAAGATTAATGCAATTTATTATCCGCCAGGATATCCCTACAAACCACACTGCTTGGCTGAATTTTTGATTCTCAATCTAATATTTCAGATGAGATTTCCAGATGGGTGTCTTATTCCTCTATTAGTTTTGTGAGGGTGATATAGAGTTTGTAAAACAGGAGAGGTTAAGTTAGTTTTAACACTTGATTAATCATTTAAATTACTTTGTTACTGTTTGAATCCATTGACTTTTGTTTACCAAGCAACTCCCTGAAACCCAAAGCCAACAAAAACGGCAGGCAGCTTTCCAAGCTGTTAATTTATTCAATGAGTTCTTCAAAGGAGTTCTAAAAGGGGAAAAAAGGAGCAAATTTATAGTTGCATTGAAAGCGTAGAGCAATTCTTGTTCATTGCTTGCTAAAAATGTCTAGGTCTTTATGACTCAGAAAAAAAGCCAATATTCAAAGATGCTGGCCAGCTCCTGGAGACATATATTTTTTTAAGCAAATCAAACAAGTGCTTAATAGAGCCTGACTGCATGTTCATGCAAATGCTGATTGAAATAAAATCAACTCATGTGACAAGCCACACATTACTCTGCTTTTTATGTGCAAATGTGACTTCATCTGAAGTAAGATTCTGTTGCCCTGCAGGAAAATTCAGCGGGAGCAGGATCAGGCCCGTAGGAAGTCAAGAGCAGAGGGACAAAGCTTTTTCAAAAGCAAGGATGAATGGGTGATTAAAAAAACCCCTTCAGTTACACAATATACATGTGTACAGTTTGCAATTGTCCTCTGGGGGAAGTGGAAAAAAAACCCCAAGCCCTAAATCATGAAAAAAAGTCCAGCTTTCAATTCTGCATATTACAAAGTCCGAGTTTGGTAAATTGATCACAATTTCTTTACAGAGACCTATCAGGAATAAACCACTAAGTCTTAGACATAAATTTGAATTCCAGAGTCTCCAGCTAACCCAGCTCATAAATGAATTCCTAAATGCTGACTGTGCCAGAAGACCCAGTGCTGCAAAACCACTTGGCAGAAGCCATTAGTTTCACTGAGATGAACTGCTCTATTTAGCTCTCATTCAAAACTTTACAGAAATGCCAGATTTCCATAAACACAGGTTTCCTTGAATTTCCAGGGCTTTGATTAACTGGTAGATGAGGGTGTCTTACAAATATAGATTTGTATGCAGAGTTCAGCTCAGAAAGCAAGAGAGACTGGAAATGGACTATAGGCATTTCTTTCTTTCTGACTTTTTCTCTTTCTGAACTAACAGAAAGCAGGAAAACTCCTTTAGAATATTTTAGAACTGAGGCTTTAATAATTAATAATTACTCTGTGGTTTAACAATGTTGTAGATCATTTTCCTGCCATTTATATCATTGTGTGTTAAGCTTTTTACAACAGATTAATATCCTTCAGCTTTTACAGTACGGTTTTAAAGTATTGAAGCAATGAAAGACGATAAGGAAAAGAAAAATAAAAAAAAATCCTTATCTTTTCCTCTTGAAAGAAATCCGTTTATGAAATCTATTAAAGGCAAAGACTATCTCTTTTTTCAAGGGACAACATTTTGATGTTGCTTTTTCTTCTTCTTCTTCCCTGTACTTTTTGTGACCCACTCCTCAGTCAGTTGTGTTGAGACCAGCAATGATTTTTGATACATTTAAATTTATGTTTATGCAGGTTAGGCGAGGAGCAGATTTGGTGGTTTGGTTTTGTTTTTTATTTTTTTGTTGCATTCTGGGTTTGGGGCCAAGTTATGGACCAATGACTTTTATAGCCTGGATGTAGGAGCACTAAAGATTAGAAGATCAAGTCCCTCTTTCTCCCCCATCTCATTTTTTCCCTCCACTAGCAAATATTCCTAAAAAACACATAATCTCTATAGTGCTATAGTGATCATCATAAATCTATGAATAAATGGCATTACTAGCAAGAGTGCATGAGCAGCACAGACAATAATATGCAACTATGGTTTATTAACCCTAAACCTTCTTAAATCAGTCATGGAACCACAGCAGCCAAGAAAACTACTGTGGTCAAACACTATGAACTCCAGCTTGCTTTTAACACTAGGAATATTTCCCCTCTTCTCCAGCTTTTCTACAACATCTCTGCTCCCAACCAGAGTTTCTGTAATAAAAATTGTAGTTTATGCCCCTGTTTTTTGGTTAGGCTCTGAGAGTCTGATTCAGCATTTTAAATTTTTTTTTTCTCTTTTTTTAGGATAGCGCTGGCTGTGTGGGTGCTGAGCCATGGAGGCTGTGTGTGGCCCCGCGGTTTGGCACCCACACAGCCGAGTCCTGCTACAGCTGGCAAAAACTGCTGGGGTTTCAGAGCTGCAAAGCACTACGTTGAGCCTTTGGCATTACCCCACCCTTCCTGAGCACTGCCTTTGAATAAGCCCGTATCCTTTGGCCATCTATGGATAACGGGCTTTCCAGGGCATTCTGCTTGGCTGGCGAATGAAAAAGGTTGCTGAAGCCTGTCCGTGCAGAAATAAATGTGGTCTAGCTTTTCACTGAGAATTCCCCTCGTCTGCCACTGGCTTTTCCTATGGGACTTGCTACCAAGAAGCTGAGTTTGGGTGTAGGTGATTGACAGGAATTGTTGTGTTGACAGAGCTGGATTCAGCCAGTGAAGAGAATGCCGCCACCGGAGTAACGAAAGCAAGCACTACGAAATCAATGGAAAACTGAAGGCAAAACTAAAGAGCATTAAAGTAACCAAACTATGCAAAAGATGCTAAGAAGTTGAAGACCTGAAAGGACCTGGGAAAACAATGAATGATCCTGTTGAAAATGAGAGCAGCAAAGTGAGGATTTCAAGAACTCCGAAAATGAGCTGAGAAGTTTGAGCTCAAACAGAATGAAAAAGTAATGTTTATAGAGTGCTTAGAGTGATGACATAGACTGAGATACAAAATCCATGCCTCAAATATTCAGATAAATATTCATCATAATTCTATATTATACTCAATATACATATATTGAGTATAAACTTTAATTTGACTATTGAAACTACACAATCCTATTTACCAAGGACTGACTGGTGAAATAGAAAAAAAACCCTAAGCCCCAAACCCCAAAGATAATTTACTACTGTTGTATTATTTCTCCTTACAGAAAAATTTAACAGGAAGAAACCACTGAAACATAGTTTAGGTCTGAAGAACCATGTTTCTTGAGTATCTGTAAATCTATGAACATCCGGCTGCTTTGACTGGTTTCCGTGAGCCCTAAAGCCCCAGCTTCGATGAAAGGCCACACACAGATCACAGACCCTGCAGGAGAAACCTTGCCTTGGCACGGCACAGAGGCTGTCTGTCCATCTGAGACTTGGTGTCTGAGAGCCAGCCACAAACCTTGTCTTTCATGAGAGAAATGGACCAATTTTTGTTCTTTTAAAACAGTCAAAGCAAGTCCTCCTCCTATAGCCAATGGTCTGGTGTGCAGAGCACTCAGACTGGGGGATCTCTACGAGTGCCCTCCTCACCTGGGTAAAACACAAACCTGTGCCTCCTATAGACCCTGGGAGGAGCTTCAACAGAGATGCTGAGGTTTGTTGTAAGAGTGAGAGTGTAGGAGTACAAGAGTTAGGCTGATCTAAGAGCCAAAGAGCAAAGCCACATACGGGAAAAATCTAATCCCCATTCTGAGAGCTGTCTGCAGGTATTCCAGTGCAAGCTTCCCTCATACTGCAGTGCTACAGGCAGGCTTGGGAGCATCACCCATATGTTATCAGTAGCCAAATCACTCTCTGCATTCTGGAAGCAAAGAGTATTGAGAGGCTCTTTGCAGGAGTTTTGAGAAAAGGCATAAATTGTGCTCTCCACTGAGCAGAAACATGGGATACCATCATCACAGTATTTAGTACATCATCTATACCATCCACAGGTGGCACAGAAGACACAGAATTTCCTTTACAAAGATTTTGTGTCTCCCCAGTATTGGGAGGCTTGTCCAGAACAGAGGGAATGGAGAATAAGAGAAAGGCAGAATTTGCCACATATAACACCAAACAAGCCATTCATTCACTTTGTGTGTTAAATCTTGTGCCCTGCCAGCTGCAGTCTCTCCCAAAATTAGGGGCACCAGACATCTTACACTTCTTATATTTGCAGAGAGATGCAGGTAACAATTTTATTGTGCAAGTGCACCAAACCTGGTGGAGTCCCACATCTATGCAGGTATGCAAGCACAGAGGCATGTGCACACGCACACAGAGATGCAAATCCATCAGTGGGGCATTTGTTTGAGAGGGGGGATCCACTGTTTTAGGAGAGTGGTGGGGATGTCTTCACATGTAACTCTCTCTAAGCAAAAAATGCTTCAGTAAAATTCACACAAAAAAATGTATGCATTTATAAATTATTCCTAATGAAAAGGAAAAAAAAAGAAACAAACCAGTAATTTTCAGTTTTTCTTGCACATTTGAGTACATGAGGAATTCTGCCAAGAATTTTTATTTCAGATAACGGATTCCAAGACCCCATTATCAGTGTGGAGGAATTAATAACCTCTGTTCATATTTTTGCCAAAACCAAACGTGGAAAATGCTGAAACCACACCTGTTTCAGTTCTACAGCACATACACTTCTGCTTGCCAGCTCCCTGGCTGTTAAAATTAGTTAGGGGATTTCTGATACTCTTTTTTTTTTCTATTTTGTTTTCTTTTTCAAGGCAGTTACAGGACAACAGTAGCAAGGGTATGTGGTTAGCTCATAGGGATGTGAGAGGGAAAGCAGAAACACTTTAAAACTCCAGCAGCAGTTACATAGAGGAAGATTTGGCTCTCATATAGAATGCTAGTTAGTGTGAGGGTGCTACATCTGGACCGTGGGCATCAGCGGGGAAATCTGAAGTTACTCTGCTGATCCAAGTGGGTTTGCTCAATTCTCTTCTGAGGTATTGCCTGATGGGGCTCAGCACAGCACCTGAGGATGTCCATGTTGTAAAGAAGGACAGAGAAGGAGAGGTTTTTTGAAAGAAATGCTCAGTGTAAGAGACGGCAAGGTTGATGACAAACAGTGGTGTCATTCAGATCCTTTAGGGAAACTGATGCTTTTGGAAATGCAACAGCAGTGCTCATTTCAGTGTCCTCCTGTCTCCTCAGGAATGCAAACTTGAATTTAAAAATTACCCTGTTATTATACTCCCAGGCCCTTGCATCAGTCAAGTGGATAATCACCCTATTAGCACCTTGGACTGCTGCTCAATTCTCCACTATCCAGCCACTGGCCTTCCATGCTCCAAGTGAGCAAGTGAAATCTCCCTGGTGAGCAGATTTGAATAAACTCTCTGCCATATTATATAACAACCAGGACTTGTTTGGTCCTCCCCCTAAAAATTTCTATAAAATGTGCACTGTCTATAAAATCTGGGCTAAAAAGCAACATTTTTATACAGCTACTTTTTAGTTATCTGTAAATATTTTTGTTTCTGTTACATAGATTTCCTGGTTTAAGTTTAGAATAAAATCTAGTTAAAGATGCACTGAAATGCATAACATCAAGGAAAAATAGTAACCAATGAACATGTAATCTACACTACATTAGCACAATACATTAGAAAATCAGTATTTCTGCTATAGAAATGATGAGTAAAAATAGTTTCAGAAAAAATAAACAACCTCCCTAGGATTTTTTATTTTATTTTTAGAAAATAGCTGGTTTTAGTTTGCTACATGATGTCTGCTGGAAATGCTCTGCTCTCTTTCACTTTTGTTTATACTCATATTATTCTCAGAATTTTCACAATGGTACTGTTATTTACCCTCTCCTATGGGATATCACAGATCTTTGAGAGATCAAGAGTAATGACAAGACCTTCCAAGACAGCTCCTCCACAAAAAACCCTTCTCATTTTTTTGCATTGTAAGCAACAATAAATATAATGAAAGAAGCTCATGATTCACAGGTTATGCAAAACCCTTATACAGAAATTTACTTCATGTCTCATGAAAGAAGCATATTAAACTGAGAAGTCTGCGAACTGTGAAACTCTGAAGGAAAACTAGGGAGAATTGGTACAACAGTATCATAAAGGCAACGAAGACATTTTTGCAGAATGGTTTTCAAATGGTATTGGTGTTTGAATTCAGGAAGTTCGGATCTAAAGAATAGCTCTAAGAGCCAAATGCAAACCGATTTGCATTCTTTAATGTTTAATCCTCAAACTAACAGGTCTTTTTTTTTTTTTTAATTTGAGAAACTGAATCTCACTGTCTCTTCAACCACTCCCCAAAATCGTTAATTTAGAAATATCCAAGAGTTATTTTAATTGCTGTGGTAGGCTAATGAGTTTGGGGCTGGGTGGGTGATATTTTTTGCAGATATTTAATAGGCTGTATACACACCTGGCTATTTTTTTCTTTCCTGAAACACAAAGATTTCAGCAGTCAGCCATTTCTTCTGACTAATGAAAACAGGAGTTTGGAGCACCCCACCTCTCTGCCCATGCCCTTGATGATGACTGCTTTTAGGGCCCTGATGTTTAGTTGGCTCCTTACACCATTCAGTGCATCACATGCTCTATCATACCGTGTAATTTTTGAAAGCCTAAATGTCATGCAGTAGTAGTCAAAAGACTTTAAATGTCTGTTATATTTATGCAGTCATTTTTATCAAGCAAGTTTATAATCTCACCAGAGGATGTAATCAGATCTGTCCAAGGAGACTGATGTTCATAAAACAATGCTGGCTAACATTATTTCTTTTCCAGGCTTTTACTTCTTCTTTGATTATATCTTGTGTCAGTTTTATTCCTGGTTCTGCAATTCGAAACCCACCATAACAGTGCAATAATATTTCACAAATCTGCTCCTGGTCAGCTCTCCTGTTGATTCAAACTGTGAGCATTTAGCTTTTCAATATTCTTTTCATTTTCCAAGTATCCAGAAGTTATTTAAGTAATTTAGGAATCCTCTCAAAAAATGCACGTAGAACCAAAGCAGGACACTGTGTGCTGGCATACAGAGATGAGCTATAGCAACAAAACAATTTACCACCCACCCCTTGACAAGCTGCCTATGCACTGTGACTATGATGGGGCTATCCTGAGGTTAGAGTTACACCACACAAGTAGGATGAGTTCTCAGCTCAAGCATTCCAAGGCGGTTGTAGTGCTTTGGCTGAGGAATGGCAACTTGATTATGGTGTTGCCATGGCATTGTGTTGAATTTGCAACAAGGAGTCACTTACAAAAATGGGACGCAGGCTCCTAAGTCCTTTAGGTTCATTGAAATTGTATCCACCACCTCATTCAGTGATCCATGCTCACACAGACACACGTGCAAATACTCTTTTTTCCACTGACATTCAGTCAGGCTGTGTAGCAGAAAGCTCTGGTAGCTCTGCTAGTGAGCAGGTATGTCCATGAGCCAGTAAAGCACACCTTACACCAGCTGTACAGCCAGATGGCTTCCAGAGCTCTTCCTCATGTGCACCCTGTTTATCAGAACTGTGAAAATCACAGTGGTACGTTTTGTAAATCCTGTTTCTCTTTTTTTCCTGGCTATTTATGCAAACAGCATTCTGAAAAACACACAGACACTATTCTTTCCTGGCAAAAGTGCTGGAGTTTTTTGTGTTTTTTTATATTCTTTTGGTTCAGGGATGCTTTTGCACTTAACACCTCTGTGAACTTTTTTTGTGACACAGTATCTCATCTGGTAGGTCCATTCTGAGATGGCTGGCTGGCGTGCCAAATACAAGCTCCAAACCCTATCTTCCCCAGGTGCTAAATTACCTTTCCTGATAGTCTGAGAAAAATCTGGGGAGATGTTTGGTTTAGGCTTGAATGGTACACTCAGATCCCAGCCATTCCCTCTTCCGGACACTCAATAGCCCTGCGAATATTCCAAAGTGATAATGTTAGTCTTGAACGAGAGGTGCTCTGAGAAAGCACTTTTCCCTGCATTTTTCCTGAGCAGAGACCAACTGTGGGTGTTGTAGGGGAAAAATAAAGAGCTGAGGTCTGTGTGGAAAGTCAGGGTTGTAGATGTGCTTGGGCCACAGCTCTCTGCAGTGCGTTGCCCGCTGGAATGGGATAACACATCTTTGAGCATTCACTTCAGCCCAGCCTGTGCTCTGCCACTTCATGTACAACTTGTTATGGCTTTCAAAGGGCACCTCATGGCCCAAAATGCAGCACAGAGGCCATCCAGGAATGCCACCAGCAGACCACGAACTTAGCCAGGACAGTTTTAGCTAGCAGCCTCCTGGTGAGGAGGCCCAGCTTTCTGCCCTTGTACCACCCCTGCTGATGCGTTTGCCTCAGCCCACGCAAGTCAGCAGTGCTGTCCTTCCCCTCCCCGGCACAAGAACCTCAGGCCAAAACTTGTGCCAGGTACCCTGGGCAGTGAGTCATCCAAACATTACCAGAACTCAGCACTGCAGGTCCATTCCCATCTTCTTGGCGGGAAGAGATGAAATCATTGCCCCTCAAACAACAGCTCATCACTAGCTACCTGGGCATCTGCCCTGATTCTCCTTGCAAAAAGAGGAGACTGTTCTGCTTTTATTCTTGGTGTTTTGTGCTCTGTTTATCTTTCACTAGTGTTTTATGCTCTGATACAGACGTATTTCTCCGGAAAAGCTCCTGTGATTCAAGATTTCTGTTTTCATTTATGACCTTAAGGGAAAACATCTGTTGCTGTTGCTCTCTTACCATTTGTCTTCAGCTTTCCTCATAACTGTTGTTTTACTTGTGGTATCATCGTTCTTTCTGTATCCCCACTATCCTTCTGCACTGTATTTCCCTGTCTCTATGACGGGTCACATGCTGGTGTTAGTGTTTTCCGGGACAAAGTCAAATTCTTTATTTTTAGAAGATGTTTAAGTTAATCTCTTGTCTGTTACTGCTCTTTGGGGTTTTAATGTTCTATTATCTTGTTCCAGATGAAATTTTCTCATCTGAAATAGTGCCAGAGAGATAACATGCCTCAAAATTTGAATTTTCTTGCTTTTCTCTACAATGGAGAATTGCTGGACTTTCTCTGGCTTGTTTTTTTTTTAAACTTTTTTAGCTGTATTGGTGCCTTGGTGATGTTTGCTAACAGCTGTTGTAGGAAAATATTGTGAATAAAACAGAGGCCCAGATTTATCTGATTTATTCTGTCTCTCTAAGTACCTTGTTATTGTTTTATAAATCCAGCGGAGAGAAAAAGAGGACAACCAAGATCTTAAGTGAGTGGATTTGTCCTCACTTCTCTTTTGAATTAACCACCACCAAATTACATAGTGAGACTGCAGTACAACCATGCTCCTCACTGAGGCAATTCAGGAAAGGGTTGGAGTTAGATGAGTGTCAGTCAAACCACAGAGGGAAGATGTAACCCTTACCAAGGGTGCCACTGAGGGGGTCATCAGCACAAGATCCCTACAGAATCTCTCTTCCGTGTTTTATGCCAGTAAAGGAAGAGCGGGGAAACGTAAAGACAGGAAGTCTAAGATCAGCAGTGTCGCCAGCTTGAGTCAGTTCTGTTTTACCTTTAAGAGACTTTGCTTGAAATTAAATGGTGAATTCAGTGCAATTCCTTGACATCTTAGGAGCTATCACTGAGATGTGAACAAGCCATGTATACTGAAATATTGTCTGGGCTTTCAGTGAGTGATAGAGGCACTGATTTCTTTTCCAAGCATGTTATGAAGGGCTTAATATAATTAAGCTACAATTGTCAGTGCATGAAAAAATCAGATTCTCTTGAAAGAATATTATTATGTTCTCTGAAGAATAATGTGGGCAAGCATGGTGCCTGCCTATTCCAGATAGTAAAATACAGAAATTTGGTTTCAGGAAGTGCAGTGCAACCTTTTTAGATGTGCAGGCTTTAGCTGAGTATAAACAAAAAGACACATTGCTTGGAACAGACAATATTGATATCACAGATCTTTGAGAGATCAAGAGTAATGACAAGACCTTCCAAGACAGCTCATCTGCAGGTCTCTGCGCATCCCACATTCCCTTCAGCTGTCTACCATTCTCTCAAACTAAAAAGGACACCTGTCATTTTCTGATTACAATGTTCTTATAAAAGGCAAAATTTACAAACCATGTTGTGCCTGTTCTACAAGGGGAATTGTCAAACATCACACTGCAGTGGCCTTTCACCTCTGGATAAGATATAGGCTAAGATTTGGATTTTGTCTTTGAAAATTAGCAGAGGCTTTATACGAGGTTTGAACTTCTCCATGCTCCAGAAGGGGAGGCTTTTCCTGCGAGATCAAATACCTTGCAAGGCTGGTCTTCATCTTATTTCCATCAGTAGATGCTGCTTGTGCTCTGCAGGCTCCCTCTAGTTTTTAATTCCACTCAGGATTCAAATAAAGGATTAGATTCTAGTGGAAATCTAGAAATGCTCATATCAGTCCCTTTCTTCCTACAGTTATGAGGAGAAAATGACAGATGCGATTGCTGAGACACAAGCCAGTCTCTGACCTTAGTATACGAAATGTTTTTCTAGGAATTTCCCACAGCCTTTATACAAAGTGTTTTCAAATTTCAAGCCTAAGTTGCGAATAAAAATACTTTTCTAGATTTCCTAGATAGAAAAAAACCCCTTACTGTAAATCTCTGATGGCCAATCCTTTTCTCTCTCTTAGTTCAGCAAAATTCCACCTGAGTGGTGCAGCAGGAAATAAATCCCAATTTTATCAAAACAAACCTATGAAACTCTTTAAAGGTTTTAAAAATCTTTAAAGGGGAGAGGCACCTGCATCCACTCAAAGAGCCCCAGCTGAGTTAAAGACACAGACTGTGTGTTGTGGAAGCTCAAGCCAAGCAGTGAATGATGAAAAAACCCTCATTTAATTTCTTGGCTTCTGCAGTCTTATCAGAGTGTTCTGCCCAGGAGAACTGAGCCCTGTGAAAAATGTATATCCCCAAGTTCAAATGTGAAGTGTAAAACAATATCTAAAAGAAGTTAATTCCATCGCTTGTTCCTTAAATAGTTTTCAGTGCGAGAGATGGTTTTATAATCATGTGTCTATGATCAGAGACTTTTGGATAGACACCAAATCAAAACAGCAAAGAGAATGGGGTGATATGGAAAACTGATTTATTCATTCAGAGTCAATACAGTAAGCATGCAGTAGCTGGATTGTAAATAGCCCTGTGGAGAAGATTTATAAGTCTTAACATAGGGAGACAGGTTTATCCCAGTTAAAAGCACATTTTGACTGGAAGAACCCTTCGCCATGTTTATAAAACGGGGCCTTCTATGTATGATGTAACCTTAGGCCAGTGTGAATTTGAAATGGGCAAACAATGTCATCTGCAACCATGTTTTTCATCTCTAAAGTGGAAAGCTAAAATTGACCTGAAAGTATAAAGAAGGAAGATAAAAATTCTAAGCAAAGTAATTCTAGGCCTCAGCAGGAATATGTACAGTGCTTAAAACTTCCCTTTGCTCCAGATTGCTGTGTTTATAAATCAAAATTATATGTCCAGTGGGGAAAAGGGAAGTAAAACTGTTTCCAAATGAAAAAAGGACAAGTGATCCATTTCTGTTAAAATCATAATTGAAAATACAGAATGTAGAAATGCTCTTGGTTTACTCTTGTTTTTATTTGTAACATTTGCTTTGTTGCAGTTAATATGATCAAGAGACTGAAAAAGAAACCATTTACAGAAACCATTTACCACTATAAAGCTTTCAACTATTTGAAAAATAATACACATTGCAGGCTTTCTGCACCCTATAAAATAGAGTTTCATCTTTACCAGGAATAAATGCACTTCCTTCGATTTCCTGATAGAACAGGCCCTGCCAGTATTTCATTTGTTGAACAAAAAATATCTTTATTGACTATAGTGTACAAACAATTCTGAAGAAACTCTAGTGAAATCTAATGAGGTATTTCCCTTTGCAGCATGACAGCGTTCAAATATGTGCATATGTGCAGTAAGGAAAATAAAATTGACTCTGACAATCGGATACCCCAGCGAGCTTCTATCTTTGCAACAAATGTGCTCTAAATTCCAATGTGCTTTAACAATCACCATTTATTTCAAAGCATCCTCCCCAGACACTAATTCTTGAGAGCCAAATTCCCGTCTCATGGAAGTCAGAGGGAGGTTGGCCATAGGTATCAGTGTTGGAAAGATTTGATCCTTACTATGTTTAAAAGCAATCAGATGGATGCAAAATGAAAGGAAATGAATGTGTTTACCCCTTGAAGTTCCAAGGACATGGGAAAAGCATATGTATGGTATTTTTATTTTGTAGCTCTCACACACTGACAGAGTAACAACTGCCCTTCACAAGTTAGCAAGATGCCCCTTCAAGACCTTCACAGGCCATTTAGGGGTGCAGACAATTATCTTCCAGTGCAATAAGTCAGATTCATCTCCCTAGGTATGACATGCCCTTCTGATAGTAAAATAACGCTCCCAGGAGTTCATCTGTGCTAGAGACTCTCCTAGGGTTTTGGTTAAACATAGAATGGGGATTCTAGGATTTGAAGATGTGGTGCAAACATAGCCCATTGCACCAAGAGGTGGATAAGGCTCCCTCATGGATAGGGAAAACTTAAAAGCAAAAGAAATCACAACAAAACTGTTGTGGTCATCTCTGAACGACAGGGGGACAATATGCGTGAAATGTGAAATGAGTCCTTTTGAAATTCTGTCACTCATATGACTCTCATTATCGATAATGAGAAGTTATTAATGATGATAACATAAGGCAACAAAAAGAAAGATAACAATTATATTATCGTAAGTTAATTTTTAAAAAGCACTTTTAACACATGTTGAAAATAAATATAGATTCAGATTTTAAATTCATTTAAACATTTAAATAGATATCACTGTTCTTCTGAGATGGCTGTGTGCATCAGCAGGCTTAGGTCATGGGGTGAAGATAAAGACTAAGCAACCAGATTAATGCCACAGAACCAGTCATCCTACAACTCTGAGAAGTCCTATCAGCGAAGGAAAAAATCTCCAACATACCCTCAGCTCCCAGTGACTTTGCCTTGCAGGATCAGCTCCTCACTTCCTTCATGTGACATCCATGACTGGTCACAGCTCAGCAGTGCAGGAAAAATTCTGGACATTTCCAGTCAATTCAGAGAACAAAGAAAACACAAAAGAATTATGAGGAATCTGGGAACACTCTTCAGGCAATCCCACAAATTAGACAAAAAATAAAGAAAAAATGCTCACTGTACATGAATCACATAATCCTGGAGAAAAGCCAGTTTCCAGCAAGAGAATCTGGATATTTGTGAAGAGATGAAAATAGAGAAAAGCCAGTTCTTGCCTTTTCATACAGAATAAAGGTTTGAGCAGCCCTTGAAATGTGCTGGTGTGCTGTTAATTCCTATTTCATGGCTTTTATGAACTCTGAAACGATGGTCCATGTGTCTACTGTTGCTCTACTATTGGTGATGTGTTGAGACAACACGTAAAAGGAAAAGTGTGACAACAAAGGAGCAGAGACTCCCTTTCTCAGATGTCGTGTTAGCCCCTCCAAGCAGCCTTTTCAGGTGAGGCCTCTTGTATTTTTATTTCTATTCCAGCTGTTCCTCAGAATGATTGGTGGAAAGGTGTGACTCCAAGGAAGGCTCGAATTGCTCCTCCAGCTGTTGGGTTTATCATCTATATTTTAATATGTGAAAAGAGAAAATCTTTTGAAAGAGAAGACCTTTTGTGGCACAGCTCCAACATGTTGGTCCCATCCAACAGACTGCTGTGCACTGCACTGTTGGTCCCCTGCACTTAGCTCCGGTAAGCTGTGTAATTACTACATGCCTGACAACACTTCCTATTTCCTAGAACTGCTTCAGTTTAGAGTAAATTTCTTTTCACAAAACTAGGAATACAATCGGTAACACTTTCATCAAGTTGTTACTACCCACCAAGGGGGACATGAACTCCTGGAGTGGTAGCTCAGAACCGTACCAGTTCCTTGTTGTACTTGCAAGTTGCTAAAAAACTTTGGGTGGGTGAGTTCTGGTTACTCAGACTGACTTTTGCTGTGCAACTCACAGAGGGACATTAATAAGTGTGCTGTGGATCAGGATACACTTGGCAGGTGTGACAGCAGAGATGCTTTTTCAGAGAGATAAACAGAAAAGCTTCATTTTTTCACATAGTCAAAGCATAGATGAGGAACTGGGTGACAGAAAGATTGCGTGACTTACCCAGGGTCATACAGGAAGATTGTGTCAGTGCTGGAAACTGAATGTGAAATTTCCAGCTCCTAGTTAGCTCGTTAATTATTTTATCATCTTCTGCCACAATAGGAAGATTACTGAGAGTGCAGTCATTCCTCAAATAACTGCTGGGAATGCTGAATGATTCCAAGTGTACATAAATACATAGGGAAAGAGTAGATTTGAAAAAGACGTGATAAACATTGCACCCTAATCTGTATTTCCTCATCTATATGTTCAAGTGGCCCAGTTGTAATGGAACGAACACTGCATATCAAAACCCGTGTGTGGGAATCCAAAAACTCTGGAACACTGCCTTCAATATGTTCATGTTGTCCTCTGTAGATGGTAATGTCTGTCCTCATAAAATTGTGGCTTGTTTTTTATTTATGTGCAGCAGCACACACCTTCCCCTGAAAACATCCTCTTATTTCTCATCTTCTACAAAACAAACCACTCAAAAAAGTGAGAACTTGTGGCAATCGTCAGCTTTGAAGGTGAAGCAGTTAATGCAGACTCCTACCTTAGCCAGCCTTCATACTACTTGTTACTTTGCATTTTCTTCATGATGTTGCCACCTTTATATTTGCTTTGCTTTAACATCATTGCCTATGCTTTTTCAAAGGTGAATCCATCCTAAGTGTACTTGGTGGGGCTGTGATTAACATTTTTTCAGTGGTTTCAATAGATTCGAAGTAGTTTTGAAGTGTCATAAAACCAGAAAGGATGAGCAGACTATCCAGTCTGACTTTATGTGCAGCCCGTATTATAGAATTTCACTTACCAGTTCCATGACACCCAAAGTTCTTAACTAAATCTTTGGGACTTTTGGTAAACCAAACAAAGCCCCACAGAGGGAGCCTTCTAGTCAACTTTCCTACCCAACCACATTGTCTCTTGCTTTACCTTTTATAATAGTCTTTGCAGTGAAACAGTAATAAACAATGCATAAAGGCAGAAGAATATCAGCTGGAAAAACGTCACTAGTAGTTGGACTGTGATACATGATACTCCTGAAAAAAGTCAAAGCAATTTGGGGAAAAAGTGGTATGATGAATTACAGGAAATAGCAAATTACAGAAAAGTGTATTCTCTGCTACTTTTTCATAAATCCCTTGAAACTATTGTTATGAGATGATGACTAGAAATTTCACTAACGCAGTGGTAGAAGCAGCCTGATTCAGAGACTGTAGTTCTGGTTTTGTCTGGAAAACTTCCATTGTTGTATGTGTGAAAAGTGCAAGAAAATGTGTATATGTGAATTCACATTAATCCATGCAAATAATAAATAATTTAAACATTGTCATTTATCTTCAGATAAATTATTTGTAAGTTCCAAGCCAGATCCATGGAGCTGCGCTCATACAGAGGTCAAATCTGGCCTCCTATTTTCATTATAAACCACAATTACAGGTAGCTGAATAAAATTGTGTAAATAATTTACTCTCTTATCATTTCCTTTCAATCTGCCAATGTTTCCTAGAACACAATTTTGTTATAGAAGCACCCTTAGCATCTTGGACATCTAAGTGTAGCTACTAACTAAGATTTCTCCAGTGCTGCCAATCCAATCTCTCACAATTTACTATGCTTTTATCTACTGTTGTGCCTTTTGTGAACAGACAGAGGTTTACAGTTCAGTATTTATTTACTTGATCTCCCATGCAGCAATGAATGTAGATAGTCCTTAAAATACATTTCTGCTGGAGTCTGAAGTGCAAGTCTGCAGTGCTTTATCTATTTACATGGCACGAAACTCCTATCAGAGAGGTACCTTCTTCACGAGCTTAGATTTCTCATTTTCTCTCTGTTTATTTTTGCCCATCAGGATCTTTCACAGTGTTCCCTAAAATGGACAGAAAGACACCTATTGACTAACTGGGTTTTCTGTCATGCTCCAGGAAAATGAGGAAGGCATATTGATTTTTCGGTTTGCTCTTAAGACACATTTTGAAATTCTGTGGTTTTGGCTGACACTGTAGCCTTGGCAGGGGTTTCAACCTGCAAAATTAAAACCTAAAATGTGCCACTTCCCCAACTCACTGCTGTTCATTGCTTGTACCAGGAGTGCTGTAGTTCTCTGACACAGCAGCAGTCAGCCACCCCAGGCAGATTTTCAGCTGCTGCCATGGCTCCTCCAGAGCCCGCTGCATGTCTGCCTTACAGCCTCCAACATCAGTTACATGGCATTCAAGATGATGGCAGCAAGTGTGTGGTCTGTCACAGACATAAAATAATTTTAACACATTCTCCTTTTGTAAGGGAAGAGATCTCTGGTATTTCTCATGTCAAAATTCCAACTAGCTCCCAGCTTCTCCTGAAATATTTCCCTTCACTGACTCTGTGATTAAATGACTAAGCGTATGACAATGTCCACAATAATATTTCCAAATCTAAGTGCCAATGCTGCGATCCTGGGAGAGGCTGATGGTAATTATGCCCTTAACTTCCCCCCTCCAGTGAGACATGACCACATAATTTGCATTACTACACCAACCTCACCTCAGTTCCATGTGTGTCAGTTGTAGGCAACAAAATCTCAAATCCAATACTTCACTCAAGCTTATGTTTCATTTAAAATTATAGAAGTGTTCTGATTGCAGTCCCCGCCACAGCCTGAGACTCTCACATCACCTGACATTTTAACTGCACTTGTGAGTTGGGTCCTAATTTCAAAGCCAGGCAACCAAAGAAATTAAAAGTCTGATTTTCATGAATGCTTCAGCTAGTTCCCTTTAAAAATGAGGCTACTTGCAATGCATGTCTAAATAAGGATTATGGTGGGTTGCTATGGGCACCAAAATTTGGAGAGGTTGGCCTAAATGACATGGATAAGGAGAAGTGTTTTTAACATGAGTTGTTAAATAAAACTCCTGAGTTTCAATAAATAAACATAGCTATTTAGGAAGTGGTGACAATGTGCAATCTGCGAAAATGGGAAGCCTCGGAGGTGCTGTGGTAATAATGCAGTTACTTGAAGCACATTGAAGATACAAATATCTCTGTGGTTTTTTATTTGCTTCCACTCTTTGAGTCATTCTGAGAAACTTCACAAAGCTGTGCACATTCTAGTTATGGCCAAAGCATGATGCACTCCTCACTGCACACAAAAAGCTTTACTCCAGAAGGCTACGGTGTGGGCTGAGAAGAAGTCTTTTCCAGGCACTGGAAAATGCAGATTTGAAGCACAATGTAATGGAGAACATTGTTTCATGTGTAGAAAAGAAGAAGACAGGCAAACATTCTTGGCACAAAGAGACAAAAAAAATAGGGAAGTAGCTACTCTCAAGACTGAAGCATTTCTGTCATAACATGTGCTGCTGAAGTCACCAAAATGTGGTGGTGATGATGGTGTGGCTTTGTTCTAGATGGGATGAGGCTGTTTGAGAGTAGTATTTTAAATTTTTATTACAAAATCATAAGCACAGCCAAATGCCTCAGAAGGTTTACCTGAACCAAAATTAGTTAATGAAACAACAGCTGAAAATAATTTTGCATTCCCCGATTTGAAAATCTAGGAATGGATCCAATTAAATTAATTTTCAGAAGCTACTCAAGAACAAGGTTGCACTGAAAAGGAGTTGATTCTGCCACAGAAGATTCAAAGGCAGGAGAAAAACAGATCCAAATATCTTCAAATAAAGCAAACCACCAAAGCAATAAACATGGTTTAGTTTAGATTGCTTAAATAAAGATGATCTGTTTTTCTCTGGATGCACTGTGAAGCAGCAGTCTAGTTAGTGATCAGATCATAGATCCAGAACTGCACAAAATCAGCTGCCAAATGCTTCCTAATGCCTTAGTTTACTCAAGGCCACTAAACACCCCCTAAACAACCCATAAATATATCCAAGAATCATGAATAAAATAATCAGCACGAGCAGAGATCATTGCAGAAGCTCATGGTTACTAAAAGACAGCATTTTTGGTATGATTTACTGAGGTCCACAGGACCCTTTAAAACTAGTCAGAGTTTGCATTAGAGGTCTGACCATGCCTGCTCCTGCTCCTGTCAGTTATTCAGGCTTTTTCTAGCTTTCCCAAGAGAAGCTGCTAAACACTTCCAACAAAGCCTGACTCTTCCCTCACTTTTCTCTGAGCCATCCATCTTCCAGTAAGCTCCATGCTGATAGATCCCTGAGGTCGTCCATAAGCCCAGAAAGACCCCAAGGCTGCCACGCAGATACAGGAATCTGCCTGGTAAAGGCAGGGTGGTGTTATCGCAGAATGAGGGTCTCACAGGTCATTTTAAAGACCAACTTGGGGGGTGCCTTTGAATCTAAAAGGGAACGCACTCTTCTGTAGGCAGGTTAATATCCAAATTTGCAGAAGAACTCAATTCTCCAAAACCTAATTGGTAGCAGTGCTAAGTACCACACAGTATTTCAGTGGAAACCCATGAAACTTCTTCCGATAACGAAGCCCAAGCCTAATTTTCAATGCTTGCTGGAGCAAGCCCAAAAGCTGAAATAAAGACCTGACCCCTGTGACACACACATGTGACCCATTCCTCTGACAGCTTGCGGAAGACAAGGCTGGAGGTATTGAGCACGTCAACACTTACCTAGGTTTGGAGGGCAGGGTGCTTTCCCATAATCAAAGGGAAGTGTTGGAATGTGTTGTTGCTAGGTTTCTAAAGTCCTTTTGAAACTGTGGCCCTAAGGAAATGAGGAAATACTGAGGATGAGATTACATTGCTATTATTATTCCACATTTTTTGAACACAGGATTATACATCTGGATTCATATTATATTAGCTTTCTAAATCTTTAAAAACACAGGGCCTGCAGTGCATACTCAACGCTTTATTCATTAAATTAATGTATTTCTATTTTTAAAAAATCCTGCCCATCTAGCAAGCATTTCTTTTTTGCTCTCTCTTGCTCTCTCGTACTTCTTGGAATATTCTTGTCTGAAAACACACATATGTAAACTTTTATAAATAAAAAATTTAATTTTTGAGTAATAAATCAGTTTTCTTGTTTTCCTTAATTTCGCACTTGATGTTGACAGCCACTATCTGACCAGGTTTCCCCACAGCCTCACACAGTGAGCAGCCACTGCCTTGAAAACAAGGGGGATCAGTCCCTTCAGACATCCAAGTGGCTGTCCTGTTTTCCAGAGATATACTTTCCACACAGGAATGTGTTTCCAGGTGCTTCAAGTAAAAGAGGTAAGAAGGGCAATCTCCATGTTTCCCCCTGAGACAGAGAGCCTGAGCCCGCACCCACATACATCGATTTACAGGATTATCAGGTTTGTTGACTACAGTGGAATTGTTCCTGAGTTATGCCACTCTCAGGAAGATCAGAGAAAAGCTCATTAGGTTTGCTGTTCCCTAAATCCCAGATTATGACATTGCAAACACAAGAAACAATCTGTTTGCCATGATGACACTGCATTGTCTCTCGTTCTAGTATTTTTTTTATGCAGCTGTTAAACCTTTCTATACTGATTTCTGAGATAATATTTTCATATATGTATTTATTTTTAAAAAAGTCTTGCGTGTGTTTTATAGAGTATAGTACATAGCAGAAAAGAGTTGAAGAATCATCTCACTAATGTTAATTAGCCAATCTGGCTCTGTGTGAAGAACGACGCTTCACGATGTAAAATTTAAGGATTTATTAACTTAAAAAAAATTAACAATAGGGAATGCCTACAATACAAAAGGGCAGCAGTGGTGCATGGCTGGTCTGGTCAGAGGCACACCGCTTGGGGCCTGTGCAGCTTCTTTTATACCCTAGGGATGTCAGTCAGGGGTCTGGATACATTCTGTCCAACCCCGGGCTTAATAGTCCTTGGCCCGCCTTCATGTCCACCCATTTTGGGCCGACCCTACCGGGCCCTGCCCCTTGGGGCATGCTCTGTGTTAAGATCGGGAGGGGCCCTCCCCTAACTGACACCCTGATTGACATCTCCTGGGGAATTTTCTGGAAGCCCTGGCCAGCCTCGCTTGTCAGCCGTTTTACCCACACTCCTTATAATAGAAATTATTTATAATTGAATATTATTCAACTGTAACTGGGGATTTTCAACAGAGGAAAACATTCCAATGGGAACCAGAACATTATAACTTAATTAACCTGTGGAATTTACAAAGAACCAGAACGTTACAGCATACAACTTAACTATAACTTGTAGAACATTAGAACTTAACTATAACTTGTGGAATTTTAAAGAACCAGAATGTTACACTATACAACTTACCCATGACTATAACTTGTGAAACAAACAATTAATCACCTTAACTAATTAATTTCCAATCATCTTAACTGCAAATTAATATACGAAAGCCAATCCCACTTGCCATCCATGACACTCTGTTTCTCTTCAATGGAAGACCAGAGTTGGTTGACTGCATTAAAATATTCCAGTGCTGTTGCTTTATCTTCAGGTAACTGCGAGGATAAATGGAAATGACAAAATAGATCAGGTCTTTCTTCTGACAGCTGGCCTAGGAGTTGTTAGAGATCATCACTTGTCTGCCCTCAGATGTACAGGCTTATATGGCAAGAAGTCTTGCCCCCTTGGATACCCCTTTTTTCTTCCTTTCTGACCATTGTCTTATCTTCCTGACAGCTATATTTGTCCTGATTTCACTCATTTTCTTCCCTTCTCCAGTTGCCGGGGTTCTCTTTGCATCACTAGCGAATTTGAATTTTCTGACAGCTCACCATCCATACCAGCAGAAACACATTTCTTCAAAAATCACCTTTTTCTTAACCCATTTTCACGGATGAGTGAGAGAGCGCAAACTAGACGACTTCTAACTGCCGTCACAGTATTTCCTCAACAATCCTTAGGTGACCACTTTTTTAAAACACTGTAAATAAAAAAGAAATTGTCAGGATGATTTCTAGATTTCAAATAACTGTCCAGTACTGCACATCATGTCCAAAATGCCGCAATAAGACACACTCCCTGTTGCTGGAACATGAACTACACACACAAGTCAATGCTCCTTCCCAGCAGAATTTCCTCCATAATACATGGGAAATTTCCCAACATCCAGAGGAATCACTTCTCCACTCCACTGCTCCTTGAATACCCACTAAATAAACTCCTCGGCTCATCACCGTGAGCTGAGCAAAGAGGATGGCCCGAGCAGCACTGGAGTGCAATGCTCTGCCAAGGACCCTTTACTCTGCATCACAATGGCCTCTAGTGGATTAGCAGCAATTGACAGCTGTATCATCCACTTCCACCTAAATTTCTTTTATGGTTTCCTTTGGGGTAAAGGGAGGACACCACGCAGACATGTGCACCTGCTGCATTTAAAGTCAGAGCTGCAGCAGGGGTGCAACAGAAAGAAAATACTGTCTTCTCCCGGATGCTTTATCTATATCCGCTCTTGCTGATCAATAGAGGATAACTGGCTTCTTAATGAAAAAGAAAAAAAAAGAACAAATTCATTTCTAACAGGCTTATTTGGCTTTGACCTCCTGCTGTTTTTAATGTTGTCTGATGCAACTTCATTGGTATTGCTTCTTTGGGCTTGTTAAGAACAATGAGTGCAAATTGAAGAGATGAGGAAAAATTCAAAGGAGAATGTGTTTCGAATTCAGTAAATGTCTTTCACAATACTGGCTTTTAAAGGTCCACTGTTATGTTTGTGTAATTTATGCTTCCTGCTTCATAAAACACACTTCCTTATCACTGAAGATTTTGTGCCGCTATGTGTCTGGTTATGGCAGGGCAGGGAAAGCCTTGCCAGACACAGCCATCATGAACTTCTACCTGTTAATCTTCCTTTCAGGAGTCAGCACAGACTCTTTTTTTAATCATGCTTATTCCATCAGATGCACGTCTGGGCTGAAATGCAAGGACCAGTAGTTCACGCAGGGTACAACCAGCACCATCTTCACCTCCAGAGAGCTGTCATGAGAGTAGCTGAGACTGGGCATAAACTATCTTGAGGAATTTTCTAATACGGGTTAGGGAAAATAATGGCAGTTTTTCAGAAAGAAAAGTCAAGTGAGCAAGCCCCTGTTTGTCAGGGTCCAACCTGATCAGCTACTGCAGTGAGGAAGGTTTTTTCTCCCCTCAAAATGCAGTATGACATTCCAATGTACCTTGTACACTTAGACAGGAACAGAAAAGAAAGAGAAACCCTGGTTTTGTTAAAAAAAAGAAAATGCTTTATCATTAGCTTCACTTTGAAGGCATTAATCAGTCTTCTTGCAAGATAACAAAGTGACTGAAAGAAAGGAGAACTAAGCTGCTGCTTTTGCAGCACTGTCTCCTTTCTTTGGCTGTGGGATCTCTCAGCTTGTTCTTAAAAATTTAGGGTACAAGTCAAGGTGAACTATTGTCCTCTGAAAAACTGTGTATAGTCCCTCCTACAGCACTTCCCACAAAGACCAACACTAAGGATTTCTTATGGGCAAGTCGACCACGAAACTGGAAGAGGGAGTAACCACCTTCTTTAGGAATTCCTGGAGCTTAGTGTAGTTTATACCTTGTAGGCACACTCACGTAGAGCTCAGTCTTGCACAAAGCCCTGTGCATTGTTTAGATTCAGGGAATCAACTACAGAAAAAAGCAAGCCCTTAAGGAGAAATGGTTTTTGTCTTGGCTTCAGGAGCATGGAAGGGCTAACAGTTCACCAGCAACTGCTCCTGTTCCACGGTGGTTCTGATGCACACAGGAAAGGCAAGATGATTCCACTGCCTCTTTTCCTTGGTAGTTTCTCTGGGTTATAAAAGGTGATTTTCATTCCTGTACAATGTGCTTAGATGTAGGAACCAGTATAAACCCTTGTAGGTTAAGCATCTGACGTAAGAAACCCCTTACAACACGTACATTGACAGGGAACATTTTCGCAGACCTAGGTCCTCAGGGAACTTGCTCTAGCACAGGTGTTCTTTAGTTCCAGACCACTTGGGAATCCCTGCGAGTACATGAGGGTCCTGGTGTGAGTCAGTGCATGGACCAGCATTTGGACTCTGCAAAGTAGGCTGCCATGCAACACAACTCCTTTAGACACCTCAGGCTGCTTGCAAATCAGAGAAGCTTAACTGCTTTGAGCAGTTATGCTCCCACATTTGGCTGTTTTGCTATTGAGACAAGTTCTGTGCTCTGCTTTACCAAGGAAATAAAAAAACTAAAGCCTTAATTTTCTATCAGAGGGCCTCCACAGCAAAAAGACAGAAGAGGAGAAACAGAAACACACAATACAAAGGCAGGCTTGTGTCTTTGCTGAATATTTCCATTGTTTTCCCTGGGGGGCCAGTGGGTTTTTACACACAGCACTAGCACATTTCATTTTGACAACGAGTCAGACTTTCCAAGTCACTACACCTTTCACAACACACCGCAAACTGTCAGTGTGGTAACTTCCTTAAGCTTAATGAAGTTACCTTATGAAATCTCTTGACAGAGCTGGCCAAAACCAAAAACAACCAAAAACAAAAATAACAACAACAAAAAAGAAATAAAAAAAGAGAAAACAATTAAAAAAAAAAAAAAGCATAAGACTACTCAAAAAATAAGAGGAGTCCCTAATGAAATGTGATATATGCAATTTGGGAAACTTCTGAGAGGAGAAGGAAGAGTTGTGTGCTGACAAATGGTGCAAACTTCTGGCTAAGATTAGATTTCTGCAGGCTGAGTTTAGATAACTGGCTCAATTTTCCAATAAACTGAATGCCTGCCGGGTCCCAGTATTGGCCCTGCAAGCCACAGGTAGAGCACTAAGCTTGTGAAATCCAGGCACTAAATTTGAGCCTAAATAAATTTCCAGGGCCGATATATTCTAGAAGACCCAAAGAACTGTTGCTATTTGAAGCTTAAATCTCTGGGAGGTCTTTTCACATAGCCCCAGAACTGTTTCTAAGCACCCATTTCAAAAAAATCAAAGTCAGTCTACCTTTTTTTAAATGGTAGCCACATGATGAGTGTAGAGAGGTATCTTACCATTCACTGTACAGCTGAAGAAATTCTAGGATAACAGTGACCAAAAAGAAGGCATGTCTGTCAGTGACTGAAAGCAAAGACACCCACTTAGACCAGATTAAAAAAAACATATATAATTTAAGGATTAGCAGGCTAGAAGAGTTGGAAGGATTTCAAGCTCTTTACTGGGCTCAGGAGGAAATCTCTTTTAATATTCTCTGTCATTCAGAAGTAGTCAAGGATTAGTGGTTTCAGAGGAACATGTCAATACTGATGCATGAAAATGCAGAGGAAGGTCAGCACTGTTTGTCCTGGGTGCTATAGAAAGGAACAGGTATTGCATCCTTATCTGTACTGTTTGAAGCTGAAAAGAGTATGTAACAGGAGAGACTGCTTCTGACAAGCTTTGTTTAAACTGGAACTTTGTTAATTTACAGATGTCTGTGCTGAGAAAATCTGCTGCCTGCTATTCAGTGTCTTTTTTATGTTCTCTCCATTCTATTTTTTTTTCTGTAACTTTGTGTAGATCATTCCTACACAAGAAATCGTCTGGGGAAATCCACGTTTTGATCACTTAAGGACCGATCCTGTGACAGATCTCCTGTTGCCATCAACAGCAGCAGGTCCAGGGCCCTGTTTGTTAAAAGCTCATTGAAAATTTTCAGCAAAGAGGAACTTACAAACAAACTCAGTCTTAGGAACAGTACTTGAGGTTGCTAGCAAATTAAATATGGTTTTGGTTTTTTGGAAGTTTTTGTTTCGTTTTTGGTAATTGAAACAGCAGGGTTTGGTAGGCTGATTTTCTGGTCTTTGACTGTGGATGATTTTGCTGAAATAAAAAAGTATTTTTTCAGAGAAAAAGAAATTTAATTTCCTGAACAGTTCTATAAATGATTGCAGATCCTGATCTGGGCTAGAGAAAAGCCCTTTGGACTAGTCAGGCACAAGCAGAGAACTGAGCCATCTTCCTGATAAAGTCCACTCAGATCTTGGCAGGTGGTTTGTGTACCTGGAGATCAATACCACACTCTCAAGTTTTTACGTACCAGCAAGTGAAACCAAGAATACCATGTTTCTCTTAAAAATCTTGTCCTTGCATTTAATCTCTGTTGCAGTAATAGCCCCTAGGAGGAGGAAGAAGAGGTTAACAGATCAGCATGCATCAAAAATGGCTTTTAAGAAGGCATCACTGAAGCCTTGATTCCATGCTGCTGAAGTTAGCAGGAACCTAACTGAGGGGGATGAAGATGGAGGCGTTAAAATCATGATCAGCAAAGTTGAATTTCACTGTGCTCAGGAGGCAGAGACTTTATTAAATCTGGGGGAAAGGTAAGGGGAAGGAAACAGAGGAAATTCTATGAGTTTCTGAGTAAGGTACAGCCCTCACTTTGCAGCTCTGTATTGCTTGAATATATGCATTTATTTCATATAAGAGAAAAACTTCGGGTGAAAAATAGGGAATAGCTTTCACATCTGCAGCCATCTGATGGCAGGTCTGGTCTCTAGCAGCTGGTTTTTGAGGAGTTTTAAGTCGGTTCTCAATTTCTAATCACACATCTTCCTTTTGATGCTTTTCTACAATTTGCTGACAACGACAGCACAGGCACTGAAAACTCCTGGGGGTTGGGATGAGTTCCCTTGGCAAGCAATGAGTAAGATGGCTTTAGTGACCATAGCCACTTCTGTGAGCAACTCTGACTTTCTCTGAGTCAAAGGAGTCACTATTTTGCTATTTAAGCAGCAATGAAAAGGCTGCCTGTGTACCAGCTGGTTGATATTCGAACAATTAGACTCTGTATTTATCTTCTTTACTAAATTTGATCATACTGAATATGATGATAAATAAACCCTGAAGAAATATTGCCTCATTTGCTAAAAGCTTGTTTTAAGCATAGAAACACTTTTGTCAAGTGCTCTTTAACCGTAGGGCTGAACTCCCAAGCCAGCAATATTTAAGGAATTTTACCTTCCCTTGTGTTTTTTTTAATCAATATCCTCTATTTATCATGCTTATTCACATGGGAAGGACCTAATTTTATAACTTCAATTTAGCATAGAAGAAGAATACTGTTTTTGAAGCCAGTGTCAAGGCATGACAGAAATGTGACATGATCAAGCTGTAATTCCACATGACACATAATCATAACTGCTGCTGTGACGATAGTACTGAAAGCAAGGCAAAGGAGACAGAAGATAGCTGCCCAGGGACTATTTGTTATTGTGTGCAAGCTTCCCCATCACGTGGTACAGAGGCCACAGATACCGCTCTGATGGAACTCTGTCAGGAGTTCTGCTAGGTAGATACTTGGACAAAATCTGACATTTAAATTATATTTTCTATTGACTGGCTCCAGACACCTTCAGCTTCCCCAAGTTAACTTGTACTTTCCCTTTTGCTTCACTAATCCTTCTATTTTCCTCTTTCATTATCCGAATGAATCCAGTCCATGACACTGAGATCTGGCCAGATAGATTAATTCAGGAGGACATGAAACTATGTATGGTTTTGTTTTCTCGTGTGCAAAAGTCTCTGTCCATAAATTAAAACCCTCTAAAAGAGCCATGTGCAGACACACGTGCTCACATACACTTATGATTTTTCACACCCTGAATAAGAGAATCTCAAGCACTTTACAAATCTTTAAGAGTGCATTGCACTCCCTTAAAATGAGTAATGACTGAGAACACATTTGTAGGACCTCAGTTTGGCCTGCATTACACATCACATTTCCGTGTCTGCTCTAGGAATTGCCCAGTGGGATTCAAGAAGTTCATTTAGTCTGGTAGTCAACCTAGCCACTTGCTAGAAGATGATCAATTGGCCCTTTTGAAGTATAAAGAAATGCAAAATACCAATATTCTTTATTCCTTCTATTAATTTTTAAAATTATTATTTCTTATTTGTGTTTCTTGTATTAGCCTTTCTCCTCTAAACTAAACAGTTCCAACCTTTTCAGCTCTTTGGAAGTCTTCCAGTAGTCACTGTCCTTCTTTGAAAAATGTATGCATGTTCAGCATGAAGTTTAAATTTATTATGATGTGAAGAAAAGATAACATTTATTTTTTAAAAAATTAAAAATATATTAATTTGGTATAGAAAGTCAATATTTATAGGCCATGCTGCAGAATTCTGTAGGAGCCATGAACTGAGGGAGTGCAACATTAGCAGTTGGAAGTTGTACAAACCATCACTCTTTCAGAGTCAATTTGTTAAATACCTAATTCATGACTTTTAAAAACCTGGACCTAAATGTTTGCCTATGGAGCAACAGAGGAAATCTGCATTAGGGCCTGAAATAGATTTCCGGTCTTTTCATTCCACTGCTTGCTGTTTCTCCAAAGCATTTGCAGCTCTGGAATCCCAGACACAAACTCCTAGAGAACTCTCTCTCTCACGTGGCAGCACTTGACCGAAGAACCAGTCTATTCAGGACAAAATGCAGATGGGACACGATGGCCCAATATATCTGAGCCTAAAATGGCACCTGATTTTTTTTTAAAATATTTTTTATCTCAAACAAAAGCATAAATGGAAGGCTAGCTCAGTCTTTAAATACTTCCAGGATAGTTCCATCTCATCAGAGTAAGTCGAAAAATTCTTAAAAATAGTATGGAGTTAAAGTGACATATTTATGAGGTGAAAAAGTCAGTGGAGAGACTGTCACAGGGATCTCTGTTTATTAGGTAAGTGTTCTCACGCTCTCATAACACCTCACATTCAGGGCTCACTCCGGGGAAAACCCCAATCTGGGATCATGATGCACTCCTGCCTATTACAAGAAATCAGTTTACCAAATCTTACATTCAAGATAAGCCTTTTTTATTGTTCTTCTTGGACTCAAAATGCTCAAGGAACTTCAGCAGGTGTTTGTTCCATGAACGTTCCATGAATTTTTTATAAATCCTCCTTTATATTAAATTTGGAAGGAAAGATCACAGTAGAGCCAAAATCAAGACAAAGTCAGGACAAATAAAGCCAAAGTCGACTTACTGGGGAAATGTACTAAGAAAGATTTAAGTGGTGCAACCCTAGGTACTAATAACTACATATAAACTAAATTAGAGTAGATTTAAGAAATTAGGCAGCATGAGGGCTTTGAATGGCACAGATGGACTTGCATGTCATGTTTTGATCTTCTAGACCAAATGATGATATTTCTTATTGAAAGTAGTTTTAGGAAGCAGTTTTGTAGCAGAGTAAAATTCAGATGTGTTTTCTATATGTAACTTCTACAGCAGTGTCTTCTCATTCTTGCCTATGTGTGACCACTGCTGACCTTCAGTGCAAGAACCATCTGTGTTTTCATGAGGTACAACTTACGTTATGTACATCATGTTTCCATGGTTAGGGCCGTGTAGTACAAGGTTCTAGGCACCAGGAGAATTGAGGCCATTCAGCATTTTGTACGATAGAGTGCTAAAGTGGAAAGTTACGTTTTTGCCAAACGGCAGATAGCAAATCTGTGTTAGAGAAGAAGCCCTGCTCCCCTTGTATTCAGAAAACTCTGAAATCAGCTCTTAGTTATGCTTCATGCAATATGCACTCATGTTTGGATACTTCTTAACACTTGAAAGCAAAGCAAGAAGCAATAAATATTTATATCCACTGCAGTGCGGAAGTGTGAGTAAATTCCTACCCCAGAATCTGCCTTAGTGACCCTTCTCATGTCACTAGACATTTCTTGCCCTGTTTCTTCATCCTAAAACACTGCAGATATTCCTTTTCATATCACTTGCATTCGTGTAAATTTGTCATTTACCACAAAGGTCTGTTGCAGTGAGAGAAGCATCAGTTTCCTCAGGCATTTGTAACTCCACTTTCTAGTTTGTCTCTGCTTGCAAATTTAAAAGAGGAAAATGACTCCTTATTTTTACTACCAAGAAGCCTGACAAGTCACTAATGAGGGGTAAAGTCAAAGAGCCAAAGGAAGGTCTTATTAAGAAAGACCCTGGGGCAAAAGTAATTTTTTTTCCTAGGGAAAAATACATCCCTGGGAAATAAGGATTTCAGAGGAGTTTTGTCACTCATAAAGAAGGCGTTCTTTTCTGATGAAGGGTGATCTTTACAGCAGATGTGCTATGAGGGCTGGTGAAAAGACTTCATATCTCTCTTACTTAACAGCATTTTAATGTACGTGAATAGGTAAAAAATACATTTCAGATTATGATGATTGACATATTTTTGGATAAAACAGATGGATAAATCTCTTGAGTCTGAGCCTGATCTTCCATCAGATTCACACTGATATCAGCAGAGCTACTTCTGTTTTTTGCCAGAAACACAGTCACATAGCTGTAGCCAGAGGCCTGGAAAAAAACCCTGAAAATTTTCAGACAGAAGTTAAATTCATTCTCTGGCCCATATTTCAGTTATCTTAGCTTTCACAGTTGTATTTGGATTCCTCTTGCTTTCCATTACTCTTAATGCCCTACAGTTTAGTAGTAAGAGAAACCCTCTGTAGTCCCCTGGCCTGATGTTAGATCTGCCTTGGCAGTGCCCTCTCCCTTGTGAAGCACATGAGCTGAAAGAATGTTGTGGAGACAACAAGAGTGGATCTAGCCTTCAGATCAAGGCCATAAAATGAGGGTAAGGCACAAGATTGTGGTCAGTTTGTAAACAGAAAAGCAGCAGAAGCAAGGCAGGGCGAACAGAACAGTGAGTGAGGCTGAGCTGAAGGGGCTCCAGCACATGGGCACTGCATCGGTGCCTTGAACGGGTATAGGGCATCCACAGGGACCTCCTGGAGGCACAGCACCCTGTAGGATTATCTGCCCTACCTCTTAGGGCATTCTCAAGCCTAGCTTCCAAGCTTGGACTTCAAGTGGTACTCCAGTACTGGACTGGCATCATTCAGACTGCGTAGAAGGAGTGCACCCACGTATTGGGTTCTTTATTCTTACATCACTTCCCTCTTGGCCTGGCATATCCATGTCAGCCAGTGCCATAAAATGTTGTTCATAATTTTTGAAGTGGCGAATCTCTGGTAGCTCTACCTACATACGTACACATATCATTTGTAATGAACTCATATTTTCCTATAACTTCACCTTAAGACTTCAGTTCACTTCCAAGAAGAACTGAAATTTGCATACTGCAGCCTGTTTTAGTCTTCTTTTTCTCTGTTAACTGTTCCCCTATATGTAAGTTCAGGAGGACTAAGTTCCGCAGCATATAAGAACTTTTTTTTTTATATGAGTGCAGTTTCTTACATTTATTGTGCAACTCAGTAAGAAGAAAAGATTCTTTAAGAAGAAGATAAAAGCTACAGCATAAAAGATTAATTTGCACAAATGTTTATCATCTGGAATATCATCTGCCTTTCCCTTTTTTATAATACTTTCAGTGCAAACAGATGTCTGAGGAATCCCCTTTTTTTATATTTTTCGGCAACATGTTATAGATATTCTATGTGAAGTGAATGGAAGAAAAGCAAAATTGACTTTTGGCAGCTTCAGTCTATCAAGTTCATAAACTTTACCGTGTCTGTCTTGTCCAAGATTAGAGACAACCTGCTCCAAGTCAGTTTCCCATTTGCACTTAATTAGGGAGTTCATTTTAGAGGTCAATGAAAAATAGCAGAGCACATTTTCATAGTAACTCTCCACACAATAAAATTATTTCTCAGGCACTGGTCCAATTTTCTCTGGAAAAAGGGCAAAAATGTGGGGACACAAAATAGAGCTATGGGATACTTTATCTGGAACTACCCAACACGTTGTCCATTATCCAAGGAACACATAGTACATTCTGGATCTGAGGAAAGAAGCCAAACATTGCATCTTTGCAGAGAATTTTCCTATCCGCACAGCTTCATTTTCTTTAACGACTGGGACAGGTATTTTGGAAATGTTGCGAGAGGTAGGAGATAGTCTACACAAGGAGTTCTGCAGTATCAACTGTACTTACATACATTGGGATTGCTGTGGGTAACAAGGCATCCTTGTGGGAAATGCTGGAAGGGTACTTGGATTCATGAGGAGCAGCAGTGAAGAGAGTTGAACAACACAGGGCTGTTTCACACCACATCAGGGTAGTGGCATTGCTGGCAAGAGGAGGAACAGTTGAAATGATGCCCATTAGCCACTTCGTAAAGTTCCTCAGAGGCACTTTCAGCATGAACTTACTCTTATCAAGCAGATGAGAGAGTGGCCAAGTTTTGAAGATATGTCTGAATGTCTACAAGAGTCTAAGGGTGCACTGATCTTGGATTCTGAGCTGATGTCAGCTCTATTTTATGTTTTCCCAAAGAAAAACTATTTTGTAGAGTATGAAACATCTCCTTAGAAGAAGACATTCCCAGCAATTCTTGATCAGACAGATTCTACTCACACACCCTGCCAGTAGAAGAAATAACAGAGTGCAGGGACTTAACATGAAGTACCTCGAATTTGATCTGGGTGTGGGGCTAGGAATAAGATAATTTTGTCATAACCAATGACCAAGTGGTTACAGATTCACATACATGGAACTGTGATTTCTTGGACCAAAATCTGGCTAGGTAGGTACAATCTTCATTTCTCTACTGTGGTTCTTGCAACCATGAAGAAGGAAGAAACAAACTGAGAAAAGCTTATAGCCTGTCGGTTAACGAAAAACTTGAGCAAAAGTGGGTTATTGTTTTCATACAGGCCATGCTTAGACATATGAATTATGGGGTTTTTTGGCATTACAGGAGATATATTTGACATATGCAGACCACAGAATCACAGCATGGGTCAGGTTGGGAGGGACCACAGCGGGCCATCTGGTCCAGCCTCCCTGCTCAAGCAGGGTCGTCCTAGAGCACATGGCACAGGATTGTGTCTGCATGGTTCTTGAGTATCTCCAGTGAGAGAGACTCTACAACCTCTTTGGACAACTTGTTCCAGTGCTCAGACAACCTGCGCAGTATCCAGATTATCGACTTTTGCTACAGTGAACATCTTACAAACACATGTACTTGTCATTTTAGATGACATTCTTTTCTAAAGAGCTAGTTTCTATGTCACAGAGGGCATGAATCTTAATTCACCTTGGGCCCAATTTTTTGTCTCTTTACAAAGACCTTAGCAAAGGTCTTCAGCAGCAAAGGCCTCAAAGATAGATCACTTGGGGACAAAGGCAGCCCAATAAACTGTGGCCAGAGAAACTTACTTGGTGGTTCCTTTATGTTTCCTTTTTTTTCTTTTCTGTGTTGTTATTAAATGGAACACAACATAGGAGTTTTATTTAGGACACTGAATCAAGGCAGGCCATAACAGCTGTAGGTGCTTCCCTAAACCAGGTTGCATTTTCTATTTTGGCTCAACATAATTCCTTCTGAAGAAAGGAAAAAAGACGTAAAGAGTGGTTCAAATAATCTTGCAATGCTGTATCACATTTCAGATCATTTACACTCTCAGTCATGTCAAGCAAGCAGACATTTCAAATTGATCAATACAGTAATTGAAACAGCAAAAAGAACTGGAGGTTATTTTGTCAGCAATAGCGTTCTTTATGAGACTGAACAGTGATGCCTTAAAATGGCATGTATCCAGGGAAAGCAAGCTTCCTGAAAATGTTGTAGCCGTTACTTTAAAATAATATTATTTAGCCTTCATGCTCTATCCCTTGTGGGTTTTCAATTCGCTAGAAAACCTTCTTTCCAACACATATTTGATCCTGGTCTCAAAACCCTGACATTTTTGTTTTGTGAAGACTGGATATACAATGGACTAGTCAAGAATAGAGCTAGGTGACCCAAACTAGTGCAAATTGGTGCTGCTCCATTGCCCTCCACACTGATTTACAGAAGACAGGGATCTGGCTGAAAGCCTTGCAGAGCCTGGCTGCTCTGCTTTGCTGTTTCATGTAAACACTTACTTCAGTTTTAGTCTTACTTCCTAAGGAAATGGAGTTTATGCAATTGTATTCTCTGCGTGTGTTTGTGGGTGTCAGTGCAGGAGGGAGTATTTGCTTGTCCTTCCCATCAATTACTTTTGAATCTGGCAGTTCAACTCAATAGAAACTGGAGAGGACAGAAAGTTTTAAACAGACAAAATTCCATGCTAGTGTTCTTATTGAGGATAAGCTAATTAGCTGAGTCCTTGTAGCATTCAAAAAATTTGCACTGGCAAGGGCTCCTTGGACCTGACTCCATCAGTTCTGGACCTCTTGGAGCCACTTTCTCAACTAAGTGGGTTTGCCACATCAAGACTTGAGGATTCAAATCTCAGATCAAGTCTGTTTAATTGGGGCAGTGTTTCTGAAGAGCTTGGTAAGCCTGGTTTTTTCCATTTGCATCAGAGCATATTTACAATAATTATCTCATCTGGCTGAGATCCCTACTCCTTACCTGGTGTTCACAAGCTTAGCACCACCATTGAAGATGCTCGCTTTTCTTTCAGCTGTCGAGCAAAACAAAATCAGCCACAGCATTGCCCATGGTTTTGTATTCAGTTGCACTCATTTGCTTCTGCTCTTGCCAAGGGTCTCAGACAGACAAAGGGAAAATTGTAGATGATAATTCACAAACAACCTCATAAAACTATTCTTACTATTCCTGTAAAAAAGTAACAGTATAAAATGCTAACTGCTTCACTGTTGAATCTTTGTGACAGAGGAAGTGATCCTTATGGGGATCTATGTAGATGTATGTCCTGGTTTGGGACAAATTTGGAAAGGCTCATTGCTTAATGGACTGATGCATTTAGCAAGAATGAAAGAGAACTGGAAAAGAGAACAATGAAAATTATGTGAGAAAAAAATCTTACCGTTTGCCAAATAAATAAATAAATAAATAATCTTTGTGGTTGTCAGAAAAAAACCCACCCCACACCAAACAAATAAAACCCAAGCTGTTGGTTAAACTTTGTTTGATAAATGTGGAAAGGGAAAGCTATGACAAAATATAAAAATGGAAATGTAAGATATACTTGAATAAAATATGATCTGGAACCAAACAGTAATCTGGTATGCAAATGATGTATTTATGAGATTCAAAAAGTTGTAGGGAGAAAAGCAATTTTTTTGTTCCCCATTGAGAAGAGAAGAGCAGGTGGAGCTCTTCAGCAATCCTTTTTATTTACTTCATTAGACAGCTTATCCAAAGAAAAGAAAACACTGAGAGCACCCTGACCCACAGTAGTACAAAGGCTCTTTCCCTGTGTGCAAGGCAGGTCCTTTCTGTGTGAAGCAGCAGGTAATGACAAACCAAACCTATGACACTTTCACATCCTGAAGTGCTTTGCTGAACTGTTAATCAGCATCCTACGGAAACAACCTTTAGATCACATGTATTTTCTTAACCTATGGACACCATTAAGTTAAGACTGAAGCACAAATTAGTCCACTTGTGATGACTGCCTGATAAGGAAATAGGTGTGCAGTGGCCAGACTGTGATGCCCTCTATTGAACTTACCCCTCTATTGATTTAAGCAAAATCTGAACAGATATTTTTTCTTGCGTAGCAAGACTTGCTGACTGCTCATGGTGACCTTATCCATTTGGCAGACAGCTAAAACTTTTTAAAGGGCCTATAAGAATAGTTTTATGAGGTTGTTTGTGAATCAGTATCATTCTTTTGCCGTTTTCCCTCTGGTGTCCTATTTAGATTGGGCCTCCTGTTAAGTGTTGGACAAAAGGAGCTCAAGTAAGCAGAAAGCCCTGGGAAGTGCTGTGCCTGCCTTTCCTGCTTTCTATAGTAACAGGTCTCCTGGCTGTTAGAGCTTTGTGGATGGAGCTATGCCTGTTAATACCAGATAAAGATGTACTCCTTTAAATCATGATGCAAAATTTGTGAATACAAATTTTCCCGTATCTCTTGACACAAACATAGGTACAGAGAAAAAATCAAGTGATCTATACTGGGATGTGACAGGTCAAATTTGACTGAACCACTCCTTGTACCCATAGGTAGTCAATACGTTTATAGAAGATTCATCATACTCACCATCCAGAAAGAGAAATTGAGACAGAGGAAGCTGAAATGTCTTGTTCAGTTTGGTCCGTACGCAAGCAGTTCCTATTTCAGAAAGAACAAAAAAGTTTGAAAATAAAACTGAATGCAAACAAACCGCAGAACAAGTATTCTATATCTCTTTTAAAAATAAAGAAATGCAGGGGGAAAGTGTAGTGCTTTAGCCTCAGAGCTTCCTGGACAGCTGGACATTCTAAGGATGAGGAAGGGACAGATGATGCAGGTGTTTGTCTCACTTGAGCTGAGTGCTGAGAAACCTCAGATTACTACTTTATTTTACTCCTGATTTTCTGGATAACTTTCAAAACCTATATTTGTTCAGCTCTGCAAACAGAGTTTGAAATTAAAGGCACCAAAATACTCAAGGATGTGAGTTTTCACCTCCCTGAACCTCAGCTCTGTTCGGGTGTAATGGACATAGTTACACTGCTGTACCTCACAGTCATATCAGGTTCAAATGCATTAAAATACATTTTTTTACCTTAGGTTTGAAACCTACAAGGAATTTCACATTGATAAGAAATTTGCAGGAGTGAAAGTACAATTTTCCTCAGTTAGCCAACCATAGTTGGATGTCTAAGGATCTTTCTTCAGCAAATATTTAAATGCACATTAACAATGCAGGCGTGCTTTGATGTGACTAAGAACCTTAGAAAAAAAATAAGAATATTTGTCCAGATAATCCAAATTACTTGGAACAGCAAAACTGAACTATAAGTTGTCAAAGTTTGGTGGACAAACTTTCTTGCAAGATGCCCAGTGCTCCCAGGAAGAGGAAGAAAACAGACTGTTTCCTGTTGTGGTTGTCTTTGCAAAGCAATGCAAATGCTGTAACAAAGTTGATGGCTTGCACAGCAAAATAGACTCAGTTCTGCAGGAAATCTCTGAGATTCTCTGAAAGGTCTATTTAGATGAGAAAAGATAGGGCTTGAGTGAGTTAAAAATATACTGTGGAATGCAATCAGTGCAATGTTATTCATTTTGATATTAAATGAGATTTATTTGACAGTAACACCATATGCTCAGTGGTGCTGTCCACAAGATGACAATTCCATTCTGTAACAACTGTTGAAGTTCAAAAATTGTTTTCATTTGGCTTTGGAATAAAAACAAAAAAGCCTTTCAAATCTTTACGGAATGGAATTGCACTGAAATGGATGATTTCAGATAAAAACCTCAGCCTTTTCTTTTGTAAGGACTTTTTGCTTCTAATGGGTTTCTTGGTCACCCAATGGAGGACATGAGGAAACGGCCTCAAATTACACTAAGGGAAGTTTAATTGGATATTAGTAAAAATTCTTCACTGAAAGAGTTGTGAAGCATTGGAACAGGCTGCCCAGAGAAGTGGTGGATTCACCATCCCTGGAGTTATTTAAAGGACGTGTAGATGTGGTGCTTACAGGCACGGTTTAGTGGTGGTGGCCTTGGCAGTGCTGGGTTAATGGTTGGATTCAATGATCCTAAAGGTATTTTCCAATCTAAACAATTCCATGATTTTAAGAGGCAGGACCTTGGAAGAAGGCTGGAAGACCCACGGCATGGATAATCTGTAACTTTTCAGAGGCCCTGATACTATTCAGGAGCATTGCTTGGTGAAATGCCAACCTGCTGAAAACATTTCCATCAGCACCAATATTTGGTTCTTGATACTATTAAGATTTTTTGTATTGATTAGGCATGACTGTAGTGTGCAAGATTTGTAGAGGATGAGACTGGAACCCTTTTCTGATGGGAAGAAGAGAAACTGAGGATTTCGGCAACAGGAGAGCTCTGGAAGCAGCTGAAGTGAACATGGCTAAAGCTGGGTGCTGTTGCTAAAATGTCCAGCACTGAATGTCTTGCAGTGTCAGTGCTCAAAAACATCAGGACAGTTTTAGAATCCAGTGGATTAGAGGGATGCAGTCTTTTACTCCCTCCACCTGAGGTTTTCTTTCACACTGATTGCAGACTGAGAAACATAGGCACAAAAATATACAAATACCATTTTTCCCTTTAAAAATGTGGCAAAATACTTATTTTCTCAGAGATGTTTGAAAACCTGGGTTTTCATCTAAAATACCTCCAGTCGTGAAAAAGTCAGGGTTGGTGGGTATTGGAAAGAAGAAAGTTTCAATTAGGAAATGCTGCCATGACATTTTGTGGGGATTAGTTGCCTCAGGTATTGATTCATGTCAGTGGATGAGCATGTTCCCAACTGACTGACATCGTGCTTTCCTCCTAACCTGCAAACATTCCCTGTCTTGAAGGAAGGATGTCATGGTGCATTGTGTCAGTCTTCCCCAAGGATGATATTGGAGGTAGTGTTTAGCTGGAACTTCTAAATCCTTGAGAAGATTGAAGCAGACTAATTACTGTTCTTGTGAGCTGACAGTAACACTTCTTAGGAAAAGTTAAAACATTTAGCAGAAAGTATGCATTGTGACAAAAAAAAATGGTTCACATACAATCTTCTACTGAAAAAATGTTTGACATGAATTACTTTTTTTTAACCAGTTCTGCAACTAATTGGAAATCTGTGCTAAGGGATTTTGCTAATTCTTGTAGAAGATATGTGTCACCAACGAGACTTCAGCTCTTTGGGCTTTCAGCAGTGTCCATTGCCTGTAGGATTGTGCCCTTCCCCACCTCTCTGCTGCACTGGTGTTGCTCACAGTCAGACACAAGGCGCCCTGTTTCCCAGAGCACACACAGGCACACACGCTGCCAAGTTTTTAGCCAGACCAGTTTGACACTCTTGGCTCTGGCTGTCTCAAAATTGGGCACGTATGGTTGATAGGCAGCAGCACCAGTGGAAGAGTGGTACTTGCTTTGAGCTGGCAAGAGACAGGAGCAGAAGTATTTGGCAAGAAAGGCTCCTTCTGGTGATCTTGTGTGTGTGTATTTAAATACTGTGTTCAGTTTCTCAGCAAAGCACAGAGACAGAGGAAGACGCCTGTACAGCCCCCACACCCTGCTCCTCCCTGACAGGGAGCTGAGATAATGCCTGGCCCAAGGGCAGCAGAGAGAGGACACTGTCACTGGTACCCAAGGAATCCCAGCCCCTGCAGGTGCAGAGAAGGTGTGAAAACACAGTTTGGCTGGTGGAGAATGTGTAAGCGTGTGTCTTCAAACTGCCTAATGAATACATTCATCCAATTAAGAGGAACAATGATTCATTAGTAAATCAGGTACTAAAAAATTACACATTTAAGACAATCACTGTTACTTCCTCAGCTTTTCACTTCATTGCTACTTATGCAAGTAAAAACAAACTAAATGGAGACCTTATGGGCGCCAGGGACCAATTAATGCCACATGACTTCCTCCCAGGCTTCTCTGAAAATAACTGTATTATAATGGTCTGTGATATTAATATCGGCTTTGGGAAAGTTAGGCAGCAGCTCCATAGGGAAGGATGTAGCATGAGCAAGCACTCTGGAATGTGCAGTATTTGACAGAAGAGAAGTGGTATCTTTTTATAAGTTGCATCTCTTCTTGCTATTGAAACAGAAAAGTCAGCTAGAAAAATTCAATCGCCTGAGGGAATCTGAACAATTTTTTGGGGAGTATCTTCCCTGTTGAATAAACTTCAAAGCCTCCCTGCTTTTAATACATTTATCAATCTACAGATTAAGTCCAAGGATTAAATTCTGAGGTGAGTTTGGGATCCTAAATTTATAGAGCTTTGGACTTCACTTTTCAGGTTTTGCTCCCTCATACCTTAAATAATTTTGAGGATTTGCTTTTAATCTCACGGCTTTGTGGAAGCCCACCAGATTTTTGCTGCAGATTATGTGGCTCATGGCTGTGAAGAAGCAGTACCTCTGCAGATATAACTGCTAAGCTATGTGAGGACTGCTTCACAAGAACTTATTTTGCTTCCTAGGCTGGCCTGGCTGGTTTAAGACCAAGTTCCGCTATTTCAAACTTCACCTTGCACTGAGATATGCAAGAGATGGAATTTACTGCTCTTCTTACATTGGTGATGTACAGGTGATGCAGAGAAGCCCTGGGCAGAACCTGTGGATGCCAGTGGAGGCACTCTGGGGTAAAAGCAGTAATCTCCCCATCTCAGCCTGCCCCTTGCACCCCACCCTTACTCCTCTGTTCACTAGGCACTGTGCCTGTGCTCTTGTCCAGCCCTGGCTTTCTCATGCTGGACTTTTCTTGAAGTAGAGAGACACGCACAGCCCACCCTGCCCCTGCCCCCAAGGCTGGGCAGTTAAAAGGCAAAGGCACTGGGTAAGACCCACCAGCAAAGCAAGAAAGCACCACATAGCACTGAGATCAAAGGTCTGGTGGGGAAAGAAGCAGGCACAGCAGCCTGGGTGAGCGCAGCTGTCCAGCCCACATCCACCCTGCTGAACCACGTACCTGACTGCAAAGCACAGACTAAATAGTTTCATGTGCACATCAAAGCACCGAGGGTAAAGAGTACAAGGAAAGCAAGTGGGAGGAGAGTGTGTTTTAATGCCTCTCACAATGACTTTAGCCTCAGTTTCTGCATCCCCACAGCAGGAATATTAACTCCAAAGATGCACATTAGAAAGCAAGAGCAGACAGGGTTAAGGCAGTCTAATAACTGAGCATGAAGTGTGTTAACTGAAAAAGTGGGTCTAAATAGCATCACATTTGGAGGAGTGATTTGGGTTAGAGGTTCAGTTCAGCTCAGCTCTGAAAAGTTCAGATACTGGTTAAACTTTGGATAAACTTTTGACCCCTTTTTCTTGTGGAAATCAGACTGGAATCACACAAACACAGACACTCTCATGAGCTTTCCAATACTGCTTGTTTTTGACTGAGCCAGTAATAGAAGAACAGATTTCTTCATGATACTCCTGTATTTCTACTTCCAAACTCTCCAAGTTTCTTTTTCTTTTCCAAACCTGAGACATTTTTCATTCTAGTCCATATAAGGTTTGGATGTTAACTGAGGGCAAGTCCAGCTCTATCCTGACTGATTATCTCATCTCTGGGAATAACTGTCATCTTTCCTGGCCTCTTTCCCACCCAATGTTAAATATTTTCATTAATGACCGGAGAATTAGTCCAAAGACAGATTTTTTTTCTCAAACATCAACTGTTTCTCTTCTCCCTACCAGAAATGCATGGCTCTGGTGGCCCTCACCCTGGGCAGCTCTGCATCAGCTGATGCTCTATAATTTTTTCATTCTTTCTCTCTTAGTCTTTCTCATTTGGAGACTGCTAGCCAGCTCTTCCTGCTCTTTGTATCTTCTGCTCCTTTCTCTGTGCCCCTGAGTCCTCTCTCCTTGTGACTCATGACCAGAAGCTCCCACCAGTTACATGTGCTTTCCCCCATCATTGCTAGCTAAAAGAGGAAGAAGGAAATATCTTCTGAAAATATCAGCACTTTCTTCAAACCCACTCAGATCATCTGTTTGCTGATTCCTATTCTGTAGACTGTGACCTCAGCAGTGTAGGAGTTTTAGTTCTGTTTTCTTCATCAGACTGATTACACTGTCAGCACTTAAAATAACAGGAATTAATAACAGTAAAATTAATCAACACTTGGGAGTGTAACCACCCTTAGAATTGGTGGAATCAACTGGTAGGTGATAATTAGAACCAGCCAGAACCTTTTTCTCAAAACTTACATGTAAACTTCCTCCATGTTAGAAACCACACATTAAAATACTCTACCACAGCAAGCAATTCTCCTTGTTCTTTTTTATATCCTCTTACAGTGGAAGGTCCCGTATAGACCACAAAAACAAAGATAGAGTATCTAACCCTCACCAAATATTGCTTTCACATATTTCTGGCTCATCCAGACCCAGAAAGCCCCAGAAATACAACTGAGCCTGAACTTCGGAAATTCTGCAAACCGTTTTTCAAGGCCAAGAGAGGAAGGAGGAAACATATCTGAGCTTTTGGATTCTTCTTCCAAATGGATGTTTCTGTGGTTTCTCTGCCAGGGAGTGCTGCAGTGACTGGGACTGGGTGCTGACATCAGTATCCCTCGTGCTGCTCTCTCCACCTGAGTGGAGAATTCAGTGTCAGTGCTAAGCTGGGGGGATCCAAGCTCAGCACTATGCCGTGCACCCATCCCTGCAACCAGAGGCCAAGTTCATCTGCACTGGAGATACATTAAAGTTATTTAATGATTTCTGTTGCATCCAAGCTATGTTTGCTTTCAGAGTAACCCAAGCTGTTCAACTGTATAAAGCACCAGATTTAACTAAGGCGGTTCCCTTGATGGAGGTTAGGCTAATGACTAGAAATGGCTCTGATTTTGTGCTTCTAGATTATTTTCCTTCCCTTCTTATTCCTCTCTTTAGATGATGAGAGGTAAGGCTTTATGGTGCTGCTGTTGGTTGAAGTGAGGAGCATGTTCAAATCCTACAGGCAGGAGCGAGATGTGAGCACCCTGGCTCAGGAAACAAGTGTAGCGACTCTGCAGTTGGGCAGGGAACATCATCTTCAGAATGACTCGGTGTTGTGGCTTTGATGATTTCTTCAGACACTGTAAGTAGACTGACAAATTGACTTTCAAGTGAAAGGTCATTGAAAAGAATTGTGGATAAAAGCATCTGGATTTACAATTGGAAAACTACAGAAGTTCAGTTTACAACTCTACTGGGTTCTGTGCGTAGGAGTTTCTATCATATAATTTGGCAGCTTCTTCTGCGTCCTGATTGGGGTTGTAGAAAATAAAAATTCTTTGTGGTTTCTTTTTTTTTTTTTTTTTTTCCCTTCTTTTTAAACACAGTGGAGAGTTGTGGTGTTTTGGCAAGTCTGATACAAAGAAATATTGTACTGGCATTGTCTCGTATTGTAGGTGACCTCAGGCCTGAACTATACAAGGGAAAAAAATAGGTCTCTGTCGAATAGAGCACACATGTGCTCGAATCAGATTATAGAGGGGGTGTGAAAAGCAGAGCACACACACACGATACATTTATTGCTGATGTTGTGGGCTTAAATGTAATGCCCAGTTCTCGTCTCAGGATGCAAATCAGGAGTAGCTATGTGGTGTTAAAGCCTGCTCTGCTCTGCTCTGGTGTGTAAGGTTCCTCCTGGTATTCCTCTCCCTAAGCCCACAACTATAATAAAAGACTATTTGCAAGACAATTATGTGGCTGAAATTGCTTAATCTGTCCAAACACTCACAACACATGACTCCAGTGGGTGGTTGCCTTTCGAAGTGTTTGTGACAAGAAGTTTATGGTCCACTTTTTTTTTTAACTTCTCCCCCTTTCAGGAATCAGGATGGGAACTTAAATCCTGGAAGTCCTTACCAATAAAAGCAAACACTGCAAGCAGAAAGGCTCTCTGGCACTCCCTCCTCCCTTCCCCTTCTTTGTGGGACATAAAATTAAACTAAGCAGAGATTTGTGCCTATCAATATTGACTTGACTGATTTCCCTTTTCCTGACTTCTCTAATCCTGCGGTAGATTTTCTGTGACATTTGCTTCCGGTACCAGATACATATGAATGTTCTCTCTAGAAACAGAACATTTCCAAATGTCTATTAAAAAGCAAAACAATGTGGTCGAAGCAAATAATGGGGAATGTTTTTCTGCACAGTTTAATTTCAGCAACTTCCGCTATTTTCTTTCTACTTGAAAAAGTAGTTTTCCTCCAGTATGTAAGGGTTGGCTTGTATAAGAAAACTTACTCAATAGAGCTATTAAGCAAAATAGTGCACCAAGGCTCCTTGCACTGTCTTCTTTGCAGGAATTAGTCACCCAATATGCCCTGAAGTCCAGACTGCAGTCATTAGCAGAAGCCTGATGACCTAGGTTAGTAGCTAGGGTGGAGCTGAGACAACTGCACTCATTTCCTTCTCTCCGTCAAAAGATTACTTTGTCCTCAAGGAACAAGACAGAGAGCTGCCCTGATTTTGCTTCCAGATGCTTCTCTTGGTCTTTATGTGACAGGAACTAGGCCTTGGAGCAGTTCTCCTGCTGTTGGATAAGACCTGTCCCCGTCACATTAGAAATCTCAAGCTGTTACCAAAGTAGAGAACTGGATTCTCTAAGTGCCTCCACCGATGGTAGAGGAAATTCAGGCAAGGTGTTCTACAACCACTAGAGCTAAAGTGGGAGAAGTCTGCCTCCTTCCCCTTCCTCTCCCTTGTTCTCTCTCCTTTTGATGCATCCACATTGCACAATGTGTGCTACATCTGCACTGCACCCAGACTAAGTGAGAGAGAAGAACTGACGACAAATTTTGAAACGTCAGCAAAGAACTAAGCACTAATCTTTTGTTTTTTTGGGTTTTGGTGCTTTTTTTAAGCAGTACATCCCTATTTTGTTAGTGAATAATATAAATATGCCCAGAATTGGAACAGCTCAAGCTCTCTTGTGCAGGACCTACACTGATACATCCTTCAGAGAGAATTTAGTGATCACTGAGGGACCATGCTGCACATCCTTCTCTTTACCAAAGCATTGTACACAAACCTTGGCTAAGCCCTTTTTTCTAAGGAAGTGAATAGCTAAATATTCTCTTTCTGCTCTGAACCAGTATCGTCAGGAAAAGATGCTGCCACTTACAAGGCACAAAACCCCCCTGCAATTCTTACCAATTACATAATGATGTGTCCACTATCAGGAGCAAATGATACCCAGCACTTAGGGGTGGGGTTGAATTCTCTAGGCAGGTAGTTGCAAAGTTCCCAGCTACTCCACAGAGTGGTGGAAGCATTATGGCCACGTACTGGTCTGTGAGGCTGACACAGGACAGCTGACAATGAGATGATGCTGTTTTTTCTCCATGCCACTGCTCTGCAGATTTGAACTTGAATCTTTGTTGTTACACAGTGATATATTAAAAGGCCATACTTTCATCGAGGACCACAAATATAAATAAAAATTGCAATGATTTCATCAAAAAGAGTCCTGTGGGCTTGGAAAATGCCCCTTGAGATGAAAGTGGCCCCTGGCAATTTGCCACAGGCTTTGGTTGCTGCAGGACCTGTGCAGTAGAGGAATATGTGTTAGCACAGGGTCTCAGGGTTTGTCTCCTCTCCTAGCTTCTCTCTCTTTCCTGCTCTATTCCTATCCTAGAAGTGAAGAGTCCTGGGAAACACGTCCCACTCACAGGATGAGGGCCACTGAATGGTCTGGGAAAGCAGAAGAAACTTGATTGACTTGCAAACTTAACACTTTTTCCACACAGAAATAGAGTATCACAAAAGTGAACAATTGTTGAGATTTCTATTTTTGCTTGGTTTCTCCCCCTCCCCCTTTTACTAATTTTCCTTCAACTCTGTTTTCCAGTGTCACTAAGTTCCAAATCTCACAGTTTCACTGAAGGAAAACGTGTATTAAAATACCAGATCTACCAGAAAACATCTGCAACTTGCAAGTCTATTGTATTACTATTATATGAGCAAGCCATTGTAAATTCTTTTAAGTCTGTAACTTATTTCACGTTAACACACTGTGTGTTTTACAGCACCATTTCAAAGTTTATGGCCTTTTTTCTTTAGCCGCTTGTTCCAATTCCATCTTATATTTCATCAAATATGGTAAAGAAACCATGAGAATAAATTGATGTTCAATATGAACCCCTCTATAAATGGATGTTGCCAAATTGCTGTAAAATGGTTTTCCTTTTGAGCCCTCCAGAATTGTTAGTAGGTTTCTGAGGCTAAATTCTACAGGGAAACGTTATGACCATTTAAGGCCTCCAAACGTTATGCTTCAGTACAAAAGGCCTAAGGGTGAGGATTTAAAATGGATGAAGTGGAGAAATTTGCACTTCCTTAAGAAAACACAGAGCATTTCCTTCCGCGTGTCAGAAATGAAACCAGAAAATACAAAGTAATTTATCAGGAAAGTTTCCTTCCATAATTCCCTCTTCAGCCCTTCCTCTCCCACCCTTCCCTGCTCCCACTGCAGCCCTGCAAGCCTCATTTTCTCCTCCTTTCTGTCACATTTATGGCCGCGGGTCCCAGCTCCAGGCACAGTGATGAACGGCGCTCTGCTCCTCACCTCGTGTGCTGGAGCTTTGCTGTAATGTCTTCTCTTGTTCACAGCTTGCTCCCGCCACCTTCTTTCCCACTCACCTCCCCACCCAGGCTCACGCCTGCAGACAATCCTCCAGGAGATAAGTACCCTTCAGGGACACCCTCTCAGCCGCAAATGATGCGGCGTCATTTGGCTCTAATTGGATGCTGGTGTGAAAAGAAAAAAACACTTGTCATATTTATGAGTTATTGTGAGTTAATAATACACTGGGATCCATTAGTTAAAGCACATTTACTCCAAACATGTGGCTTCAGCTTTTTGTTTTTCATTCAAGCAACATTTTTTCAGATGAAATGCATTTACCATTTTTCTTCTAGGCACTCAGTGAGCCTCAGAGAGTTACAGCATCAATTATTTTTCTCCCCATATGTGGAACAAAATAAAGAAAAAAACCCGGGTGTCCTAGCCAGAGAAGTTGGAATTATTATCCAAAATAATAATAGAAGAGTATCAAAACATTCAGAAATCAAAAGCTGCAGCCAGCTGAATAAATGTAGTCAAAATTGAACACACAAAGTCTGCAGAAGATTCTTTTGCAAATAAAATGGGCTCTGCTCTCGGTGTGTTTTAGCAATGTTCTGTCCTGCCTGAGCCAATTCTTTTTCTCCCAAAGTCTGTCTACTTGAGTGAGTTTTCTTTGATTGTATTTCAAATGATAAATTCATTAGTGCCTTGCAGGTGGACTTGCCTGAATTTGAAAACTTCAGAAAGGACTAAAATGACAAGCAAAAACAGAGCACGAACAGAAACTTGTTTTCATACTCTTGCTTTGGAAATGGTGCTGCATTTATGTGTAATAAAAATCAAGATGTTCATCTTTCTTCCTCTCTCCCTCTGCAATATTTTTTCAGAGCTGAAGATGTCAAGAGCAGAATTTACCCTTCCCTTGATGCCATCTTTTTTTTCCCCTCCGGTTTCATCACAGCTGCATGGACTGCAGCCAACTCAGAGCGTACCTTCGCACTTCACTGCTTCGGACTTTGCTGCACGTTCAATTTGACAAGACTTTTTAACGTAGATAACTGAGCAGGCAGACTGATTTCTCTCACATCAGGAAAAGGCAACACAGCAAACTCTATGAAGCCCTGCTTGCTCTCAGTACCTGTGGCTTAATTTGGAAGCTCCACCTGGAGCTTCCAAATTAATCCTTTGTTTCAGGATGGATTTTGCCCAGCATACCTAGGAAACATTTATGGAACGTCTTACATATTGCTGCTGCTTTATTAGTAATAAATTTTCCTTTTATTTATAAGCTGGAATTAAGCAAACAGCTTCTCCACTGCTGACTCAGCCTCCAAAGCTGCACTTTACAAATGTCAAACAACATATATAAATTTATAAGGTGAACAATGGTTGTATTTAAGTACTGATTTCGTAATCATGAACTTCGCTGGCAGTATCCTTTGGAAACTAAATCCATAAATTTTATTAGTATTAAATGTTTCTAATGGGAGTTGACAAATACTTGAACTGAGTTGCTTTTTCTTCACATTTGGCAAAAGGAAAGGGACAAAAACTCTTACTACACAAGGAGAAATGCATTAATACTAAAACCCATTCATCTCAATTTTCTACAAATATAATTTAAGACCTTTTACAACCATTGGTGAAATTACAATGTGCTGTGGGGAAGTTGCAAAAATTTTATGAGAGTAATAAAATTGTCATTGTAATACCATTATAGGGTGCAGGGACAATATAGATATTTGAATTACCTTTGTCCTTATGCCAGGCTGAAAAAGCTACATGCAGGACTTATAGCATGTAATGGAGACAACTGTTGATACAAACCAGAGAAAGGAAATCCAGGTCCACTTTAGCTGGCCTAAGACAAATCCTCATTAGAAACATGGACTCAGAATACCCTTCCCACTTGTGTCAACAACAATGAAATCTAAATGGGTAGACTGTTTTACATTTGTGTCAATGGTAGCACAGAGACCAACTAATTAAGCAGAGATTATGTGTAATAAAACGGTGTCACATCCAAAACCCTGATGTTTTTAACTTCCATACCATACTTTCTAGGGTTTGCACTCAAGCCTGACTGAAGGTAATCATGGGGGTCCCCCTTGTTCATAGCCAAAAAAACTTCTCAGGTAGCTCATGGAGAAACCATGAAATCTTACCTGGAATTAAAATGGTGTTAACTTTCTAGAAGTGGAAATTCCTTTCTCTGAAGAATAGTATTGCTGGGCTCTATCCAGGGCAAGAGTATTGCTTTCTCCCTGCCTGTCCAAAGGACAAACAAAAGGAAAAAAGAGAAAGAAAACAAGCTAGGCAATCGCAGCCTTGTACATTAGCAACATTTCACTGACTGCGTTCAGGAGAGTAATAAAAGAATTGAAATAGTTCAAGCATCTGCCCTTGGATGAGGGACTTGTAATTATACACTACAGACTCCACTCCCTTGGAACAACTGTCTTTGATTCCAATCTCTTCTTTTATTACAGCTGAAATACAAAACTCCTGATGAAACCATTACATTTCCATGTGAAATTCACAACTATAAGGAGAAACCTCTGCAAAGTTGCCAGACTTTTGAAGGGGGGCAGAAACATATGGGCAAACGTTGTAAAGTTCCCTTCCAAGTTTCAAAGGTCCAACCACTTGGGGCAGCCTGCTCTGGAGTTAGAGATTTATTCTCTTCATTTTAGTAAACAATTTGAAATGGGAGTAAGGAAGTTAATTTTATTTCTTGTTTATTAAGAGTTACCATACTGTGAACTCCTGAAGTTCAGCTGATTGCTCTCCTGAAAGTCACTGACTGTTTAATCCTTACCAGGATAATGCGAATCATGACAAAACCACCCAGGAGACATTTTCAAATACCCAGAGACTCAGTGAGACCTACTATGCTTTTAATACCCCTTAAGGTTTTTGTCCTAACTTCAGATGACATTCCTCCCACAGGTGAGAAAGACTCATAAGCCTTGTTAGGACCCTCAAAGTGACAACTGGAGCTGGCTCTCTTTGCCCAAGTCTTCCTCAGAGGAGATGGGCAGGGAAAGAAGAGGCAGAGATGTCAGTGGTTCCACATTGAGGCATCTATTTTGAAATCCTCAGAAGGGTCCATAGCAAGTGTGCATCCTGCAAAGAGGGTTCTGGTCAGTGAGTGTGCCACTTTGGGTCTTCCTGGAGAGAGCACCCTGAGGACTTCACTCAGTGGTTTCTAAAAATGCCAGCTGAGGTAGTGCTGCTGCCTCTCCCGTGTCCCACTGGGAGGTGGCAGTGCCAGGATCAGCACTCACCAGGGAAAGCTGCTGCTTCACTGGCCACAGACCAGCATCTAACAGAGCCCCCTCTGCCCATATCCACATGCTTGATATTTTACTGAAAGCAAATTCAGAGCATGCCTCTCTGTGCTCAGACAGCCTAAGCCTGCCTGCTCAGCCAGGGAAGCTGCTCAGCAGCCTGAGCTCCCATCATGCTTATTCCCACATTTTGCACGTTGCCAAGAGGAAAGAAGGTATTTCCCTACACTGCAACCTGTTATTTTCTATTCTTTTTAGTCTGGCTAATATGTCTTCTTGGTAACCACAGTATAATAAATTTCATAGAGCATGACCAGCATACTTAGTTCATATTATTCATTTGCAGTCGTTTATTTTTCCCAGCTCCTCTTCCACTCCTGATCCCCTCTCCCCAGCACTCACTCTGTGGAATGATAATAATACACACAGAGTGCCGGCTGGCTGAGAAGGACTTAAAAACAACAAGTAAGAGGATCTCTGTGCTCACACCTGTTTTAAGATTTGTTATCCTTAAAAAGAAAAGCTGTAGGGATTCACTCTCTTTCTTCCTTGTAGACCCCAGCAGAATATACCATTAAACCACAGGGAGGAGAGGAAAGCCTTCAGTGCACTTAAATATATTTATGTCAAATCCATCTCATTCTTCCTGCCTGCTTTCCTCAATCTAGCCACCGTTCCCAAGGGCTGGAGAACATTACAACCCATTCACTTTATATGAATGGGCATAGACAGACTTTTTCACCATTTCGATATGTCTACATTTGCAGGCATATCCTGTAGGCCAACTGAAACAGCCTTAATTTCAATTTACTGTCTCCCTGAGGAACATGCCATTCTCCTGAAAGTGGAAAAAACCCTCAACGGCAATTCCCTGCCCCCCTTCCCTCCACCTCAAGTCAAGATCTGAATTGGAGAGAAAATTTCTCCCAAGATTAATGGACTGCCATTCTGATGCTTATAACAGGGCACATGATCTTTATTAAGCAAGTAATGAACAACTCTCACCAAAATACTGTATTTGGAAGGTGCTCAGTGTTACTGGACACGACTCATCTAAATCTTTTTCCAAGTCCCTGTAGATTGGTGTTATATTAAGAAAAAGAAAACATTCCTCAGTGGTCATTTAACTCTGCCTTGTTTTTCAGCATGCTATGAGTAATGACAAAAACAACACTAATAAAAAAGTAGCCAAGGTCTTGGCTTGCTAACTTCAGATGCAGGCTAGGATCAGCTCAGTAACACCTAAATGAGAGATTCTCCCACCTTGTCAAGACAAGTGCTAGAGGTTAGCTATTATAGCAACAAAGCAAAAACAAAACACATACCAAATAAATATTCAGTGGATAGCAGGAGTATGAAAAACAACCAATGCAGCTTGCCAGACTCTGTTGGTCACAGCTTTGATTTAGAGCAAAGTAACATGTAGAAAATAGATTTAGGAGAGGAAAAAGAGTTTCTTTGCAGAAGCACTGATGTCTTACTGATATTCCGGCTCCGCTGGTACCTTGTATTACAGGATTTCACTGGGCCTTTGGCAGTTGTCTGGAAAAACTGCCAACATAGAAGTCAATGTATAGTATTGCTGTGGTGCTCAGCTCTACAAGTTTATAATTAACCATTTATCATCTAATAGCCACAGCATAAACCTAGCTCTATCTCCCAGTGCTGTAAATACCATGATATTCCAACAGGCTCCTTAGGAAAGCATCAGACACTGGAGCATATGGCCAAACAGTGATTCATGTTATTACAGTGAAGTCGTTCTAGCCTTGCTGATGTATTGCTGAATACTTAATGTTTTCTGTGCGGTCTCTTTACGGAGAATGATAGTTCAGAGATTGATGGGCCTGGTCCAAGTTGTCCAGGAGGTCTGATGCTGTAAATTTGTTCACAGAAGTGCTGCATTTAAGGAAGCTCTTTCTGGTGTGCTTGTATTCGAGGCATCTGGTTATGAGCAGGCATAGGTGGGCATAAAAGGGAGGATCTGCTGGTCAAAAGAAGCCAGGAGGATAAGGAACTGTCATCTCAGCCTCCCACAGAAGGGCAAATTACAACGACATTACCCACGTCAGTTTTGGAAGTTGAAGCTGTTCCTTTTTTTGTTGTAGGCAAGTATTTTATTTATTTTAGCCACATTGCAATTAAAAATAACAGCAAACCAAGAAGTGGTTAGAGTGAAGGCACCGAAAAATTGGCCTCAGTGGAGAAATGAGCTTTGCTTCCCACAGTTACAAACAGCCTCTGCTTAGCAAATTGGATGTCTTTTCAGATTGCAAATGACTCCAGAAAAAACAAAGTCCCAACTGCAACATGAAGGCCAAAGTTAAGTCTGCTGTATGTGACCATAACTAAGGAACGAAGACAGCAGTCTCAGATAGCATTTTCTTCTCTGAAAATGCCCATCTTTTGATCTGCTTTTTGAATTTTCCCGTTATCATTTAATGGGAATGGTAAATCTTTCCAGGGAGTATCAAGAGAAATTCTTAGACACAGTCAGATTCAGGACATGGCACAAGGCCGTCTCTTAACCAAATTGATAAATACTTTACAGCAAGCCATGAAAAATCTTTGGAGCCATTATTCTGAAGGTTTTTTCTGGTCATTGCTTCTGTGTTAGCATTACTCCATAGTTCCACTGCAATCACAGATGCTTGCATAAAAGAAACATTATGTTGAGACTAATGCTTTTCATACTTAGGAAATCTTTTTCTTATTAGTAGCAAGCAATGAGGAGAGTATCCCTCTCCGATTTTGTTCTGAATGTATATCATGGGCTTTTTGAAGAGAAGTATAGTTAAAGAAGGGCTAAAGCCTGGTCTACAATCTGTCACAGACAACTTTCAATGCTGCATTTCCTCCATTTGGGTTTGCCATGGACTGGAGGTGTTGGGGGCTGCACCTGAGAACTGCACAAGGAATGCTACTTTTAGTGACCTGGGTGGGAACCGCCCTTTGCAGCTCCACTGCAAGTGGAGCAAGGCAGTGTCAATCTCCTGCAGCAGTTTGTACTGTAAATTTGACTTTACAGCTGAGTGTAAAGCATCTGCTATTATTAATCAACCCGGGTGTTATGTTAATTGGCTTTATTCTTAACTGAGGGGAGACTGTTTTTCAAACACCCAGGACAAAATCTGTTAAATCTCAATTAGGATGCAGCCAAGGAAAGTGCAGATGAGTCTGGAGTAATTACCAGACAGTTGCTGACAGGCAAGTTCCTGTATCTTCAGCCAGAATAGGTGATTTTGAAACCTGACCTTCAGCAGCTGCCGGCTGGGCAGCACATATGCTCCTCGGGAGCAGCCCAGGATGGCCTTTGCTCTGCTAACAGCTCTCTGCTGCATTATCAACAACTTAGCACCAAGTGGGAGAGTGAAGCTCTCAGCTTTCATACCCAGAGGGTGGCGAAGGGCAGGACCCAAACACAGAGACATCACTGCAGGGAAATGGGGGACCAGGGCTGCCATGGAGCAACCTCTGTGCTGCTGACCCACACCCCTCCTCAAAACAAGCCTGCAGAATAAGAAAGAGTGATAAAAAATTGGGTGACTGGTCCATCTTTGCATCCATGAGTGGAGTGCCTACCTTGTCCCACGGGATCATCCTTGTCTACCTGTTGCGAGGATCTGGCATTCCCATGCAACAGAGTCTGCATGCTCAGGGAAGGGAAGATGGGGTTATGGCCTTTTGAGACGGGCTTTCTCTTCAATTAGAAATGAATTTTGTTCTCTCTATGATCTCCTGCTTCATGCCAGCATGTGAAGATAGACAGAATGTGGGGCTTGTAGGGAGAGCCTACCTGAGTCCTGAAGAAAACATGTATGCCATGATAAGACAGGCAACCTATCCTGTGTGTTACATCACAGCTACTGAAACAGTGGAGAACTGGGGATAGTGTGCACTCTAACACTCTCACCCAGAGCTTTCACATGAGCTTGGATAGTTTTTTCCACATTATCCCCCTTTCACATTCAGAAAAATGAAGCCTAGGGTAAGGGATGAACTTGCTGAAGTTCACCTGGCAAAGCACAATGTGTAGAATGCGTTTTGTGTACTACCTGGTCTCTATAGCCAAGGCAAACATATTCATGTACACTTAAAGAGAAAGGATTCTGTGAGCAGAGCTGGAGCTACAGACTTTTCTTAAACACACACTCAAAGAAGAAATCATTTTCAGAGAGGAAACTATGCACCTGGAAAGCATGCTGAGTTTTAATGGATATTAATGTCTTGCAAATGCAAAACAAAGCCTGGAACTTAATAATTTGCCTAAAAATAAAAAACATTTTGGTTTTGGTGCTAAACAAAAATTAAATTATCCGGCACATATTTGATACTCTTGAGCTGAAGTGCTTTGAATCTGATGCACAGACAATAAACTACAGAAGGCAGCATGGTGCAGTGGATGGAGAGGGCGAGGAGACAGGGGGTAAAGGTGAGCACACAAAGTGTGCTGTGTCAGAACATCACCAACGCTGGATCCCGAATGAAAGCTGAAAAACTCAGGTACCAGAAGGCAGATGGAAAAAATGGGAATTCAGTCCCATCTGTGGATACTGTTTCTTTTCATAGTTCTCACCGCCTGACCTCTTTTTCCCATCAGTTCCTCAGTGAGGAGATCAAGGTGAATTACTCTGGATGGGTGAGTCTCAACAGAGCAAACACAGCTGCTGGCGGGGAGCGCTGCTTGAAGAAACAACACGGAGAAAGCAGGAGGTGAAGGCTTTTATAAGCCAGCCCCACTAACGGCACTTCTTCTTTTCACTCTCCAAGGCTCAGTTCCTGTCCCACTGCAGTCAATGATAATTTCCCTCTTAACTTCAGTAGGAGTCTTGAGCTTCTGGAGGGCAACGGCTCCTGACCCGGTTTCTCCTCCTGTTATGCTAGGCACTAAGCCTGAACAACTTCTCTTCTGCAGACTTAAGTGTAGCTGACTTATATTCCCTTCAGAACAATCTTCCCAGCCCTGATTTGTCTTCCTCACTGGAGGGTTCAGACAAAGAAGCGGCTTGCACTATGCTGTGGCATTGACAAGGCGAAAGGAATCTGCTTAGCCCAAAGAGCAGGTTTGGGGCAGAGGCCCAGACTCAGTCTGTGGTGGAGGTGGAAGACACCTCTAGGAAAGAATTTCTGTGTCTTTAATGAGAACACGGGTGCACTTCTGTACACGTAACCAGCTAGAGTGTACTTCAGCTTTGTTCAAGCCTCCCATGTTTGTCCCAGCAGTTGAGTTATATGCATATTTTGCTATGCACATAATGCATAGCTTGGCCAGCAAAAGATAGGAAGGGTAAATAATGGTATGTTTACCTTAGCTCGTGGGGATGTCTTAGTGGTTTAACCTTCAAATGTGGTGTGCCTAACTCTTCTTTAACCACAGGTCCAAGTCCCAGGTGGGCTGACTCAGCCTTTATCTTCTTCAAGATAAATTTAGCCCCATTCACTTCACAGTGGGTGGGTGTTTCAGATGAAGCTTTAAAAATGAGAGTTTTGTCTGGTCTGGGTGGACCCTAATGATCCCTTAACACTTTTCACAAGAAAAACATTGGTTGTGGGCCAGAATTCCCATTCTTTGCTGCAACACCATACTGGGAGTATGAAGAGAAGGCTCCATGATGCTTGGAGAGGAAAGACACTGACGTGGTGGTGAAGCAAGCACGGTGAAGCTGCAAGCCAAGATTACTGTACCCCATGGGCACACTTTGTATGCCCTAAAAGAGCTGAGATTTGAGGTCTCTAGCTGACTAGAAGGTCTTGTACAGACCACTGAAGTAGAATTCGGTTGCAAGTGCTTTTTCCTCCCTAGGAGATTTAATCCTACTGTGCAATAGGAAGCAAAAGCATTCAAATAGCTGCAAGAGAAGCAGAAGACAAGGTGTGGCAGGTCAGTTATAAGTCACTTGCACAGGGATGTAAAAGGCTGACTTCTCAGAGCATCCTCTGAGTATATGGGAAGTATAAGGATGTTCATTGTGCTGAGTGGCTCCAGATAAAAATTCCATCATGTTCCTAAGAAGCCTTTCCAATGACACATGTCTGCCGCGATCAGTGTATCCCTGCAAAATTCTTCTTTAGGCAATTCACCATTTTCTAAAAAAAAGAGGCAAAACCAAAAAATCCCAATTACCTGTACCTTTCTGACAGCATAATCACAGAAATGCTGTAATTAGCACAACATTGGGTTTCTTCTATCAGCTGCAAAGGGAGCAGTCCTTATCTATATGTGACAGGTTCAGGGGAGTGGGTTAAACAAAATAAAATAATTCTGCACAATTTTGTCAGACCCCAAATAATTATTGGAATTAGTTAAAAAGAAAACAGATTTTCAACTGCATTTCCCCTCAGTTCATCCTTCAAGGCTTAAATGCCTCTGTCTTTCTAGGGCTAGAGACATCGCGATAGCACAAGAGAGGATAATGGCTTTGTATTTCTGTCCAAAGTGGAAGGAATGGAAAGATCATGAAAGATGACCAGTTTGCCTGAAATCTCTCTCCATTTTGCAGGCACAGGTGGTTTGATTTAACATCTGAAACGCTGGATCCTGAAGCAGACCAAAAGCAACCTCCCACCCCTAGGGAGGAGTCCATAATTAGTACAAAGAATGGACAGTGCTGGCAGGTCATACAGAGCTGCATTTCCAGAAGAAGGCATTTGTTAGTGTAGTCAGCACACTTTTGATAAGGCAAGCATATCTCAAGCATTTAGGCTTAAATAAACATGCTGATTAATGTGCTGGAGGTGGAACATAACTTGCCACTGGACTAAATCTCTTGAAGTGTTTTCTATTCTAGCAGGCAGATCTATGCAAAATGTAAAATAAGATACCCTGAAAATGTTGGAGATGGTTTGGAAGAACTGTAATAAAAGCTTAAAATTAATAGTGTGGTCCAATCAATGTCAGGGCACTTTCTCCTTGGCTTCTTCACTTTGTGGCCTATTATATGTGTGACTCAAATAAGATTTCTTTCAGTTCTCCTGGTACGGTGAGGGGATCGTAGAGTATTACTGAAATGTGAAGTGCTTTCAGAGTGTGCACCAAAGTGCTACAGAAGCGCTAACTGGTATTATCAGCTGTGAATAGATATGCTTATTATCAGCAGGCACTCTTCAACAGTCCTGCTCCACTGTGCATCTGCAGCCAGCAGTGATCTCATTTTATACAGCAGCAACCAAAGAAATAGGTTGGGTTCCTTTATATTAAAATGCGTTAGGGGTTAGTAAGCAACTGCCTAACATTTTTTTTTTTATTTAGAAGGGACATGGCTCAGTACACGGCTGAGTAAACTTATAAACATGCACTATTACTAGGTTCTGTTGGCCAAGTATCCTTTATACTCTAAAGAGCTTAGTAATATAAATATTTTAATTTAGAAAATGCTCCTTTAGATAAAAGGGGAGAATTAAACCAGTAAACTTTTTCATACTCCAGGGCCTGACTGAACCATTCAAGTGCTCACCTGCGCTGTGAGAGCTGGCAGAAATCTGGTACAACTTTCCGATGACTACGTTCATCTCACCCGTGTCTGGAGTAACAACTCTAAGACTAACATATTCCAGACGGGATTGCAAATAGAGGGATATGTAAATATACATTAAGCACAGGGCTTGGAAGGCTCGGCTTAATCAAAGGAACAGGGTGAGAAGGAAGGGGAGATGATGGCAGCAGCATTCATCTCAGCTCACTGCGGAGAATCCCCTTTTTGTGCAGACTGCACACCCATAACAGCTGGCAGAGCATCTTCAGATCAGGCAACTTGTGCTCCTTTAACAGAAAGACCTCCTTACATTATGTTATTGGAACCCCTGTGTACAGAGTAACATCAATCCCTGGAGTTCCTGATGCTTCAGCAAAAGCCTACAGCAACAGAAAAAAAAGACCCTGAATTTTGTTAGTAGCTCTAAAAAGAGACAGAGATGAATAAAACCAAGGAACTGAATCCTCCTCAAACTTCAGGATATTTGAAATTCAAAGTGGAATGTAGCAGTCTGGACCTTTCTCTTGTTTTGAGCTCTTCAGCAGTTTCTTGCTGTGCAAAGATCATAAAAAGGAACCTCCCATGGGGTGCTGTCCTTGTAACTTTAGTCAGAGATTAAAACTAATTTTTTGAGAGGTCACAATCATCCAAAAAGGAGCTGAGTAGTGAGCACAACACTTCTTTGGTGGAGTGTCTCTTAAATGCATGTGACTTGAGCCATGAAGGCTGGTTGTCCTGCAATAACTGCCACAGAATGTTTCAAACTGAATTATAGGAATTGCCATGTTATTTGACTTTCTACGTTGTCTCACAGGAAAGACAGGTTTTAAACAAAACAGGTACAAGGAAAAAAAAAAAGACTGATGCAGGTGGAAAGGCTGTACTCACACTTTGAGAAATTGAACTAAATCAGGTACACTCAGGAGTCTTCAAGACATAAACTGATAAAACAAGATATTTTCCTGAAAACATGTTCCTAGCGAGCAGTGGTGGCTTCTAAGCCAACAGAAGGCTTCCTGAAATGGACACATTTCCCTTGGAGCAATCCTATAACTTGTAATACACCTTTTGCCTTCATCTTATAACACAAGACACTTAAACCTTGTTCTCATTTACTCTGGGTGCATTTTCACTTGATAGAGAAAAAAGTCAACATAGCTGTGCTTCTTTACAGCTGGGAGAGCTCTGGTCTATCAATGACAGCAAAGCTTAAAATCCAGTTTAAATGGGTGTAATGCAATTGATGTTACAATGCTAAAGAGCAGATTTTCAGTTTGCCTTAATCACCATACCTCTGTGGACTCAATGTTACAGCCCTTTTCCATTGTCCTTCCAATGTTTGTTATCCAGCTATCCAGAGCTCTTTCGCACAGTCACTGTTGTTCAGTCAGACAAAGGTTCTGTCCTGGCTGTGGACAGGCAAACTGAGGCACAAACTGGTGCGGGTAGGAGATTTAGAATTGCATTGATGGTCAGTGGGTAGAAAGCCAGAGAAGCTGGCCGGATTACTAACTTTTGGTCTTCATAATACTGGGCAATAATAATAAAAATGAAAACAGCAGCAAGCCTGGCTTAAATGAAGAGTTATTGATTTGGTCCCAGAGCATATTTAAATATTTTATTGCACAGATGGAGCCCCTACAACTTGCTTTCCTCCATCCCATAAAGGCCCTGTTTTACAAGGATACTTGCTGCACCTTGGGGAGGGCTGGATCCGGTTTCCTCTCCATTTATGTATGTTTTTTGAGGGGGAGGGTTGGGCTTAGGTAAGAAGAATCGATTACTCAAGTGCAGGACAGAGAAGCTTTTCCTCATGCAGGGCCAAGACTGCTGCCTTTGCTCTTCCCCCACCAACCACCTTCAGGGCATGGATGTCCAAGGAGTGTTTGCCTGGCTGCAGATCTCCCTCCCACCTGTGATGCCAGCTGTACCCATGGGGAACCCGCTGCCACCTTCCAGAGTGGAAAGTGTTTACAAACAGACTTGTTAAAATCTCTGTACCCAAAAGTCATCCCTCCTGCACATTTTTTCTTCTCCCCTGCCTGAAGGAAGGGTAGGAGATTGCAGGGGAAGTTACCATCCTATTTATTTTAAGATTTTCCTAATAGTAATTTTTCAGTCTTTTGGAATCTGACAGGTCCGCTAAAAAGCAGAGTGCAAAAGACAGATCTGTCTTTCCCACACCAAAAAAAACCCTCAGGTTTTTAGCAGCATCTTTCTTCTGTGTTACTTGTTTGCATATTTCTTGCATATAACAGGATCTTGATCTCATGATTACATATGTTCCATGCTAACTTCATCCATTTTGTCTCCTTGCACATTATGGCCCTTCTATGGAGTCTAGGATATACCCTGCTCAGGATGCAATGCAGTAAAGAACAAAACTCAAAACCCTCAGGTTTTTTGGTTTTTTGTTTTGGTTGGGGTTTTTTTTTGTGTGTGTGTGTGTATGGGTGTTTTCATGTTTGTTTGTTTGTTTGGGTTTTTTGGTAGAAGAGAGATTTTTAAAAATTATTTCCATAAAACAAGAGCTCAGAGCCTGAATGGATGAGTTCCACAGGCAGAGCAGGACACATGGGGAGTGATAAGCTCTAGCTGGCTTGCGTAAGACAGTGAATTTGGAAAGCTCTCCCCCAGCTTCTAGATAGGAGATTTCTTCTCGAAGGCAGTGACAAACACCACCACCGCCACTAATTGTAGCTTTTTGCTTAGCAGCACGTCACTTATACTGACAAGCAGCAGACAGAAACTCCTCCAGCAGGCATCACTGCTGAACACACTGCATGTCTCATGAGCCGCAGGGAATGCAGAGTCTGGACATAAGTCACTAAAAAAAAAAAGTAGAACCATTAAAGGATTCCCAAAAACCCACAAACAAACAAACAAACAAAAAAACAAACAAAAAAACTTTATGATTTACCTGATTTGTAAAAGTAGAATTTTTGTGGCTCAGTTGCCCCAAAACAGGAATTCTTAAACTACCAACTACCTTACTTGCTGAGAGCACAGTCCAGCAAGAACAGAGAGACAACCCATACTTAAGAAACCTCATCAAAAAAGCCATCTCAGCAGCCACCAGCAAATTCTGCTTGATGAAGATATAAACTATTAGCCTACGTTATGCATTCCAAAGGGTAAGGATAGCTTTTCCTGCCTCATTAATTTTTCCCTACTTTTTGGAAAATAAAGCAGGATGTGTATCAAAGAATAGGAGTATCTTTCTTCTGTGTTACTTGTTTGCTATTTCTTGCATGTTACAGGATCCTGATCTCAAGGGTATATACAGTCTATGCTAATGTGATCTATTTTGTCTCCTTACAGCCCCTCTATAGAGTCTGAGATACACCCTGATCAGGATGTGATGCAATAAAAGACAGAAGTAGTCTAGGTATGCTTGAGCTTTCTATACTCAGGAGAAAGACCCGATCTTTTCCAAAAGCCTCTCACACAATTCTTTTGTGTACTATTTTGCAATATTTGTCGGTGAGTTCTTACTAATAAACAGTCCATTTTTGTTGTCCTTCCCATTCAACACAACTAATCATGGTGGAATACATGGTAGAGTGGCCACTGATAAGGTTAGATGCCTAAGTGTGTTGCGCTGCAAGGCATGTGGGAGGAAGAAGTGGATAAACTTCCTCCCTTTGTTGCCCAAAGCAGGTGATGAGAAACAAGTGAGACTATTTTACCTATGTTTAAACTTGACAGTATCACCGTAAAAAGTTCCCTTTCACCTGGAGAGCAGGACAGTTAAATCCAGGCTAACTTATTTTCACTTCAGCCCCTGAACTGTGCCTTTGTTTTCACACTAACATAATTACTCTTTTTTTTTTTTTTTGATGGTTGAAACCTGGGCACTGGGTCCATACACTCCAAGCAAAGTTCCACCTTTGTGAGCAGAACCACTGGTCTCTGGTAGTCTCTGGTGAGCAGAACCACTCATGATAATTATTCACATGCACGGAGAAAAAGCAGAGCTTTTAGATAGTGACAGAAGAACTATTCTGAGTTCAGAACAAATCAGTGTGAACCTTCACCCACCACTGGCTGTGGTAAGCCACAGCCAGGTGACATTCAGCATTTCTGAGAGCACTGAAAGTGGAGAAAGGCAGCACTGGCATGGTGCCTTGTGGAGGCAGGACTTGTGCCGTGTGCTGGAATGGGGAGCGTTACAAAACAAAACAAAACTGCTTGCCACTCTGACAAGAAAAACGACAGGATTTTGAAATACCTGGACATTCCCCACAGACTTTATCCAGAAGTATATCAAAGTTTGTTTTGGAGTAACAGCTACATGTCATTGAAAAATTACTTTTTTCCCCCCAGATAATTTATAGAGTATCCAGGAGTGACCTGTCGTCGTGATCTCTGCCTTGAAAGCAAAACAAAAGCAAACAATAAAGAGTTTTGCATGGATTTACGCTGAGATCCAGCCCTTAATTAAGCTGTCCAGGAGCTGCTGAGTATCCAGTCTGCTCTTAGGGATGATGGCGTAAATCCAGAGCAAGCCTAGAGAAGTGAAAAGTGCAAGTCCTAATGGGAGTGGGAGAGATTATTTCTAGAACTAGGAGAAGAGTCACAACATCAAAATCCATTAGAAACTAGAGAACCCTGTTCATGGAGGGTGACGGACTCATCTGGACCGTATCTATCCCATTAATTTGCTTTCAGCACTAGTAATTTGCCTTTGGAAAAGCTGCAAGCCACCTACATATGAATCTGTTTTCTGGTCCTGTTCCATTTCAGCAACAGAGACCAATCCACTCGAGCACAGTCACCTTAATAAAGACCAAAATTATTGTGAGGAAGAGCTTTACACAATCTCTGATTGACTAGCATGAGGAAGACAAGCAACAGAGACAAAATTCAGTATAAGACAAGTGCAATGGGTGAATTCCACCACCTGAAGGCCCTTCGTCCTTCAAATGGCAGCACAAATTTGGGCAGAGATACTGGCTAAGTGTAAGATGTTAGTACTAGCTTGAGAGATCTGCCTTTCAGAGAGTTTGCACTCAGTTGTGTGAAGCTCTTTTCTTGTTCTGAAAAGAGATCTCTATACACACACCATATTAAGTCAGAAGTCTATTTTTTTGTGGGGGAAACTCATCAGTTCTACATTTCCAGGACTGTGGTACGATAGGCTGCATCCCAGACATGGAGTCTGTGGCCAACCTCATGCAACCAGCAAAGAGTTAGTACTGGTTTCCCTGGTGCCTGGGCAATGATTGACAATGCTCAGACTGTCTCACTGGGGCACCTGCAGATAGCCACCTGAGATAGATGAGCACAGGAAAATGTTTCCACACAGTGTGAACATGCAGGTGGTAAGGAATGTAAGGAGCATGATTATTATCCCTTTTCTAGCTAACTGTTCTGGGCCCCCTGCATGACGTCTGCACAGTTGAAATGTCATCACTTACCCAGATGTTGAAGTCATATCTGTCTAAATCCATATGGATTTAGGATAGATGGAAAGTATTGTCTATTTTGACAGGCATAAATCAAGGGGCCTTTGTATGAATAAGGGATTATTACTAAATCATGCACTTTCTACTAATAGATCCCTATTAATGCTGCAGGTGTTAGTAGCAACTGCTCTTTGAAGCATTACTTAATCAACCCTTTTGCAAATCCCCGTAATCTAGCTCTCATAAAAATACATGGATTATTGATTGAGAGGACCTCTGGGATCCCTAAAACGAGGTTCAGCTCAGATGCCTGTGCAGCACAGGAGACGCACTACAGATCGCTCCCTGGAATGTCTGCCAGGTGTTTGCAGTTTCATGCATAGTGTGTCTTGGAAATAATGAAAGAGGTGGGGGTGGAGGGGAGGTCATTCCCATCCAGGAAGACCAGGCTCAAGTAGAGGAAGGAGAAGGAGGACCATTAGTAATAGCTAGAGAGGTTGAAGGTGCAGAGGTTATAAGGTGGGCTACTTTTCCCTCTCTGGGAAACTTGTGATAGCGAAAATAGAGAGCAAGCAGATCTAATATATGTCAAATTGTCCTCAAAAGTAACACGCAGCACCCAGCCAGGTCTGCAATATGCTTGAAAAGAATATAAGCAATCGGGACAAGCCCTTAGAAACGTGCTGGGTACAGGGCAGCTAGGAAGTTAAATTAATGTTTAAGAAACACACGAAGAGCCTTAAATAATAGAATATTTCCAACTGCCCAGTGTTACTATTTAAGGATTACATCTGCAAAGCTTAGTGCTGATGAGAACTGAGCAAGTGAAGCTAAAGCACACCCATTCTCCCTGCTTAGCAGACCCTTGGGATTGAGATCTGCTTGGCTCAGGTCTGCAGAACTTCAGGGCCGTTTCAGTGGGGCTTTGGCAGAATGCAGTTGCTTAAGGGTGAGCTAAAGCCATTCTGTGTGGGCTAGAGACCCAGAGGTACTTCAGGTGTCAAGAATCAAGCAAAGTTTTATGCAAAATAAAAACAAAACCGGCAAGTAACACATCCTGCACAGCCCCCTGCTCACAACACTACCCTGCTTCCTGAGCTGCTCATGCACTGCTGGCTGGGGGTCCACTCCACAATAAACAATGAGGAGCTTAAGAAACCTTGAAGAGATATCCTTGAAGCTGTAATCCACCTCATTTCACGGGCACCTTTGGCAATCCATACTCCCAAGCACAGATATTTGTCAGTCCAGTTCAGGTCCTGTATAAACTCCCTTTTGCCAGGCTGAGAAGAGCAGTGCCCTTGCATCGTATTGCTGTTAGCTGGAATCTCGGAATGGGGTGTTTTGCAATTCCCCTGGCTGGGCCAGGAGGGACCATGGCTCAGCAGCCTGGTACTACAGAGTGGGAGAGAGAGAGAGGATCCCCACACACCTCTCCTTTCAGGGAAGGCTGAAAAATGGAAAATGCCTAAACAGGACATTAATCAATCACATCGCACTCTTCAGAAAGTACTGGAAGGTGAAGAAATTTTGTCAGCAAGGAGGGATAAGAACAAAAATCAATCCTTCACAGAACTGCCTGATAAAGCACTATTTTCCAGGGTGCCACCATCTGTTCTGTGTTATAGGGAATAACCTTGATGTTATTACATTATAGGATTATTAATATACAGTAGTGTGTTAAATCTCAACCAAATGTACCAAGCGCAAGAGACACACGTAGTATCACCCGTGGGTGGAACAACAAACACAGTTCAGGCAAGTGCTTCTGTGGGGATGGAAGACTTGTTAAAGGTGCTTAAAGATAAGCACATTCCCAGTGGAGGTGCTGAATGGACACGTTTTCTTAAGCTGTGGCTCCAAAGTCAAATTCTCCCACCCCAATTCTCCAGATTTTCACAGGGAAAGGGTATTAGGGCTTGATCTCCTGTGCCGCACCAAACTGCAGCAGGTTCAGCAGACTGGTGCCCTACTGACCATGTACAGCCCCTCATGGCTTTTTCCTTTCAAGAGGACCAGTCTGAATAAACAAGTACTTTCTACAAGGCAAGGAGTGTTGCTGCTCTGCTGAGCACCTTTGTGGGGTTTCTGCACCAGAGGGGGATGGAAAAGATGTAAAAGTGCTCTCACACTATACCCCAGTATAACTCTTAGGAGACTTCAACTCTTCATTTATATTACAGCACACACAAAAAACCCCCGTGACTAACAGAAAAAAATGTGGCAGAACGCATAGCTGTCATAGTAATGTTTCTGTTTTTCCTTTTCACTCCTGATGTGGGATTTTTTCCTGTTCCCTTTCTACTTTTGCCTTGAACCTTGGAAGATGAACAGCTAGGCTTTCTCAGTTAACTTTCCCAAGTCATCTTGGAGCACTTGGAGGTTTTTCCCTTCACATCCTAATTAAGGGTATATCAGTGTCACATTGGGACTGAGGCAGTTAACGAACACCATCCGGCAGGTCACTTATAAACTATTTGCCCTGAGATTGAGGGCAAACTCTGGTGAATTCCCAAGGAAAGAATCAAATGAACCTGTTAATGAGTGGAGCATTAGAAGGAAGAAAAAAATAAGGCAGGATCTGAAGTCTTAAGGAAATGTAGGAAATAAAGGTTTGTTTATCTAATGTTTTTACTGGTGTCAATGCACAGGACTCCCCCTCCATTTTAAAGCAGTTGCAAACAAAAGATTCAGTTGCAGATAAGATTTGGGACTTGACTTTTACATGAGACACTTGTAAACATTCCTCAAAAATGGAAAGGAAGAGGGACGTGTAGCACATTCATTTCAAATAAAACCTGGCAGCCAGGTTTCCTTATATCATCATCATTATCTGAAGCATCAAAACGAGCTTTAGTCCCACCTTAGCCTGTTTTACCTCTCTATTTAGTAAATTGGATCCTCCACCCCTGGAATGTTTAATTTAAGGTCTTTACTGCAACTTTAAGAAAACACTACTCTTACCTGAAAAGTAGCTCTTGGGACATTGCCAGTCTATAAGACATTTCGTAAGAGCCTAGTTTCATGAAATTTTAAAAGAAGATCCAGAGAAGCTCTCCAGTGTTAGTTCACCTCTCTGTGAAATGACCCAAGGATCAGAAAAAAACACCCTACTCCTTGAAAAAAAAGAAAAAAGTAAACTCTAAAATGGATCCAAAAATTCCCTTGTTGTCTAAGAGCAACTAGGCTGGTTTTTGTGTCTATGCCTGTCAGTGGGTTTAGCCTTCACTCTGAGCTGGCTTAGGGTGGAGACAGTATCTTTAACTTAGAATTCTCTTATTTATAATTCTTATAATAAGAATTCCCTTGTAATAATTCTTCATTATTTGCCTTCAAGCTTGACATATAGCACAGCTAAAAGCTGTACTGCAGTAACACAAAAATGGGTCCAAAACTAGAACAAGTTTGACCTGAATACTGCTGCATGATTAATGATCTTTCAGATGAGAATGAAAAAAACAGATGCTTAAAACAAAACCCAAAACCAGTCAATTTCTAAAAAGAATGAATGTTTCAGCTAAAGTATAGGAAAGATCACTTCAAAATATTTTATCAGAGCTTGTATTACAGGTAAAGGAAAGAATCCTACATTGTTCTACTGTTGTTTTCTGTTTATCTGCAGAAAACTTGTGACACGACCTCCACTGGCATTCTTTGTTTTTGTTAGAAGGAGACCAAAAGCACCACACACTGTTTTTTTCAAGCCTGATGCAGCAATGCAGAGGGGAGGACTCACTGAGGGTCAGAAGCTTTGCAGTGAGGCAGAAAGGAAGAATATAAATGAGATTTTTCTCCTTTGTCTAAGTTCTTCTGACACAGAACAAGAGAAAAATTCTTTGATGGCTCACAATTGTCACACAATTTCCCTGTTAGAAAACACATCGTGACTTTTCTAAAGCTACAGCATGACCTATAAAACCTCTTGTTTATTATTTTTGCCAAAACCAGACGGTCCTCAGAGAAAACGTAACAAAGAAAGGCGCAGAGGTCCCTGGAATGGCTCTCTGATTTGAAACAAGTGAGTATCTAAACTGTACAACTGGTGTTTCCGCTGCTTCTGGATTGATGCCCTCTTAGAGACAGGGCATCCTGAAAGTTTTCAATTTGGCTGTTATCCCCTCCTCCAGGTGGATGGCATTCAGGTTCTTGCGTCCGCTGAAATGTATTGTCCATATCCTGCTCCTCAAAAGAGCTTCCTGTATCCTTTGTGGTGTCCATTAGTAGAGGGCTGACAGACACTGAAGGTGTCTCATCACCTTTCAGCCACCCTGGGGGAGCATCGGTGACAAAGATGGAAATATAAAACAGAGGAGGGCCTCATAATTGCTGTTCCCTGCTGGGCGGTGAGAAATGGTAGCAGTTCATGCGGATCAAGCAGAAGGCTGTAAACCTGGCATGCTACACACAGCCATAAAGGGTCTCTGGAAGCAAAGGAGAAAGATGACTGGCCTCTGCTTCTGGGCTTTTGAGCTGTTCCCTGGGAGGTGAAACCACATGTAATCTGGGATGGTATCCCTGCATGATGACTCCTGCCCCCAAAATATGCCTCTGTGACACTGCTGTTGTGCAGCCTCTTCTATATCCTCCAGCCATGGCAATCTCCATGAACCTCAGCCAGCTTCACTGTCAGGGCCACTTCATACGCAACATCTTTACAAGCTGGTATTTGGCCCATTTCTTCCCCCACCCCACATCTACAGGATATTTTCCACTTACTTCTCTGAAGCCAAGGCCTTTCTTTTTTCAGTGGAGGACACTTTAACAGCAACATTAAATATGTTATGGGTGAGGACAGCTAGCCAGCAATCAAGAGGAAAGAAAACTTGATGAAACGCAGGAAACTGGAATTTAATAAGAAGCACAGTAATAGGTTCCTAATGTCCACTGGCTCCCCGTTCTCAAGGCCTTACCTGAAGTACAGACAGTGCACAACTAAGGTTCCTGTACTGACTTTGGAAGAGATGAGTGATCCTCACTGGAATCTCCAGTTCTGTAGCCAAGGGATCTAAAACGTCTAGATATTTTTGGTCCCTTATTTCCTGGGCTAACCCATGCCTCCAGTTTCTGAGCCAGAATTCCATGTTCAGCTCAAACATAAGTCAACTGTCTTGACAGAGAAATCGGTAGAATTTTCTAGCCATTAATCCCAACAGAATTGCTCCATATCTTCTTACAACACTCACAGGACTATGCAAGTTGCAACACCAAGGTACAAGAATTAGCCAGCTGGCCCCTGCCAAGGCTTGTCTGGCTTCTTTGTCTCACAGTGACCAGACACAGCCGCCTGGGAGGAAAACTGGTTTCTACCATAGCTGTGGTATCTACCATAAGTTACCCCCACGATTTGATATGCTACAGTGGAGGTTCAAGAGGATTTTCACTTCCTCACGTTGTCCTATTCCTATTTCTGTATTTTACCCACAATTCAAAACATCAAGGGAACTTTCAAAGCAACATTCTCTATTTCATAATGTTGTGGTAAATCAAACATATGTAGGCTGAAAACCTAATAAAAAAACTATGAGGAGTTTTAATCAGAAGAGTATATTGAAATGTAGATAGTAAAACTGCTGTAATTAACTGCAGATGCTAAAGAAACTATAAAGCTGCAGTCAGTATGATTTGCCACATTACTGTGTTAGAGCAAAGACTGATTATAGTTGTACTATTTGACTTAATAAACTGGCTTTTTTTTATTATATAATGCACCAAGTTGCTGTGGTTTTACTATAGTAAATACAATTCAACCGCAGTTTAAAGAGAGATGCTGTTTTCATTTGTTTTTTTTAATACACACAGTAAAGATGGCAGAGGTAGTTTGGTAACACTTCTGCGCCTTTCTTTTATTTTTCCCTTAACTTTGTGTTTGAGTATGTGGTTTCCGTTTTCAACTATTTTGCATTTTGTTTGTGCTTTCTTTGAAACAGGAAGTCGTCTTTAGTGATTTTTGCAAGTACAAGAGTGTGATATTTGAGACAGAGAAGAGTGACAACATTTGGATTCCACTTTCAGACAGATATGAAGGTTTCTGCATTTGAAATACAAGGTATTTTGAACAATTCTCACTCTAAAGTTTCTATATGAGAGGTATATATTGCTGGGTAGTGGTCATTCGGTCCATCTGGAAATCACCATACTTAGAGACAGAAGGGATGAGCTGTAAGGGACACCTGGTTTTCCTTATGATGTTATATTTGTAACTCAGCTTAGCTCTTTCCCTCTGTGCTTGCTTTCTTTCCCTTTATACATCCACCCAGAGAGCAGCAGTGTGATGTTCTCTGGGAATTATGTGCTGGTGCCAGACTGACAGTCATAGAAACCACAGAAACAGAAAAATGTGTAGATCTTACTTTCCTGCTCCCAGAGGCTAGGATGACACAGCTCCAGCATGGATGGGGAGAAAGCATATTAATAAAAAAACCAAAAAAATCACATTAATCATCAAACTAATGCCAACTGACAGTGATTTTCTCCATGTGTCATTGTTAATTGTATTCTTTCCACTTTACGTGTGAATATACATCTCAGTAGTCAGCCCCTATAGCCAAGGAACATTATAATAAAACCCAGGCCCGTGACACTCATTCAGACTGGTGCATTAACACGAGCATTTAAAGGATTCACTAAACTTTAGTATCATGTGTTGGGTCTCCCTATTCTCCAGCAGCAATTCACAGCAGCTGCCTGTGGTCCAGGAGCACCACAGTCACCACACACCCCTCATCCTGCCACAGGACATGCCCTCTGTAGCATGGGAGATAATCTGCTTGGATTTCTCACTCAATGAACAACTTGGCAAGGAAATCCTGGCACAAACAGCCAGAAAGCCAAGCGTGTTCTTAACTCCTTGTGCACTGCTCCAAAGGCATTTGGATAAAAGTTGAGGGTTGACTTACCTGTTTGTCCCTAAAGCTGTCATTGCCAAATTTTATGACTGGCCAAAAAAATAAAGATTTGAAATAAATCCCATTTTTGACTGCTTTTTTTTTTTTTTTTTAATTAAGAAAGACAAGTGGGAGTTGTTTTGGTTTTTTTTTTAAATTGTACTTGATGTCATTTATTGCCAGTGCAATGCATGGCCAGAGGAAACTGAGCTGACTTTGTTTTGAACAAAGACAGTTGACCTGAGCAGTTAATGCCATCGTAGGAAAGCTCTGGTCCAAACCCAATCTCTGCCACTGAAACTAGCTCTATCATTGATCAAATGGGAGCAAAGAACTCAAAACTCAGAGAAGTTTTGGGTGCAGGCACATTCAAAGCCAAATACCAACCTCCTGCAAAAAAAGGAAGATCAAACACTGCAACAACCATTCCCCTCACTCCCCTCAGCTGAAATGCTATGGGGAAATTAATCTTCCATCCAAAATCTATGAATTTAACTTTGCATCTTGCATGTCAACTGTGATACTTGGTCTTCACATCTTCTCCACTATAAGCAAATGCATCCTGTGGCTTTGGACATCATAACATCAAGTCAGGCTGACTACTGAGAAGCAAACATCATCAGCAGCATAAGCAAAATTGGCATAGCAGAGCCACTAAATATTTAGCCATATTCCGTCCATTTTGTCATTTTTGCTTCCTTCCTTAGTCATCCTCTCCTTAACAGCTTGGAAAAAACTGGCAGCTATTTTAGGTGTCCCACTGTTATCACGGAGATGCAATCCCTGCTAAAACAACTATTTCCAATGCATAGCCAAGTAAACCCTGGGCTGACCTTTGACTTCATCATCAGAAATATGACCATAAAAATAATGAGCCTGTAAACTGCTTTTGGCAATTATGCCGCTGCTGGAATGAAAGGACGTTGTCATTAGCATGCAGCTTAGGAGCCCCAGCTTGCCAGCCCTGGCACGCAGCCAGCTTGGGAAACCGAGCCGTCCTTAAAGCTGACACAGGTTCAATGGGATAATTAGGCAGCTTTTTTGTTTGAGTTTGTTGATATAAATGTGGTAGAGATTAGCCTTTTCCCCCTCAGCTCTGGGTAATGGTCAGGGCTAACAGGTGTCAGGCTAATGGTGGTGCGGGAAATTAATACTTGGTTTCCTGGTACCTTCCTTTGTTGTTTTTCCCCACAGAGGAATTCCTCCAAATATTCTAGCACTTTGCAAGCACCTTCCCTCCCTCTCTCCTTCCCCCTTCTTATTTATCTTTGCCCAAAACATTTTATCAAGAAGACCATGCCATTGAGTCACATACAAAAAAGCTGGGAAGTGCTGACTGGAAAATAAATTACCATTAATCACATCGGTCAATCGGCCTTACATTTATTAGGTTAAGGAATAAAACTTAAATTTTCAAACAGCAATGAGCCAGATCTTTTTTTGAAGTTCATGGGAAATCTCTGGGGAAATGAGCCAAAGCAGAATAAAGGACACCCAAAAGGTCACACAGCTCTGAACAAACTACAGTACCACTTATAAAAGCGTTTGGGTCACTTAAACATCTGGTTATCTTAAGCAACTTGGGACAGGGTTCTTGGCACTCAGGAGGAATTGAAAATGCCAGATCACCTAACAGCTCTCTGTAAGTCCTTAAAGTAGAGTCTATCTGTGCTTTATGTCAAAGTAAGTGAGACAGCAAGAGAAATGATGAGCGTGTCTCTGCACAGGCTGTAGCCAGCCAATAGCCCACGCAGAAAGCAAGCTTTCATACTCGTTTTACTCATACACACTGCCTTTTATCTCGAGGGTTGCCAAAGCATTGCAAAGAGACAGCGAGGCCCTATAACAAAATCATTTTGCCTATCCCCAAAATGGAGCTACTTCTGGGGAGAGACCTGCTAATTTGTGCATCAAACACACATGGCAGCTTAGATGTGAGAGGTAAAAGCCATATGAAACGATATTTTCCTGGTAATGTGCCATTGTTTATGCAGGACATGGTGGTAGGTAGCCTTTCAATTAAAAGAAAACACAGCAGGGAGGACAAAACCCCCATTCTGCTAAGACGTGGCAGAGACCCACCAGCAGCACCATCTGCTGAACCTCATGGTGGTCTCAGTAATTGTGCAGGCTTTCCCTTACCTTCTTTCCCTCTGCTTGTTCTTTTTCCCCATTAGTATTCCCTTTTCCCAAGACCTACAACCCTTGTCTTCCCAGTGTCCCACCCTGTCCTCTGGCTCCACACTCTGCACCCACTTTCTGGAATACACAGACCACTTGATTTCCTGCTTCCCTTCTCATCACACCAATCTGATTCTCTCCTGATCCATGCCTCATCACTGCTCTGCTTCAAAGAGCAGCCAGCGTACGAGTCAACTCCTAGGCATAAAGGCCATACTTTTTTTTTCTCTGCTCCCCATGGGATGCTGCAGGGACACCTTCCCTTTCAGCCCCTTCATTTAGCAAAGTAGGTCACCTTCCCAGTGGAGCTGCTCCCTCTGATTTCCCAGAGGCACAGAAGTACACATCTAAGCTGGCAAGGATGAGGATTGCTGTAGTCCAGCTTCTGTCCTGCCTGCCTGCAGAAGAGAGGTGCTCATGCTTTACAAAGCTTCTTGACAACACAAAGTGGAAAGAGTCACCAGAATGAGGTTATATCTCCTCTTTCAATAAAGGCATTTCTTAAAAACCTACTGGGCTTAGCTTGGGCCACTGATGCAGCCATGACACCATGGACCTGAGCCCAGGCCACGTATTTCCCAGCTTTGCAGGCCCATACACAGCATATCATGGGCTGTGCCCCGCCCAGACCACCAGGCTGAAAGTCTGACACGGTCATATCCAGCTGCAATGTGGTCACAGCAATTTAAACCCACCTTTACCATGAGAACCACAAAAAACTCAATAAATGGGGCATAGGAAAGAAGAAGCTAAGAGATATTTTGCTGCCTGCCTTGCCCCCAAGACCTCTGTGAAGAAAAGAGAGCTAATACAAGCCCCTCCTTCAATAGCTGAAAGTGAAGATCCACTGGTTGGAATCTGGGAGTCAGAAAAACTTTCAGGGGGAGGGAAACTGTAAGCTTTTAATGATGTGAATAAGTTCCTTGGAACATATTACTGTGGGAAATTCTCCATTTGTTAGAGTCTCTAACAGAAGAGCAAATGCATTTCCAATTTGAAATTTCCAACTGAAAACAATTTGTTGGGCTAAAGGCCAGAATCAGTGCTTGAAATCTATGGATTTTGTAATAAAATGGATCAGACTAGGTAATCACAAGGGCTTACTGCAACCTAAAAATATATTAATCTATCTATTCTAGAAAACAGCAGTGAAAACATTTTGTGCCTACAAAGTCCTGTTGCATCCAAGAGGCATATCTGAGTTTGTGCATCATAGCAATATTTGAGCTTCCTCAGCTTTGGGCTCATCACCTGAATATGAAATACTAAAGAAAAAAAAAGGGCAATAGTCAATCTCCCTTTGTCAGATTGCCAAAGACTGCAAAATAGAGGCAGCACTCATTTTACAGAGATTATGATAGACCCTTCCCTTAGCTTTTCTTACTGTGAGTAGCCCAATAATGAATTTACCATGAAAATCTAATGGAGAAGGGTGACGCTTCATCCTGATGAAGTCTGACACCAAAAGAAGATGATACAGCCTGCCCTACAGTGGTAAAACCACTGAAAAATCCCACCCCAAAAACCACACATAGCAAGAAAATGACATTCATTCCATCGGCAACTTTGATTAAACTAAAATCCCTGAAAAACACAGCTTATGTTTTTTACTGTTTGTGGAGTGGTTCAAAGTTTTTAAGGCACAAACCTAATTTATTGACAAAGAAGAATGTAATGCCAAGACTTCTGAAAGATAAACATCTCCTTTAGGTCTGTGGTCAAAGTAGTGCCCCAGAATCCAGAGTGGCTGCTTTAATGCCAAACTGACCCTGGTTTTGATTTGGGAAAGAGCAAATAGAGCTCTGCAAGCTCCCAGTTCAAGGCAGCAAAAGGCACAAGGAGAAATGAGTAAGGAAAACACCTTTGCCAAAGGACACCCAGAAAGACAAAGGAACAGTGGGGCAATACTTTGAAACAGAAAAGTGACAGAGCAAATAGGACGAAGGAGATTTACTGCTGATTCCTAGAGGATGCCAGCAGAAGAGCATTGGCAGAGTAACATTTGCAGCATCAAGGCAGTAAGTGCATGAATTAAGGTGGCAGCCTGGCAATAGCACACCCATAATTTAATAGCAGGCTGTAGCACAGAGAATCCTGACAACCTGCCAGCGCTGCAGTTGGAGGCTCAGCGTTCGCACCATGACATTAATTCACATGTAAACAAAGTCTTCCCATATGAGAAATATCTCTTGCCCCATTTACAGAGTATTATTCATGTGCTGCACATGAACTTTTTGCTTAAGTTAGTGTCCTGGTCTGAAGGAGCCCTAACTTGAATTACTATCTTCTATAAGGTCCTTGAGTACTTTAGTACTTAGCATATAATTTTAAAAGTCAGTACCAACAGAGAGGTACATGCAAAGAACCCACCTGCAGACACAATCAAGGGTCTCCAAAAAATAAGGAGGGGGGAGGAGAGAAAACAGCCAAAAACCCCAAATAAAGATTTGAACTCTCATTTCTATTGGCTAAAGATAAAAAAAGAAAAAAAAAAATCCAACCCTAGGTCATCATTAAAAAGTGGATTCCAGGGAGGGAAAATAAAAACATTCAGACCAAAAATTCAAAACACCACCAAAATGTGGAATCTGGAGATGAGAGACGTCAAAGAGGATTCAGGTCTTGCCCTGGAAAAGTTTGTTGTTACAGACAGAAAGAAAGAGAGAAAAAAAGTGAATGTTTGCTGTTTCTTCTAAAACAGAGTATTTAGGAGAACTTTTAGAAGCAGGGTAGTGGGAAGTGTGGGATAGGATTTCACAGCTTTTGGCAGCTGTCTTCTGCCTTCTTTCTCCATGCACAGTGAGAGCAGATTTCTTTCTAAAAGCACTGGCTAACTCCCTGGGGAACAAGGATGCCTCGGGAGTAAAACATTTCTGTTGAACTCCCATTTGCACCAGTTCTGCACTGAGGTACATTCAGTTGACTTCACTGGCATCAGACCTCATCTGTACTGACCTAAAAAACCAGAACAAAACAACACATCAAAAATACAGCCTTGCAAAATCTTTGCAAAAGGTAAGCTGATCTAATGATTGGGGATTTTTGTTTCTCAGTACGCAAGAAGAGTCAATCTCTTGAGTAAGGATCCAAGGCATCTTCCAAGTAAGTCCTTATATCTCATAAAAACTGCCTCTCTCTGAGCCACTATACAATCTGTGTGGCTTTTTCCTTGCACTAGAAAAAGTGCTTTTCCTTGTTTCACAGAAGTCTCCCTACAGCAGCCACGAGTGAATAGTCCACCAGTACGGAAGGGTTAAAAATATTTCCAGATGAGCTCTCTCGTGGATAGCAGTTGAGAAAAATCAATTACAGGATCCTGAATACAGGATACACAACATCAGTAAATTAACCATCCCACACAGAATTGAATGTTATTGCAAGGCCTTTCAATGTTCACATCAATTGTGTAAACACAAAGGCTCAAGAAAAGAAGCAATATTTGCTGCTGGGATTGAGGTGGGACTAATGATGACTAATGCACTTGTTATGGAGCATTCTTCAATTAATTCCTCTGGGAGGCAGTGAATCTTGTTATCTAATCTTGCACACACATCCCTAACCTGCACTTATTTTCCACAAGTATGCTAAGCACTTTCTGTGTCTACAGGAAGCCAAACCATGTATAGTTTTCTGTGAGAAAGACAGCTTAAGGTATTTCCCTCAGAGGATGGCAGGCATTCTGGGAGGTGAGAAGGAAATTCAAATATAGTTATACTGAACAAACGTGCCCAGAAGTCTGAAACGGGGTGGATTTGGAATAGGTCATCTCACAGTCACATCAAGACAGGGAGAGATGCTTTTCTCCCTGAAGAAAAGCTGAGAGAGCAGATTTTCAGCTACAGCAGGAATAAAGACTAACAGTACTTTCCATAAAATATTCCAACAATGGATTATGGTTCACAGTGTGATCACAAAAAAAAGTAAAATTCAATTCTTATCATAATTCTTTGAGAGGAAAGTATTGTTCAGGCAGAATATTCTCCGAAGAGATCCTGGAAATCGTTACAGTTCATTTGAAAATATATTGCCTAATAATAGTTTCCTCTTCTCTCATGCTCCCTTCAGTTGAAGTGATTCATGATGAATTCATACTACATAATGAAGTCATCCAACAATCTCTAAATAACAAAGATGTTAGTACTGTTTATTGTTCTAGCTCAAATGCAAGAAGGACCTAATAATATAAATAATAAATACATCAATATTTCATAAGTACGGTTCTCTGCAGAAAAAGATATATGCAGGTGAAAAGTATTGAAACCAGAGGGGGAAAAGGGTATAAATAAAACATCATAGATAAAAAAATTGTGCTGTGGAGAAATTACTATTTATTGCAGCTGCATGAAGTAACATTTGAAAGGTAATATATGTAGCTTTAGGCATATAGTCTTTATCTTATATCAGATTTTAGTCAAACAAGACCAGGAAACTCACTGAACACTGTTATTATTTGAGCAGGTAATGACAGGTTTGATAAGGTCTGGGCAAATCAAATACAAATGTCACATAATTGATGAAAAATTATTACCACTGCTTACATTATGGATAAAGTGCAGCTGTTTAAAACTGGATAGATTCTAAAGCCATACCTGCATATTACCAAAGAGCCTGAAGAGTTATTAGCTCTGATTTTGCTTGTTCCTGATGTGTGATTTTTCCTGTAAGCACGACTTTAGTTAGCTGGAAAATATCTACCCTGCAAGGTAGCCCTTGCAGAAGTCCATCTGTAAAATGTTTGAGATCTATAGTTCTAGTTCAGAGTCCCACCCCAAATAAATATCAAATTGCCTTGATGTTGGCAGGTGCTGAACACTAGGAAGACTGAAATTGTGGCAGGTCCCATATTACCAGACTTCAGTCATTTGGCTGTGACATTTAGGCCATTCTTGCTCATGTTTAGAGAGTCAGAGAAAACTCCACCATGTTTCTCCCCTCCTTCTTCAGTGAGCTGCCAAGGCAGAGAGTCAAGAGGGATGAAAGCAGCCTTGGAGGCCAGGCATCCAGCCATGTTTCGTCCTATACAGGCATTTGGGATCCAGCTTTTCACCCACATCAGCTCCACAGAGCTTCTGCTCCAGATCTATGCTCAAACTGCTCCTAACATTTGGAACAGGCAGTGTTTCAGACTGGCACTCTATTCCCACTGGCTTTTGCTTTAATAATAACAATAACCATACACTCAAGCATGAGCAGAATATCTGTGTATGTGACAGAGCAGGATCTAAACACTTCTAGACTCTAATGATAAGAAGGTTTATAAAAACAGTGCATACAGACAGGAAAAATACGAATTCAAAATGCCCTCAAAAATAAAAAAAAAGAACCACAGAGGTAAATTCAATTTCCATTTTTTTGCAGTACAGCACGAAATAAAGAGGAACCCCTCCCTTGCTTTCTTCATTAAGATCAGTCAAAACCTGTGCTTAAAAGACCCTCAGTATTTAATGCAGAAATGAGATACTCATTAAATGTTTGTTCTTTAAAAACTCACTCTGTAAAGGGAATTCAATCTGGTTCTCTTTAGATCCCTACCTTAAAGGGCCTTATGGTGGGTTTCTCATAAGCAACCTCTTAACCATTGCAGCTTGCTGAAAGTATAATGTGGAAAAAAGTGCATTTATTTGAAAAACAAATCTTGAAAGTTTAGCCATTAGCCTCAACACCAATAAAATTTTCTGGTTCAGTCTGGAGTCTCTCAGGGGTAAACGTACAGGTGCTAAGTGCTGAGCAGCTGCAGCAAGTGCTGAATTTAGGGAATGGTATGAAGTTTAAAAAACAAGATGACCAAATGAGATACATTTTACAATCAAAGCCCAAGCTTATGTTAAAAATTAGAATGCCTTTATAGACGCTTTTGTTTTTCCCCTGAGCCTTCTAAAATCAGTATGGCAGCTAATGCAGAACTAACAGTCAAAGTATTGAGTACTTCTGGCAAGTTCTGGCTCAATGAAAAGCTGAAGCAGAAAACATTTATGGATTATCATTATTTTTAATGTGTGTGGTAAAATGAAAGCAGGAAGATTAATGCTCATACCCTACTCATTTACATAAAAGTCCCTTCATCCTACTCCAACAGCTCTAAGAAACGACACAGTGAGTGTAAAGAAAATTTGCACTTTTTCCTAACAGCTCCCTTTTTGGCTCCCTTGAAACTGAAGTAGAAAGAAGTAAGGCTAAACACACAAAAGAAGGTTTAGGTCCATTCTTGGGCAGGCAGTACCCGGTCTAAAGCTAGACAATCAAGTTAAAAGCACAAAGTCATATCTTATGATACTAGAGACCTTACAGATATTATGAGAACCTTATCTTGTAGGATTATAGTTAGCTACCAGACATGCAATTCCTATTATTTTCCAAATATTTTTTTCTCTGCTCCTTCCCATTTCTTCATCTCTGCTCCTTTATTTGTTGTCTACAATTCTTGTTTTCCCCATGTAACCTGAGGGCCACCAAAGACAGAAAGCAGAGCTCCTATTTCTGCTTTGCTGCAGGCCTCTGCCAAAGATATGAAACGGGCTTCACAAGCACTGGGTCCCTCTCTCTGCTCTGTGGGAATGCAAATAATGCTGGGGTTTTGGGCACATGGCATTGGGTTTTTAAAACAGTGACTTCCCTGAGCATGGAAGGTCATTCCAGTATAGAGGAAACACAGGAACTCCAGTCAAACCACTGTGCCATGTTCTACAGAGGTACACTGAAAGGGAGTTCCAGCAGACAGAAAGGATTTCAAATCCCCTGCCTCAGTTCTCTTGTTTCCCAGTGTCCCTAAAGAATATAGACATTAGAAACAAAACCATCCTATTCTTGTTTTGAGAAACAGCCTTTTGGAATGTTTCTTCTAACAGAACCTGCAGAACCCAACTGAGCATCCCATTCCACTGACAAAGAGGGAAAACATCTTCTATTCCCTGATCTTCTTTTAGCAGTCACTGGGTCCCTGCACCAAGAGATACTTGTAGCTGCTGACTGACGTAGGAGAGCCCAGATCACCAATAATGTCTGGATGTTCAAACTATGAGTCCCATTCCAGTAAGACAATGAAGAGAGTGCTTCATGGGAAATTCTTGTGCCAGACAGAAAAGAAATTAGGTTAAATTTAATAGCACATCCTGACCGTGCCTGGACTTGGTAAAGCCGCCACTTCAAAGGGCAAACTCCCTTAGAGGACACAGAAAAGGAAGGTGAACTGGATACCAAATTATCACAGGAGGCAGCATTCCCAAGCAACATGAAATAAACACTGTGTGCTCTGGAGTCATTGTGGGGGTCTATTACAGGCAATCCAGCTAGGATGATGATCCCAATGAACGATTCTGTCACGGAGCAAGGAACACCTCCAAAGAAAATGCTCTTGTCCTTAGAGGGGAATACAATTTGCTGGATGTTAACTTGCAATACCAGCCAGCTGGTACAAACCGGTCCAGGAGATTCCCAGAAACACCCAGGGGAAAACTGCTTGAGACAGAACTTCAATTAGTGTGTCCACAGCAAAGCCACCCCCTTATGAATCCACACTCAAGGGGAAGGAAGCACCGAAGATTCGTAAATGCTCCTGATTGAAAGGAACGGCAAAAGTCACAGGGTCCACAAAAACTCACCAAGTTTTATTAGTAAATTACGTACTTTGCATGAAAATGGCTACGGTAGTCCCTAACTTACCCTATCTACACCTGGCAGGGGGTTTGGGAGACAGGGGTAGGGTGAAAGGGAGGGGAGAAAAGAAGACATGAGTTAAAGAGAGGGAGAGAGAGAAAGAAAGAGAGATACAAAGAGAGATAGAAAGAGAAAAAAAAGAGAGAGAAAAAGAGATCAGCAGTTGTGGTTCTAGCATTGATCCAACCAATGGGGATCTCATTCCTGGTTCCAGCATCAATCCTGCTGATGCGGATGTCCATCCTTGTTCCAGCGTTGATCCAGTCGATGCAATGTCATTCCTGGTTCCAGCATTAATCCATATGGGGTGTCCACGCTCCTGGGAGCACTGCCCAGGCTTGAGGGGGGTCCTTTGCATGGAGGGGTTTTCTTGCCCTGGAGACAAGTTTCTTGCTTTCTGTGCAAATTTGTTGTCATGCACAGTCCGTTGTTTCAAACATTCCTGGGTATTGGTTGGAAGTGTCAGGGCTCTTGTGTGGTCTTGATTCTGCTCTACAGTGCACGCTCACTTCTTGGCTTCATTGCTGCCTTTCTGCTGTCCTGTGTTGCACTTATTTCCGGGGACTAGAATAAGGATGTTTGTCCTAGAAGACTGCTGTCCTCCATCCGCATGGCCGTCCTCTCCAACAACTTCTTCTTTCTTCTGTCCCATTATTATTACTAGTAGTGCCGGGTTACTCCCAACAGCTCTTGTGTGGTTTTTACCAAGGCTCCTTGGCTGACTCCACAGCCATCTGGCTATGGATGTTTGGGACACATATACTGGCCTCCTGTCTTCTGGGATTTTCCACCTGTGTTGCTCCTGTGGGATGCTGAGCAGGCTCAGGGCCAGCCAGCATGTCTGGGGCCCGGCCTGGTGCTGGCAGTGCGGCACTAATTCTCAGGCTGTCCCCCCATGCAGGCACATGGGCACAGCCTGCTCAGAGCCCGGAGTGCCCCCTTGAAGCAGGAAGGACTTTGCCAGTGCACAGCCTGTAGCCTGCTGAGGCCACCAGCTTCCCTCTGCCTGAGTGAGGCCTGCACTGGCACCCAGCCAAAGGCCTGTGCCTCCTGAGGGGTGGGCACATGGAGCCCCTCCTCCACAGGACTGCTCAGGCTTTGGTCTCTGTCCTCTTCCTCTTGGCACTGGTCTTGGTCTCTCTTATCTTCCTTTTGGGACTGTTCTTTGCTACTGTCATCTTCCCCTTGAGACAGGTCTTGGGCTCTGTAAACTTGCCCTTGGGACAGCTCTTGGTAGAGTGAGTCTTTCCACTCTTCCATGGCCAAGGCTCCCACCTCAGTCTCTGGCACAGACAGGACTGATCCTGCCACTGCACCCATCTGCTACCCGCTGAGGTCATGGCCTTCTGGCCAGCTGGGCAAAGGGCTGTCTGGACTGCAGGGGCTGTGCAGGGCAGCTGCCTGGCTCTCTGCACCTGCAGCTCTCACCTGCTCATCGAAGGCAGGACAAGCTGCCTTTGCCTCCTCTTGTGTCTCAGCAGCTCTGGCCATGGCAGCACCTGTGAGCTCTGAGCCCATGGAACTGGCTGTGGCAGGAGCCATGCTGGGCAGGTCAGTAACTGCCTCTGCTGCTGCCTCAGGGCCCGAAGTGCTGAGACAGCTGGGCACCTCCTGGGCAGCAGTGTCAGGGTCCCGCTTGTTCGCCAGGCCCAAGGGGTTGTCCCAGAGGTTGTAGCTGATATCCTTTTCCCCTTGGGACAGCTCTTTGTCATTGCTTTCACTCCCTTGGCAGAGCTCTTGGGGTCTGTTATCTTGCCCCCGTTTCTCCCCATGGGCCAAGGCCTCACACTGGTTTTGGAAGTTTCCTTCCAGCCAGTCCAGCACCCTCTTATGACAAGGGATTTCCTCCAGCTTCTGGAGAACTGGGCTGGTTTCCTTGAGAAGGGGCAAGCTGTGCTGTGCACAGGCCGGGTGCCTCATGTTCAGCTCCTTCAGGTGCTCCCTCTGGGACATGGTGCTCAGATTCTCACTAGTCTTTGCATGCACTGGCAGAGAAGTGCCAGTGAGGTTTTGCCTCCTTTGGAGACCGGACACTGCTGGGTCCTACTCAGACACTTGGCTCTAGCACCATGTCCCTGGAAGCCTGCCCAAGGGAGCTGAGAAAGACATGCTGTGTGCCTGCTCCTGCTGTGCTGTTGGCCTCTGGATCCCAGCAGAGACCACACGGGAGACTCATACAGGGATATGGCTCCTGTACCTTGATGTAGGTATCCTGGGGTGTGCAAGCAACCAATCAGGCTCCTGGGCTTCAGCACCGGAGAAGACTCTGTCTTGGAGGTGACACTCAGATCCCTCTCAGTCTTCTCAAGCCCTGGTAGCAGCATGCTGCTGATGTTCTGCCTCATGTGGGGCAATGCCCATTCTGGGTCCTGCTTGCCCAGGGAAGCTGACACAGGCATGCTGTGTGCCCAGTCATGCTCTGCTGTCAGCCACTGGCTGGGCCTCTGGATCCCAGTGAAGACCACACGGGAGACTTGTACAGGGATATGGCTCCTGTACTTCACATAGGTCTCCTGGGACACAGTGTGGGCTACTGGGGTCCTTGTGTCCAGCTCCTGAGATGGTTCCGTCTCGCAGAGCAACGACAGCGCTGGGTCCTGCTCTCCCAGGGAGACTGACACGGGCGTGTGGTGTGCCCGGTCCTGCTGGGCGGTCAGCCATTGGCTGGGCCTCTGGATCCCAGGGGAGGCCAGGTGGGAGACACGCACAGGAATACTGCTCCTGTACACCGTGTATTTGTCATGGGATGAGGTGCGGTGCAGGGCAGACCTCAAGCTCTGAGAGCTTGTGGCTGTGCACTGCTCATGGCAGGTGCCCCGAGAGCTGGGGTTCGCCTTCTCCTCCATTGCTGTCTTTGACGTCCTCCGCAGCAGAGCTCTCCAGGGAGCTCTTTCCAAGCGAGGGAGCTCCTTCCTAGCGAGGGAGCAGAGCAGCTCTGCTGGGAGGAGGTCCTTGCGGGTCAGGGCATTGACACCCTGCAGTGTCGTAATGGCCTCTGTGCTGATGCGGTCCTGCATCACCGATGGTCCTTGGAATGTTCCTCTGTCACAAAAGGCCACATCTGGCGCTCCTGGAACAGCAGAACCATCTGGAACTGGCTGGATCTGCCTGTGCAACACGGCCCCTGGACTTCTAGACTTGTAGGCCCTGCTCTGCCCAGGCTCCAGTGAGGTTCTCAGCACAGTCCCGCATGACATCCCGATCTCCAGATTGGAGAGCCCTGGCTTTGAAGGCTGGCCTATTTGGTGCACGAGGCATTGTCCAGATGGATGCAGCCAGAGGTCTCTGGTCATTGGCTCCACGTCCAGGTGGAGTAAAGGAATGTCCCTCAGGATTCTGCCATGGGACTGGAGCTCTTCAATGTCTTTCTCAATGACACCGGGAGTGGGATCAAGTACACCCCTAGCACCTTTACAGCTGACAGGAAGCTGAACTGGACAGGTGACACAAGCAAAGGAAGGGACAATCCAGAGTGACCTAGACAAGCTGGAGAAGGGGGACTGCAAGAACCCAATGAGGTTCAACAAATTCAAGGGCGTAGCCCCGGGGACAGGGCAGTTCAAGAATCACCGAGACTGGAAGAGACTTTCCAGATCTTCTAGTCCAACTGTCAACCCAGCACCACCACAATCACCCCCAATACATATCCCCAAGTGTGACATCCAGAATCCTCTAAATCTGCACTTTTTCCTGACCAACTTTTCCCTTGCCAGAATGGGATAAAGGATCTTTAGTGTTAGTCACTTTCTTAGCCTGTAAATAAGAAAGCATCGGATTCAATTAAGTGTATCTATGCTGGTGCAGTATTAGGCACGCAGTGATGTAGAAATTATCTGGCTTCCTGACCTGAAAATTTGCAGTTGTAAACATTACATTATCACAATTTAAAGTCCAACTAGTGTGTCAGTCCATCCATCCATGCAGAATTCTTCCATGTGGAGTTCAGTGAGCACCTGCATGCAATGTCTGAGCCCCTCTCCTGCTCTCCACTGACCTGTATGAGAGCGGCTGCTTCGCTCAGCTCATGCCCCTGGAAATGAGTAAAGGCTCCTCAGCAGTCTTGTGAGTTACACAGCTTTTTTAGACTGGAACCATGATTCAGGGCCATGGCTTTGTGCAGAACAGCATGGCATGTGTGGGCGGGCAAGGAACCCTGCCACAGCACTAGGTGAGGAAAAGAAGAATCTTGTACTTGGATGTGCTGAGAGAATAGAAAATAGCTCAAGAACAAGCCATGATGTTTTGTTAGAAAATCAAGCTGAGGGTGAGTCTTTCCTAGATGTCTCTTGAGGAAGAGTAACTTGTTTGTCTATTTGTTGAATAACATCCCCACAGTAGCACAGATGTGAAACCTTATACCATTTCCCCTATTTAAACACCTGCCTCTGTAACCTACGTGTCAGGCTCACCCTGAAATTTCCTCCAAGCTGTGTGTGGCCCCTGGCAACACCACAACACGGTGCAGTTGACAGAAGTGTTCCTTCCAGAGAAGCAGGAACCAGGCCAGTCTTGAAGCAAAAAACATGTATTAAAAACATCAGTCTTCCTTTAAAAGTGATCAATCTAAATGTACATATTGGACGAGCCATTACCAATGTTTTGCTTTTATTTTTCTTACAAGAAAAATTAAGCAGTTCATGTAATGAATTAGTGATTTTCTCTTCCAACATTAAGTAATTTCTAGAAAGAACAAAAATATTCAAAGGCCAACTGTATATTTATCATGTTCAGCTCAAAATAAATCCCATACCAGGTCTTCCATCCTAGGCTTCCCAAACTCTTGTACATGCTTTATAAACACTATTAATCATGCAGAACCTGTCAGCAGTGTTAGCAGAGCACATAATGTATTTGGAACATTTGCAGCATAACAGCTTTGAATGTAAAGGTCACCAACTCCACATTAACTCCATCAAAATAATTGGATAATTTTCCTTTAAAAACACACAATACAGTTTCTCTCAGAGATCCCATGTGGCAGCTGAATCTGACATCTGTGAAAGAAAGCATTGAGCTGCATGTATAGTATCACAAAGCTGCATGGAGGATCAAAAGAATGTATTTGCTTATGCTAGCTCCCAAACAGAGGAATGTCAAACCCAGGAATTACACCAATGCATCCAAGTCTAGCCCATGCAAGCGAAGCATTTTTTGCAGGAATGATACAGCCCTTCTCCATCAGCGAATGGGATCCAGCTGGTGGGCAGAATGCCTGAGGAGTTACTGTGGCTGAATAAAGCCCCCTTCCTCCTCTTCCTTCTGCTGGGAGTGACTGTGGATCTCCACCACTGGGCACGGGAGCTGACCTCCTCTGAAGGCATGCCAGCACCACTTATCAACTGGTGGGGAGGCTGTCAGCGTGTCCTCCTCGCTTCTCCTGCAGCCCCTTCAGCTCTGTCTGTCCCATTCCCCAGGGCTGAACCTCAGCCTTGAGCTTCTCTCTACAAAATCTTCCCTCTGACTAAGCTGGTGGTCAGCCACAGACGCACAAGCCCTCTCATAACTAGAACAGTAAGGGACAAATGACAAAAACAAGGGATCATCTGTCTCAGCCACCCTTGCTGGCACAAATCTCTGCCCTGGTCCTTCTGGCCACACTATTGGTGATAGTGTCCTCCTTGGCCACCTGGGCACATGCTGGCACATGTTCAGCCACTGTCAACCAGCAGTCCCACATCCTTTTCCACTAGGCAGCTTTCCAGCCACTCTGCTGCCAGCCTGTAGCACTGCACAGGGTTATCGTGGCAGATTTGCAGACAGAAGGGTGCAAAGATCACCAGACAAAGTGAGTGATATCACAAATGAAGAAACGCACAAGCACTTTTACCTAACAGCTAAGGCCATTAGTGCAAACACCAAGATTTCTGCAAATAAGATAAACAGGGAACCAGAGGCCTCACAGTACTGCAGAATTCTACTTGTCTGAAGATATAAGTGCTTTATGAAGTTATCCATATAAGACACATTATCTTGTGTAGTCAATTGTCAATACAATAAATGAATTCCAGCCAGCTGGCCAGTTTTGAACTTTCTCAGATTTGTTACCCTGGAGATTGGAAGATGGCTCTTACTTGAGGCCTCCTATAGCAAACAATTTTCAGGTGCTGGTTGCTTCAAGCAGTGGTGTGAAACCTGATATCTCCTTCACAATCAGACAGGCATCTTCCTCTAGCTTTAGAATAGCTCCTTGCGCGATGACTTTTGAGAGGCCATGCCAATATGCAACACGCACCCCTCAGAGCCAAGTTAGCATATGTGTTACCATGGGTTGGAGCCATGGAGAAATATATCTTCCACTGTTTGTGCTCTGAACTGAGAGTTTTACAGCAGTGGGAATATAAACCTGTCTGAATGAGCTGATGTTAGAGAAGAGAGTCAAAACATCCAGCCCATTGGGATGATCAGCACTGCTGATAGAATCTTCATGGAATTATAATTTATAAAATCCCTTAAATCTGTCCAAATGGTGGGCTGGAAAATTCACTAAGTCTGTTGTACCCAAGGAAAAATCCAAAAATAGATTCTTTCATCATCTCTGAATTCTCATACAAAGGCAAAGTGGTGGTTTTGAATTTCCTGGTGTCCTCGTCCCCAGATAAGGTCACCATGTCCTCCTTGGCACTGCAATTTTTCCCTTCCTAGCAACGGGCTAGGCCAAGTTGCTGTCGTGCTGGCCTTACATGGCGTGGTGGGAGAAAAAGTGCTTTAGTTCACAGACATTTGATTCATTGTTGTCACTTTTAATGAGTACTAATAGCTTAGATTTTGCACAGGAAATAGCTGCCTAGTATAACTGGCCTTTGGCCACCAATTTGCTTTCTAATAGCGTTGGCTTGCTTTGACCATTAGCCAAGTCCAAATCCCAGTCAGAGGGAGGGATGAGACTCTGCATTTTACTGTTAAAACCTTGTGTTGCCCATGGACCACTCTTAAGCCGCAAAACTATACCTTACAAAGGGACCCAGATGGGGCAGCAAGAGCATGATCCAGCATACTGGGAAGGAGATATGGAGAGTGACCTGTTCAGGAGACTTCCTTCATAATGGCAGATGGCATCTGCTGCTCACCCTACCAAAGCCACGGTGAAGGGCTGCCATTTGGCCTCCCTGGCAAGCTTTGCTGAGCACTAACACAAAGCCGAGGCACTGAGCACAAAATCCTGGGCCCACAAAAGGGAATGGCAACCATTCCCTCCCAGCCTTCATCCTCAGAGGCAGAGGTTTGGCTTCAGGCTCTCTCATTAGCTCAGCAAATTACCTCAAACCAGGAGGTCCCACTACATTTCCCAGATTTCCAACCTGCAGAGAAGCAGCACATTTCCACCTCTTTATGAACTGCTCAGAGGTGAAGGGCTCAAAAACCTGGCTGAGCACCCATGATTCCTGTTGTGCTCCTCTTGCCCAAAGCAGAAAGGAGAATGCTGAAACTGGGCCTGCATGACGGGCTAGCACTTCTGATAAATATGATAAAAGCCGCCCCAGCAATCAGTAAACAGTGGTATAATTAGAAAATGTTTTTGTATTTACTTCCTTTAATATGCAATAGGGGGAAATGAAATAAAATGTCAAGGACTTCATCAAACAGATGGTTCTGCACTTACTATTTTTCTCCACCGTATTCTTTGCGTCAACTAAAGAAGAAACTCCTTTACGAAGTGTGACTCATGGATTCCTGGGAAGCTGCATTCTCAGCAGGGGGAGGACAGCAGGGAAGGACAGGAAAGGGGAGGGAAGAGGACTCAGCTCATGAGCTTTTATTAGGAGCATTATTATGTCTCATTAATTAATCTGAGCGCCGCTTTAGTGACGTCTCGGTCTCATTTCACAGGAAAAAATTACTCTGGATTGCCAAGTTAAATAGACAATTACAGGAAGACCAAATTATGCCTACATTGCGTTCCCTCAGGGCACCAGGCCAAGTTCATGTCAAATCCATAATAACTAGACTACCCTCACTAAAAACAGCTCCTGTGGACATACGTCATGAACCATTTGTAATCTACACAGAGGATGTATTGATCTTCCTTGGGCTTCCTTTCTCATAAACTCATAATAGCAAAGACGGGATTTTTTAAGTGTCTAACTCTCTGCAGCACATGTGCAGAGCATAAACTGCATTAACTCCAATAAAGCCTAATTAAAGTATAACCATTAGCTGTTTAATTTCCTTTTCCTATCCCAAGGGGCAGCTGCTTAGAGAGCAGGAGGAGAAGCTTAGTACATTTCAGAGTAGGAATGCAAAGGAAAAAAAAAACCTTGTATTTTCCCTGAAGACAGACATAAAGGTAAAACCCAAGAAATGTCTCCCTTTACCTGGTGAAAAAACCCTCCAACTTTCCAGATCTGCTTGAATTACAGAAGAGCTAGAAGATCCCTATGAAAAGAAGGGATGTGAACAAATGTGTCCAAGGAAATGCAATGCCCTTAAAAAACAGTTGACATGAGAACTACTTTCACCTTCAAATCTCACTATCAGGATTCCTTCTCCCACCTGCAACCCCCAGTTCTTGGTCTATTCTTTCTCTCTTTCCCTCATGTGCCTTTTCCCCTTGCCCCCCTTGCCCCCACCTGACAACTCCCAGCTGGAGGGGGCCACATTGTTCCCAGTCCTTGCATATTCCCCAAGCAGTCCCCTCAGCTCTGGTGTTTTGGATCCCCCTTTCAAGCACAAGTTTCCTTACTCAGGACAGTAAGTGCCAGTGGCTCAAGAAAAATTGGTGCTGATTGAACCAGAGCACCAAGAGCCTGGCACAACCATGACAGTGCAAATCTTCCTCCTCCCTTGCAGTCCCAATTTTTCTCAGCACTTTTCTCAGGCCAATCGCAATCTTTTGTTGTCGTTGTCGTTGTTGTTCCCCGGCTTAGTGTTCATGTATGAAGAAATGATCTGGATGACAGTGCACCCCTCTCATCTACCCTGGCACCTGCCCACTGCAGAAGATCTGGGTCACTCTCCCTCCTCTGGCACACTTCTCCTTGTCAGAAGACGCGCAGCTTCTCATTCTCTCTTCTGAAAAGGTGGAGGTGAACTGAGCTCCATGTGGCTCTGTCACCACCCAGACCTGGCAGGTCACCACCACCGTCAGCCTGGCCATCACCGACAGTGGCAGGGAAAGTCATCTGCAAGGCAAATCCCAGCAGTTTCCAACTCAGAAATAACATTTTCCTCCTCCCTCAGCTGCAGGTACATATCACTAAGCACAGCACGGACTATTCCTTTCTGCTCCACACTCTGATATTCACACGCACATTTCTTGCTCCATGCTCCTGTCTCCTCCCTTCCCCCACCAAAGGGTTTGTTTTGTGTTTTAGGTTTTTTCGGGTTTTTTGGTAAAACAGTGAGACGAACTTAACTGTGTGGACAGCCCCCAAGGAACAGCCAAGTATGAATGTGCCTGCCAGCCTTGTGTAAATTTTAGTAAGGTGTTGTACATCGCTTCCATTGTTCATGGCATGCAAGGATGACGCCATTACCACACGGTTCACGCTGGTCACAATGGTGATACCAAAAAGAACAATCAGCCTCTTCAAAATGCCTTCCAAACTATTGTGGGGATCCTGGAAGGGGCTTTGTTTTCTCTTTCTTGCCTTAATGCTGTACAAATGAGCAATGAATGTCATTAAATCTCTGTTCCTTCCTCAGGCAGTAATGCTCTTTCCATTTTTCTCTCTACTGTCCCAGTTTAGGATTTTTCGGGATCCAAGCCCACCTATTCAAGTGTCAAAGCAGATTGCTTTTCAGCATGGTCTCCAGCCAAAACTGGAGTTAACAGTGAGGTGAAATGGCAACATTTTGATTATCATGATGCTTTTGTTTTGGAGCAAGGAAAATTGTTTTTCATTCTTTAACAACCAAGGAGCTTTAAACCTTATGAGAGGTTGCTTGGTCTAGAGTAACAATTTTGCAAAATTGTCCAAAGCCAGTGACAAGCTATTTCATGTTTTTCTCTGACATTTGTTAAATCTTTGGTCAATTCCTCACAATCCTGTTAATATTTCCTTTTAAAAACTACTGTTGGATTTTAAATAACACTGCTGAGAAGTGTAAGAAGGCCCTCAGCACCCTATGTCATACTTTTAGATGCATGATGCCTGCTTCCTTATTACTTTTAAAATTTGAAAATTCATTAAAAAGGGAAAATCCCAATGAAAAATGAAAACTCCAAACACAGTCTTCGTGGTGGAGGCTGCTCTGCAAAGGGCTGCATACTGATAAAGGGTTTCCTGTTCTGAAATAGCAATAGGAAGAGGTGGAAGCATCAGTTTCTTGTTTGGTTCTCAGCTCCAGCTCCAGGCAAAGTCAGCCTGAATCATGCTGCCCTCTCCTTTGCTAACTTTTGTAAATGTAACCTTGATTCTTTACTTTTGACTTTGTTTTATAGAGAGTCCACCCATTCTGCAATCAGTTCCCTGCAAAATAACTGAGGAGTCATCAGCGAAAGGAGATTTTCCAACAGTGAGGTAGGAATTTTGAGGCAAGAAGAGAAACTGCAGGTAGGATGGACCTCTGTCTCTTGATTGCTAATGCAAATATTGATTTACAATCATCCTTTGAAAAGAGGGTCACAGAATACAAGTGCTCAAAAAGGCTAACTTTCAATCTCTAAAGTCAGACTCTTCTTTTTTATACCAAAAAATAAAGTAAGTCTTCATTCTGGGCTTCAGCAGCAGTTTAGGCTACCCACCAAAGGATATCTGGACATATATTGCAATAACTTTACGGTGAGTGAAAAACCTAGAGTAGTCAGGGCAGCAAAAGTTTCTTAAGGCCTAGGGCTTTGCTTCTCTTGGCTTCTCCTCTAGAGAGAGCTTTGGAAGCGAGGAAGAAAGGTTTGTGAGTTTAGGAAGGTGCATGTTACCTGTTTTACCCATTTCTTAAGGCATTTAAACTATTTACTAATGAAGGTGTAGACAAATGCACCAAGTCCTGACTCTACGAAGGTAAAGCCCACCTTGCACAACCTCGTGAAATAGAAGAGCTCTTTTTCTGCAGGTGTGGACATCTGTCTCATCTTCTATTCAGGTCAAATAACCATGGGTTCCTCCATTATTTACAGCGTCCTGCGCACTGGAGAAGGTGTTTGTAAGGCGGGTGTTGCCAAGCTTCACAAGTCAACAGTGTAATATGCTGGTGCACATTTTCTCCAAAGGGCCTTCCCTCTCGTTATGGTCCCTCTGCCAGTGAGTGGTGCTCGGGAGAAGGTGTTTACAGGCAGAGGTGCTGCAGCATTTCTCCTCCTCTGGCAGCATTAGGCAGTTGTAAAAGTCATCATGTAACGTCTCACTTCTCCAAGGCAGGAGATGTCACGCAGCATGATGAAGGTGCTGTCTGGTGCATACTCCTCCAGCAGGCCAGGAAGAACATCTGTCACCAATATTTCTGCTTCAGCTCCATCTGCACCTGGTTGCTCTTTCTTCAAGTTCCTGTGTTATTTTTCTTCCATATACACAGACACCCTGCAGTGACTTTGTTATCTTACACAGATTGCCATGGTTTGTCCAATAGACGCAAGAAAAAGCAGAGAAATTAGCACCGAGTAACAACACTTTTTCCAGAACAGAAAACATATGCTTTTGTGGCTCCCAACATATTCTACATATTGTCTGTCTTGATGTTTTCTCTTTTACAAGGGTACAGCAGGAAAGGCTCAACTTCTGGCCCATTAGAAAGAGCCATGGCAGCATGTTTCGGGGTGGTAGGATAGCATGAATATACATTTGTTCCAAATGCTGTCAAATAAATCTTAGTCCTGAGGACAGAAAGGAATCAGACTGCAAACAAATTGAAAACAGGGAGTCTGTAAGATGACGTCAGAGTCAGGATGAGACAACAGACAGAGCTTGTGATGCCTACGGCACAGAGGACTCATCTTTCTCTTTCACCTCCTATTTCAGTATAATATAAGGTTTGGAAGACCACAGTTTTCTTTGGAAAGTAGGAATCGTTAAGACATTAGAGGGAGAAAGTATTGTCTTTTGTTTACTTGGCCCCTGGTTGTTTAACTCACAAGAGAAACCTGCGCATAGAGCAGTTAATGCTTTATCCCTTATCATGCCCTGAGGGCATGTATTGTGCCTGACTCATAATTAGTTTGTTTGTATAATAATAAAAGGAAAACAAACAGCCCCATATCTCCCTGTCACACTAACAATAAGCTGACACATACTTATTCAAAATAGAGGATGCTGAATTAATTCAAAGAGGTTGACTTTCACGAGGGACAATTGGAAAATTCTCCCAGAGCAGTTAGTCACTCAGGCAGAGTTCAGCCAAACACATGATGAAATCTGTCACATTCATTCCAGAATTAATAATTTCCCAGAAATTATTCAGTTGCTTTAATGCATTTCCAGACCTTGCCACAAAGCAGAGGATGAATGAAAGAATGATGCATCTAAATACTAAGAAGCTCAGCAAGACGAAAAATCTGCAGGGAAGTTTGCTCACACTTTTGACACTAAGCCAAGAGCACCTTCCTGTGCCCTCGCAAAGCCTTCATCAGTGGAAAAGTTAAGGAAAAAAAAGACACCCAGTTAACCAGCTGCTGAGAAAAAAAAAGACGAATAGTATCATTTATCAAAGAATCTCGTTTTCACAGCTGGCCCTTTGTAAAAGCATTACAGGCAGAGGTTGCTGGAGCAGGAAAACAAAGTAATTGCTGGCCCTGTGGCTGCTCTGCACGTGCTCAGGATGGGACTGGCTGTTCTGTTCAGCTTTAGGTATTCCAGAAATCCTACATCATCCACTGAAGCAATACAGAACATTTAGGAGGACTCTAAGCAGCACCGTGAGGTGTAGAAACAGGATGAACAGATACAGACAATTTGCTGAAGGATGGCCCAGCTCAGCAAAAGCCTGCTCTATTTACCTGCATGAGACAAAAGCAGAGGAAAGGTCTTCCATTTACAGAGCAGAAAGAGAAGACACATGGTTTGCTGGATATCTAAATTCATCCATGATGACTATTTTTTTGCAGTTGAGCAACTATGTGCCTTTCTCTAAGGCTATGAAGGAACCTTACTCACAGACATCTAAGTTCAGCATTAAATATGGCAAAGAGCAAGTATCCCCTCACTTTATATTCCATACTGTGTCCTCTTTTCAGGCTTATACGCATTACTTGCTTGCCCAGGAAATAGTAATTTGTTACATAGCATCAGACCAATATAGGTTCCTAAAGAAATACATGAAAAAAGGATAAATACTTAGAAATCTGATGGAAGTACCTTTGATTCATCCCATTAATAATACACAGGTTTTCTCTTGCAGATAATAGGGTAAAAAAAAAAGGTAGTGGTTTTATAACTTAACAAGAGTCACTCACAGGTCTCCTGAATTAGGTGGGTAATAAAATTGTTATGAAATACATTTGGAACAAGTCACAATGCACATGCCTGACAGCCTTTTTTAAAGCTTAATGCTTGCACTCCTCAATTCTGCTTCCTTTCAGACAGTCTGGCTTTTTCCTGCCAATTTGCTTATCAGAATTCTGCTTGCATTTACAGCACCACGATGGAAAACATGCATGGACTGAGTCAGAAATGATCCATAGGATATTCTTTAAGCACAGACTAGCTAAGTCTTTAGGAAAATACCTCAGTGTCAGACGATTAGTGGTATAATTTTTATTCCTCTGAGCAATTAATTACTCATGTTATATTTGCAGAAGTAGAAAAGAAAAAATGGAAGTCATGACTTAAGTTTGTCTCTCTTGGAGTACGTAAAGCTAGTGGAAAAATAAGGCAATATCATGGATGCTGTTTATGGATGCATTTATTTGAGAGGCCAGCACATTTTTGAGGGATTAAATCTGATGAATGGACAGTCTTCCTCAGCTCTGATTTAAAAGCTATGGCAATTACAGGGTTAATTCACATTATTTGACTTCTTCAGCCTACCAAGGAGCTTCCCGGGAAAACCAGACGGAGGCTTGTGGCAGCATTCTGGCTGACTCTCAGTCCAGCCTCAAGAGAATTAATTTATCACCGAAAGGACACACTGGCTTTTGGTCAGTAGTTTGGTGATTTATGCCCAGAGGAGGCTAAAATTTCCTGTGCACACAAATCATCTCATCTTATGGCCATTTGCTGACAAAACCAGGTAAGCCGCCATGTGTCTGGCCACCATTCAGAAAAAGCCAGAGTGTCCTCCTGGGGTTTATGACTCTTCCTTGTAGAAGTTCAGGTGTTTCCAAAAGTGACCCTTAATTTACTCAAATGATAACATGAAACAGTATTTAAAAGAAAACTACAATTTTTAAGCTAAATGAAAATGAAAGCCTTAACCTAAATCTGTTTATGAAATAGTTACTAAAAAAGAGTACAAGCAAATTCAAGGAAGTTTTACTATGTGGCTACTCCCCCAGTCTGCACCACGAGTGTTGTGACAGCCAGAGTCTTCATGGTCATTTGTCACACAAGGACCACAGTTCAACTTTCATATTCGGCAGAGGAATGAGACCAGCAGCCACTGCTTCCCAGCAGCTCCCTCACTGTCTGGCTTACCTGGGTGCCTGCAGTGACACTTGGGTTTAGCCATGGGCAGACAGCACTGGGATGTACTCCCCAGTGGTGTGACTGGTGCCCCCCAGCAGCCTCACTTGCAACAGGGTCATGAAGCTGGTGCTGGGCACTGGAACAGCTTGGCTCACACATGTACCTGATGGTGGTCCAGGTGTCACCCCTGTGCCATCTTTGCCCAAGATAACCATGAATGACCTGGTCTCAGTATAAGGCAGAGTCCTCTCTCCCTCCAGAAACTCCTCTGTCATCCTCTGCGCTGCCTTTTGGGACCTCCCGGTGCTATGAGCCAGCTGTGCATGCACATCAGATTATCCATAGGCAGAGATGGTACAGAGGTGTCTGCTTCATCTGCACAGGCACCTCTCTGACTGTGCCTCTTACCAGCCTGTGCCCAGGGCAGCACCAAAAGCAGGCACAGTGCTGTGAAATGCCCCAAGACATGCCAGAAGAGGATGCTCAAGCCACATGCAGTCACCAGCAACAACCAGCAACACCAGCACACGGCTCAAGCATCACCAGTGAATACTCCCCTTGGTTCCACGTGCTTGCACAGCACAGCCTGCTTTAGCACCCAGGTCCTGAGCCTATGTCCCAGGTCTTTGCTACCAAGTCAGTGTAAAGCAGAGAAAACAGTGTTCACAGCCCCAGCCCAGGGCCAAAATCAGTTATCAGAGTGCTCTTGCAGCAGTGGATGTCATCATTTACACAGCAGCTAGTGAAGTTCATCCTCAGTGCAAATATTTATGAGGAACCTATGGCGAATGTCTCCATTCTTGACACTTCCCTGTATTTACATACTTACATAAAACTCCTCAATGACTCCCCAAAATGAGCCATACCAAACACATGGTTGGACTCACAGTTAATGTCACTTGTAATCCTTCTCCTCTGAAGCAAATCCTCAACATCCATTAAAACCACTTAAACCATCCATTAAGACCAGTCTTCAAAGCCTGCCCTCAAACACCCTGTCCCCCCTAACTAATCATTCCTCCCGTGGTCCTCCCTCCTCCTGACCAGCAGGAATCACTTGTAAGACACGCTTCAAAACCTGGCATACAATTACAGCAGTTTCCTACTGATCCCATTACTCTTGTGCACACCCCAGCACCACCACCTGGGCTGCATTTCAGGCAGATGATCTTTCCGTTCTTCCACAGTTGTCTCTGATTAGAATCGTTTCAGAAAGTCCTTGGAGAAGAAAGAAGATGAGGGAAGAATACTGAAGCAGGGTCATGTAACAGGATATAAAGTGGGATAAGCAGGTTGTAAGGCTACAGAAAGTAGTGCCTCTTTAAAACATAGCTGCACACTAGCCTCTAGTGAAATTCCAAGTGGCTGGTAACGAAGTTGTAGATCTTTACCACCTCCAATATTTCCCATAGCAAAAAAAAAAACCCCAAAACAGTGTATAGAGAAAGAGAACTCAAGGAGATGAGAAGACAGTGACATGAGAAGGAAAACCCTTGGGATAATGGGCAAAAAGTCATATGGAGGTGTTCCCTGGGTGAGGCTCTGGTGGCCAGCCTGTGAACACACACTCATCCAGCTGCACAGAAGATACCTCTGTGACTGTAAAAAGCCCACAGCTCTTAGAAATAAAGACACAGCAGCAAGGTCATAGTAAAAGCTTGGAAGAAACCAGAGGATGATAAGATGTCACCAGAACCAATGCAACACCAGACTGGTGGCTCTTGATTCAAAAAAGTACTTCCCTCAGGTCTTCCCAGTGACTTAGACTGGTTTCTGCACTTGGCCATGAGACAGTGAGATTCAGCACTCAAAAAAGAGGAAGGAAGGTAGTTGTTTTGTTGTGTATTGCTACACAGCGCAAAAGCAAGCTTGGCTCAAGAGGTACAAAATGTATAATCACGTCTACATGGCAAGAATTCATTTATGACCTGTCCTTGACTCCTTCAACTAAAAAACTACTCTTGCTCAAAGTGGACCACACACATTTGGAGTCTCCTTTTTCATATGGGCCACTCAAGAAAAGGCATGGAGGGAAACATCAGAAAAGAGAAAAAAAATGAAACAAGTCCAGATATCTATTTTAAAAGGTGATTTTTTTTTTTTTAAGAGAAAAGACAAATGATTGAAACCTTAACATTTTTGCATACAAGTAGCAGTTTTAAATCAATTTTGGCAGCAAAAGCTTGTTATTTCCAGGACTGAAACAGCAAGTCAAAAGAAGAGAACTGAGGTTTCAGGCACTAACCAGGGACAAAAGGGGCTCCCTTTAAGCTCCACCTCAATGAGAGACTTGCTAGTGAAGAATCAAGCAGCATTTTGAGGTACTCCCGTGACTGGTAGAAGAAAGGCAGGGAAGGGGCAGATTTGAGACCCTGCAAGTATAAAGTGTTCTTGTGGTACAGTTGGCAGTCTTTAGAAAGGGTTGGTGGAGAAGACGTGATATCTGAGAGCACTTCTCTCTTTTCTCTCTATTTCCATCTCTCTTTTATTTTTATTCTCAACAAATCATGTTGAAAGGTTACAGCTTTCTTCCCTGGGTAGTAAAGGAACATGTTCTGAAATCTCAAAGTTTTGCAGGACAAGAAAACTCCTCTCTGCCCAGCTCAAAGGAAAAACCACATCACCTACAGAACCTGCACAGGCATACTCAGGAAATACGACCCTACCTAGAGCTTACTAATGCTAGTATAAAAGAATTTTTCAGCCCCTGCAGGATTCATGTACCTTTCTTGGCCTTATGACTTTGGCAGTTTCTTCCATATTCCAAGTAATAAGGCTTGTCTGCTGCATTTCTTTTCTTGCATGCCTACTTTCATACAACTGAAATATTTTCCTGTGATCATTATTTGTCATAGATATGTGTCAGACTTCAAAGAAATAGTCAGACTACTATATTTGCAATTTTGCCTCCCGTAGCTGCTGTCCTGGTTCAACAATTGATATTTTCCAGTCTCAATCTTTTTTCCTATTCTTTATGGAAAGTTTCTATAATATTATTTTAATTCCTCATATGTAAAAAAACTCACAATAAAACCTTCATCTTTCCCTTCCCAAGAGAAATAGTCTAAAGAATATTTTTTTTATATATAGTGTCCTGGATTAAATATATTTTGAACTGAGAAGTTTGGTTGGTAGTATTTGATTCCTGCAGCTGTTTTCATAGCTGCAAAGGAAAGAAGAGAGTTTCTACATGCAGCACTGACAAGACTGAGATCCTGAGAGTAGAGTCTGAATTAAATCACATAAAACGTCTCTGCTGCAAGATGCAACCCATACCAACACCACGGATCACAGTGGCACCCAGGATCTGACCCATCCTCACTGATATTAAATCGAAACCATCAATGTCCACATGGATCCTTCCAGGAGACTTTCCCGCCATCATCCCACTGCCTGGGGTCTTATCAAAGCAGTCACAGAGCCCTGGGCACAGTATCCCACCACCCTCTCCCTCTGGAGCCAGGCAGAGCTGGCCAAAGGGAAAAAGCATCTTCTCTGCAGCCTGTGCCCAGTGATGGGCTGTCCACACCCTTCACCTGGTCAAGGCAGCAATTGCAAGGAACAATTTCCCTTCCCATGCAAAACCCCAGGGACTGGGGCCATTGTGTGTCCAATGGGATGGAGAAGTCCTATAGATGCAAAGCAGGCACTGAGAGCTCCCACTTCCACATCTCCTCAAGGGCAGGAGACAGGAGTCTTCCTTATGGCCTTGCCCCCAACCAAGTCTGACTTGCCATGGGTAGCCAAAAGTTGGGGGATGAAAACACCCAAAGCTGCCATCACCCTCTTCTTCACTGTCTAGGGAGGGAAGAGGGTGGCTGCCAACCGCACAGGTACATGGTGAGCTTGGCTCAGCCCTCCAAAAGGGATACTTTTTGTCCTTATCCCACTTAGGTCCTACTTCAAAGCCAGAATTGCCCTTTCTCTGTCCTTTTCAGTTGATGATGATTGTCACTTGAGTCTCATGGAAGACCAACTTGCCAGAGCATGTATGGTCAGCTGGTGGTTCAGAAGATGCAGAATGAAAGAGCTTCAAACACCTGGTTCTTGAGCTCGCAGCTAATTTCTCTTCCCCCATCCCAACTGGTAGTACTGACAAGCACATTAGAGGATAGTGTAGAGTATTTCCTCAGCACATTGCAAAAAGGTGCTAAGAGAGGGTGCATTCAAGAATAGAAAAGCTGGTTTATGACTCCCAGACATCCACACATACTAGGACTTTTTCTGCACCAGTGCATGAACCTGTAGTTCAAAGACAAGTAGCTACAACTAATGCAAAGATACTCAGTGTCCCTGTTTGCCACAATTCCTGTGTGCACAACAGCCCCCATACCAAATGCAAAGCATATAATCAGCTTCTTTGCTCTACCAATACAAAATTACTTAAAACCACAACCCAAATAAATGACATACAACTTGAGCTCTGTATTGCCCTCAAAGAGCCAACCTCCAGCTCTGTAGGTCTGCAGCTGTAAACTACTTTGCTTGGCAGATGAGGTCTTCTGGTGTGCCATCTGGACAAAGCACCACCACTATTCCAGTGCTTTTCTGGCAACTGATCACGCTTGATCTGCTTCATTAGTATTTGTCAGGGGAAATGAAATTTCTCATTTAAATGTTCAGCAGAGCTACTCTTACCAAAAGTTTTTGACTCACAAAAGTCTCACTGTGGAGCTGCAAAGAGAGGGTGGAGGGGGGAAACGCACTGCAGACACAGATCTTGTGGTTGTCTTTGGCAAAAAAAAGAAAAGGCAACCATGAGAATCTGTTCCTCAGCAAAGACCAAGTTCAGGGTTGCTTTCCATGCTGACTTCACAAATTAAGTTTGTGTAAAAGTTACAACTTTTGTGTAGAAATATAGCCAGTCAAGTGGGTAACCAATACACAGCTGAAAACATAGAGATACACAGAAATCTCTGCCCATGGCAGAGAGGTTGGAACTAGATGATCTTTAAGGTCACTTACAACCCAAACCATTAGATGGTTCCATGATTCTATGAAATACCTATGACATCTTTGTTGAAAGCTGGAAAAGGAAATGTTTGTCCAAAAAAAATCCGTTAAAAGAAGTTTTTTAACAACCCCTCAACAATTAAATCAACCCTTGGACTGGGATGCAGTGTGGTACACACCTTGGAAAAGAGACTAAATAATAAGGACACTGTACAAAGTAGCCAATAACTAGAGCAGAACAAAGACATTCTGAAACAACTCTGCTGCTCATCCATGCATCGGCAGTGAAAAGGAAAAAAGAATAGGCAGATTTGGGTAAGAGTAAAAACAGAGAGAAAGAAAAAAGACATTACTTGCCTGTTTGTTCAAGGTCGCTGGGTGGAAATGGCAGAAGAAGGGATGAGCTTTGGCTGACAGTGTCATTAGATAAAAATCATTCCAAGACAAAAAAGGGGGTGATGATTAAGAGATGGATGAACTGATGGAGGCAACAGTGAGACATAGCATATATCCAAGTCAAATCACACCATCTCAACAGCCCGAGGGAGATGATATGGTCTGTAGCAGGCCAAAATCAGACCCCAGCCTATTTTCCATTGCAGCTTTACTTCTTTGTAAAGACCTGACAGTACTGAAATCTAGGCTGCAATAACACACTTCAGGCTTTCCTTTTCAAAGAGGAGGAAAGAGAGGATTTAATCCAACCATACAGATTCTCTTTTGCCTTAGCACAACTATTGTAAACTCCCAGTCCTTTACAATGTTTTGAAAACAAGGGATAGGGCAGAGATCACTATTATCCTCATGGGGAGGAGCAGGGGCCCAGCCTCCAGCTCAGGTTTGCTAGATTGCACCCATGAGACCACCCTTGAAGGTAAGTCCCTCCAGTTTGGGAAAGCATGGGAACGTGGCATGAGAACAAGGTGACAGCAAGGGACTGGGGGACCACCATGGGGCTGTGACCAAGTACCACTACCCAGCTCAGCCTATGGCCCTACCAGGTGCACCAAGGTCACAAATTCTGCAAGTTATGTAAAAAATAACTCCTACATAGTTTAAAGACCTACCCCCTGACAATTCTTGCATGCTATTTTAAACTCTTATCAAGGAAGAAAAACAGGAGACTCAATGCACAGAAATACATCCCCCCCACCTGGAAATAATGCTATAAAAAGGAAGTAACTTAAAATAGGAGTTGGGCTGCAAAGACGTTCAACATCCAGCTTCCTAGGCTCTGTGTGGACCCAGAGCCTAGACCATAATAATCACTCCTGTTTCAGCAGCAGGAAGAAACAAGACAGGCCAGTGTGTGATGGCTTGTCAGTGATTGCTCCACATTTAAAGGCAGAGCATCAGCTACATTTCGGTACCCTCCAGTTCCATCATGTGCATGTGATACAGAGGCCAGAACGCCCATGGCCAGTCAACTGTTCATTTTGTGCTGTGACACATTCAGTGACTACCCACAGCATCACGGCAGTTTCCAACAAAGATCTCCTGCTGAGCACTGCCCAGCTCTTTGTCAACTGCACAAAAAGGGAGAATACACAGCCAGAAGTTAGCAGGCAGCTGCGCAGGTGCTCCATATACTATGATGGAGCCAGAAGGCAAATTGGGGTCAATAGTGTTTTGTTCCCATCTGCATGCCTCTCCTCTCTCCATCAGTCAAAACTGACAGTGTGGCTGCAGGGATGCAGAAGGTCCTCCTGCCCTTTTGGGCAGTCACTTCTCCTATTAGCACTTGGCAGGATTTGATGAGCAAGTTATCTCTGTCTGCACTGTTTCAAGGGGTGAAAAGCTGGCTGATACTGGATCTGAAAAATCAAAAGATGGCCTATGACTGTAGTCACAACAGTCTCCTAGGCAAGTCAGATTCCTGGAATCCATTTCCATAAACAAACAAGAATCTGGAATGAGGCAGGAGATCACTGGAAGCATGTGGAAGAAAAGGGATGAACACACTGTTTGGCTCAGCTCTTGTAAGCCATCATATTACATGCTTGTGGTTAGAGGGAGCAGTTTTATTGGAAAAAATGTTTCCAAGCAACTTTTCTACATAAAAATAACTCATTAATGGAGAATAACCCTGGGAAACAGCTGGAAATGTCTGCAACTAAAGCTCAATGCAAAGTGAACCATTTAAACCACAGAAGAGATATGATGGCATTATGGGCACTTGCTCATTCATTGCATGACTGCATCTTCAGGTCACTCATCCCACTTCAGTGTTTACTGAGATCATGTTTGTAGATCCTGAGACATCAGAAGTACAAAAGCTTGCTATACCACATCAGTAACAGTTCTGCTAAGAAGGTAAAAAAAAAAGTATTTTGTGCCTGATTAAAAAAAATAAAACTGTGGTTTGAGAAATAAAGATGAACGAAGTTCTACTAAAAAAAAGACTGAATATTGAACCAAATGAGAAGGCGGACTTCTTTCTTTTTTTTTTTTTT